>CM037855.1:205215616-205737532 GCA_021234595.1 Delia radicum | reverse complement strand
AAGTGGTTACCACTACTGGCTGCTGAGCCATGGGCCGTTAAACCTAAATGTGCTGCTAAATCCATGGGTATTTGTCTCGTGGTCATAATATTAGTTGCTAATTCCATACTGATACGCTGTTCTTTCACCAATTGGTCCAAAACTGGCATAATTGACTTGAGGGCATCCTCGGGTAATTCAATATCTTGAACTGATGACGCAGGGCCACCACCACGTCGAAAAACGTTATGAGCTCCAGACGGTTTGCCATGAATGGGTGAACCTAGAAATAGAAACGAGTGAAATATTGAAGTCGACTGCTGTTACTATCTCGCTCTATATTTCGAAACTCTAAGCTAGAAACAAATCCTTCCAGTATCACTAACAGCGGTGAAACTGTGAGGATCAGATTCTAGCATTAAATCGGATTTGTGTACTATGTTTAAAAAAGTAACAGAATTCAAACATTTTTTTAGGAAATCGTAAATTAAAGGGAATGCCATAAGAGGTTTGTTTTATTAAAGCAAAAGCAAACAAAAAAAAATGCAGCTTACCAGGCAAACTGATTGAGTTTTCTAAAAGCGGTGGACTAGGTGCAACCAAAAAATTTCGTTGTGCAATACCTTTTTGCAGATATTGGCATTCTTGTAGAGGACCCTGGAATTGGCCCTTAGAACCTTCAGATGCACGACGTACAGGACTATAACGACCTTGATTTGGAATAAAAAAGCACAAAACAAATTACGATTTATAATATTTAAAAATGCATAATATAATAAACAGTATATGTCCCTGAAAGTTTTATTTGTTTTGTATGAAAAATTAATGGGCTCGTTGAAGTGTCAACTCAAATTTAATTTTTAAAAAAAATTAAATAATTGTAATTTAAAACGTAAATTAAATTTAAAGTAAAATAGAAATAAAAAGAAAAAACTTACCAACTTCTTGCACTGGCGGCAATTTACAAGCTTTGCCATAAATACGTCTACTTGTGTATGCAGCGGCTACTGAAGTGGCAGATGATGCCGGAGCCAAGGGTAATGTTGTTTGATTACCCATCGATGGCGAGGCCGCTGTAGGGTAGGGAGAACTAATTGTTGAAGTATTATAATGAGTACCACCTAAATAAGTTTGACCACCAGAGGTATTTGGGGGCGATTGACTTAAACTACCAGAGTTATTACGTGGCAACTTTAATGCTGGCGGCAAATAATTACGATTCATACGGGATTCAACTTCGCGTATAAGCTCAGGACTTATAACTTATTGATTTTAATATATGCATGGGGAGGGTTTATATAATAAAAACAAAAGCACAAGTAGCCGCGTTTTTTTTTTTTTGCAAGGGTTAGAGTTAGGAGCAGCCGCCAGTAGTTTTTTTAGCATATACACATTAGAACAAAAAATAATCACGTTCAAATTATATATAAAAATAAAAAATAATAAATACAAAAATAAATCAATTAAAAAAAGAAAATAAAAAAAAGTTATTAAATAATGGTTTCATTTTAAAATTGATACTATTGTTTACGTCAAAAACTTTTCCAAATTTTGGGCCGCAAAATAAGAAGCAATAACTTTTCACAATCCGACAAAGTTTTAAAAAAACTAAAAAATCGAGTTCCGAATTCGAAACTAACCTTAGCAACTCTATATTTCACTGTATTTGGGACGCTAGTGTCTTAGCGGTGTTATTACTACATCTGTGTATTTAATTACAGGGCAATTGCTCAATTACGCCCAATTACATGTAATTGGATTATATTAGTTAATTACACAAATATTATTATTATACCCTATGTCTGGTATTAACAACATTTGCAAACTTTCCAAGAAAGCGTTTAAGCCAACAAGTGTGAGCGTAGGTCTGATAGGATTAATGATATAGAAAAACTACAATAAATAATTGAAAAATCTAATTGACAACGCCAATTTCTGGTTAATTGGATACCAGTTATGATAATGCTAAAAAAAAACAGTCCAAACAAAAAAGTCTAGAGGAATATCTACGCATATAGAGAGAATAAGCATGCAGGAATACAATATAATTAAATTTCAATGAAAGGATTCCTCAATTTTCAACCCCGCGGGGTTAGACTAGAAAATGCTGCTTGCGCGACGTCGGCACACTTACACTATTTCGCGTTTTGAAAATTCCCTATTGGGGGTTATGGTCCTCCGGAAAAGTATAAAAATAAACACACTTTAATCAACAACGCGTAGTCGCGCTCCACTCGAATATTCGATGTTATTAAGTGTAATTAATAACTAAATTTATTCTTCACTCGAAGGAATATGCAGTTCTCCTCTGCAAAATCCTTGGCGGCTCTATATACCTCTTAGACGAAAGAAGTATGGCTGGAACTGGATGTAGTTGTAGATAGCGTAAAAATCTCCCAAAACTGGTTTGGGGTTACATTCGACAGGCATAAAAAGAATAAATAAACATTGTTACCAACCAACCCACAAAACAATTATTCAGTCAGTGGTAAACTATGCCGCGCCAGTGTAGTCGACTAGAGCCAGCGATATCCAGTGGAGGAAACTGCAAACTAAGCTCTCAGGGTTATAACCGGATGCATACAGATGTTCTCAATCCAACATCTACATGAGGAAACGAAGGAACATATCCAAATGCTGTAGAAGCAGTTCCTGCAGGGTTTAATCGGAGGGGACATCCGAATTACCATATTCCGGAGTTAGAACCCTTCCCTCCAGGCGTGTCAGAAAGGACCTTCGTATCTTTGAGATCGAAATCCAACGGCACATGAGGGATCCCTTGGACGAACCATCATATAGGGCAGTTACAAATGATATTCATCGGGACACGGTAAACGACGTCATCAATACTTACCGGATGAATATCGTTTTTGGAGGTTGTCCCCCATCGATTGCAGATGATGAGGAAAAGACTCTGAGCATCGCACAAGAATTATTCTTGTGCACTCCTAAATTCCTATTGGTCTCGGATCGAGCCCACGATCTTGAACACGTGTCCCGCTTGTCAAAGAGGTCCTCATGATGTCAACCACCTCTTTAGCTGCGGAGCAAACACGACTCATCCAGTCCCCACATCTCTCTGGACGCCTCCGGCTAAAGTAAAGTAACGGTGTCTGGATCTAGATGAGCACGATGACGAAGAAGACTAATAAAATATATACTAATTACAGGCTAGGAATTCTGTAGGACGGTTGACGATTATAGTCCACTTTTCGAAGTTAAATTACGACCATATTACATACAACTTATAAATAATGTTAACAATTTTGTTAAAAAACATCTCTCTGGACTCATCGGGCTAAAGTAGACCAACAAACGGTGTCTGGATCTAGATGAGTCAGTAGAGCTCGATGACGAAGAATACTAATAAAATATTACAGTGGACTATACATGATTATACATGATTTACATGATTATAGTCCACTTTTCGAAGTTAAATTACGAAAATATTACATACAAATTTTAAATAATGTTAAAAATTTTGTTAAAAAACGAAAAAAATTTATAGTTAAGTTAGCACTACGTTTTCGTTAGTAACATCGTCAAAACGATAGCAACTTAGGTCTCGTTTTGAACAAAACGACATCGTTATTCTTAGAGAATCTGTCCCCAGATTATGTTGCTAAAACAACAAAAAACATAACCAAATTTAAGATTTCGCTCTCTAATGCTCGATATGGATTTATTCGAAAAAGTTCTAGTTGAAAAATGCATAAAGTATTTTTTTCCAAAATGAAATCATATTATTAAAAAATAAAATTAAAAACAAAAACTAAAACTAAATGAAAACTGATGAAAACAAATCATAGATAAACGTGCGATGAGTTGAATGAACAAGCTTTAGATTAATATCAAATTTGGACAAATCATTAACTTACCGGGAGGTCTTTCCGTTACAGTTAATAACCCCGTGCGCCGAGTTCGCATTCCACCACTAGCACAACCAGTAGTTGGTGTCATAATGCCTGTTGGCGTTTGAGGCGTTAAATTTCCAACCATATGAGCCATGGGTGATTGTTCGGCTGGATGACGGTTCGCGGAAAGATCATCTGTACAGCCCACAGTGTGTCGTTTTGAACAGCCTCGCATTTTCATGTATCTAAAAAATATTATGATTAATAATTTTCTTCAAAACATACAAAGTAAAAAGACCTTTGTATTTCTTCCGAACTTTCTTCTTGATTAACATTCACATTGATAGTTGTTATCTCTGAAGGTATGAGTTGTTCCACATTAACATTGGATGTGCTAGTCATTTCTTTATTTACGTTGGCTGAAGGATTTATATAATAACCTGGCTGATGTTGATGATGAATCTGGGCCATTGGAGGTGGCTGTTGTATAGTAGTAAAGCAGTACGGTAAATTTGCACCGCCATCTGATGCACGACGATTGAATGAACCAGCTATAGAAGATTTAAATTGTTACTATCTTTTTAAAACGCACTTAAAATAAGATTTATAAATAATGTACTTACTAGCTCCCATTACCAGTGGTGGCTTTAGCAAATGCTGATCCTTTATGGTCAGATAGTGTAGAGGTTGATTTTGTAACATGGGCAAATTGATGGGTGGATGTGTGCCAGATTCTTGTTGATTATTTCTGGGTTCGCACTTGAAATCCAGTGGAATTACATTAGGATCTTGCAGAGCTTGTTCATGAGCTACATCTCCTGGACCTACAGTATGACGTCGAGTGTTTCCATTGCCATGTGACGTTGAAGCAGAATTAGTACATAATTGATTTTGATTAAGATTCTGTAAATACAAATGAAATACAATAGCCTCTGCGTTAGTTCGTTATTTTACATTTATGCAAACGTAAAAATTTCCATATCAATTGTAAAATTTATTTTAAACTTACCTCATTTTGTCTTTGTAAACATTCTAGGTCTATATCACTGAACTTCTCCAAATCTACTGAAACATCAGACCATTCGTATGCCACACCAGTTGGATTAGCACACGTATTACTTAAAGGACTTAAGCGATCTACAGAATCTTGATGTAACGGTTCGGAACGATCTACTATACCAGTTGTTATGCTTGTACGAGATCTAAAAAAAAGAAAAGCGTTATAATTTTGTATGCACTAAAAAAATACGTTGGTAAAATTTTTTTTTTATTTTTTATTCGGATTTGAGTTTCTTCAAGAAAATGGATTAACTTAAGACTGAAAACATATAAAATCAACCAATCGATTTCCTTCTGAATTCAACAAAACTTGGTATAGATGACGTTTATCATATAACTATAACCTCGCCCAAATGTAGGAAAGCTGATCCCAACGGGTTTTGAAATATCGCGTTTCAAAATTTAAAAAAATATTCGAACATTTTAAAGGAGTAGTCATAAATAATCCTCCATATCTTTTTAACGGCGAGAGTCATTGATACCTCATTTTAAAGCTACTTAAATTGTGGTTTTATTGGTATACATCTCCACTGCAAAATGCATTGCTTTCCAAAACGGCGGTTCAAAAAATTGTTTTTAAAAAAACTGGATTTTTAAAATGTTTAAAAAAATATATGTTAATTATAATTATATCACATATGTATATGTTAAACACTAAAAATGCATCGGAGAAGCTACTTATCAATTGTGATAGATTTTAGGACGTAGATCACGAATCACTTTTCGAAATATTCGCAAATTTAACTTTTACCAAAAATCCAGTTTTTACTTTTGGAATTTCTTAATAATTCATATACCTGAATAAAACCATATCAATTAACTGTAATTGGGTGAATGTTGTAGGATATCTTTGCACTTAAAGTGAAAACTTCACTTATTTTACTTTTCTGTGAATATTATAAAATCCCTTAATCAAATTTGAAAAATTTTAGCACCGGATGTTATTTTATATTAAACTTAATTAATTTCAGAGAAAGAACCATCGCTTTCATACAATATATTCAATCTGAAGTTTAAAATTTTTTTATAAAATTAATTTTGTATGAATTTACTATGGGGGAAAGTAAAAAAAAAATAATTTTTGAACATGCATCATTTAAAATCGCTATTTTTTAAGAAAACTCACTTCAATTAACTGCAACTTGGTTGGCATTGATTAAAAACCTTGTGTTGAACATATTTGAATGTTTTTATCTGTGTTTTATTAAAGCCCCGTTTACTTTATCATACATGTGTTTATGTATTACTTCACACAAGTATAATAAAATGTGTGATAAAATTCCCTGTCGGTCAAAAAAATATACAGGAAAAATAGTTTGATTGCTCAGACTGTTATCGACTGTTATTAATTTTTGCCAACATTAGTTGATTTTAATCTTTTTTACTTTTATTTGTGTATAATACAACACTTGTGTTAAGACATGTGGTGAATTTATGAAATATTTCAAAAAATAAAGATTGTCAAAAAATGTGTGTCGATATTTTTAAACGTGTGTCGTTATTTTGACATGTGTGTAACGAATTGTCTTCACATACATTACATATTTGAGGAATTTCCAATTTAAATAAATGCATAGAGAATATTATCGCACCTTTCAAAACGAGTACTATAAACTTGTTTTTTTTTTTTTAAGAGACGCAACACTCAGGAAATTCTTCCTATTTATTAATGTCTTGCTTTCTTTGAAAAGGGGCTAGTGGAGAGATGAAAGGTGGGGAAAGATGAGGGTCTTCAAACATGGCAACTGCATGAGATGATAAGTCTTAGAACAGTTGTTGTTCGTTGTTTTTGGTTCATAGTCCTGATTGATTATTTTACTTTGGTGGGGTTAAGTGCTATGTGAAAACCAAAGGTGGGCGCTGCAATACATATGGGTGATAGAAAACGCATAAATATTATTTTTCTAAATTGATGTTGCCTTCACCGGGAATCGAACTCGGGACCATCTGTGTAACTGTCCAACGCGTTAACCATTACACCACAGTGCCCAAAAAAAAATGTTTTGCAATTCGTGATTTGAGTCCTAAAGTCATTTAGAAATGAAAATGCTGTGTCCAAATCCTGAGTTATGAATAAAAATATGAACAAATTTAACTAAACAGCCGATAACTCAGGAACATGCAGGAGTACCACATAAGGATTTGGTAACGGTATAGAATAATAACGAGTTAACAAACGTTTCAAAATTGTTTATTATTATAGGTAAAAATTGCATTTGAAAAATACTCCATCAAAAAAAATACCAAATATTAAAATTTTAAAAGTAGCCTAGGATATGCATACGACAATCTTTAATTTATTTTAGGACCATATAAACTTTGAACTTTCTGTTGTTAATGTCGGCGAAAAACGTTAAAATTATTATAACAACTTCGTTATATATATATATATATATATATATATATATATATATATATATATAAGCTATCTTTAAAAAATACCATCAAAAAAAATACCAAATATTAAAATTTTAAAAGTAGCCTAGGCTATGCATCCGACAATCTTTAATTTATTTTAGGACCATATAAACTTTGAACTTTGAACTTGTTAATGTCGGCGAAAAACGTTAAAATTATTATAACAACTTCGTTATATATATATATATATATATATATATAAGCTATCTTTAAAATTGACCATTTTCTCAAAGTGAAAAGTGATAGAAAAATTTGGATGCCGGATTTGGAATCAATGCATCTAAGAGTATGTAAATCACATATTGGCATTCAAGGCAAGAAAGCTTGTCGAGGTGTGTAATTTATAATTAACATATATTTTTTTTTAAATTTTAGAAAACAAGGTTTTGGACAGCGGATTTTGAAAAAAATCATTTTGCCATCAAGAAGTGGATTTGTTTTGCTCTTCAGTAAAACCACGTTTTAAGTGGCTTTGAAATGAGGTATCAATAAGTCTGTTCCATTACTTTTCCAGTAATGAAACAGATAACAATATTACAGAGAGTAAGACAAATTTACAAAAAGTAAACGAACGAAAAGTTTTAAAGAATTGGTAAAATAGATAAAACAGCAATTTTAAATACCAAATATTAAAAAAAAATCAATTGGTCATTATGGAAAAGACAAAAGTTACAATTTAAAAACATCTGGTTGTTGGGAAAACATGTGCAAAACATGTTTCATTTCAAAACACATCGAAAACGCGTTCAGTGGAAACGAAGTATAAGTCAAATTCGCATTTAGCGATCTCAAAACCTTCTTGTAACAATATATCAGTGAATTGCTGGCTAACGAATTCCAAGCGTATTCGATAGTTGTTGTACTCAATTTGTGACGTCTAATTGGTATCGATATTTCTGTTATCACAACCGAACTCTTGGTTACTGTATTTAAAGGAATTTAAAACATGCATTAATATTTGTTAAAATCACAAAATATTTTCGACATAGATAACATATGTCTCAAACTCTTATACATTCAAATATTTTATTGTCTGGGTACAGGACGTATGTTCAACACCTTCTAATGAGTTACGTGCTCTAAGAGCAAATGTCAGACATGAGATTCTAAAGGGTGGAAACGAAAAAAATTTACAATTTTAAAATCTAAACATTATTAACCCAAAAAAACAATAGCAACAAATATGATATCAGAAATGAAAAACAATACTCTAAAGTTTTTGCCCAGACGGGTTTTTTACGATTCGTTGCGAAATGTGGTGAACTTTCGCTTTTTTTTGTAAAACTCAATGTTACGTTCTGGACACTTATAATTAAAATTATTCGGATCAGTTTAATTTTAAAAATAACAGATTTTTGATAGTTTTTATAAAATTTAGACGCTTTATGAATAAGCCCATTAGTTATAAAAATTTTGTATTTTTTGTCTTTCAGAACGGCATGAACTTTTTTAAGTGTATATTTATCGTCGAAAATATTGTTGTGCTTCAATTAACCCTTTTACTCGACCACATCTCCAATTTCGTTGGCAAAAACAGACTTCGCCTGTCACGTAAATACTTTCTACACAACAGTTACAAAGTAAGCAATGTAAAAAATAACTTCAGGAATTAGTTTAATTTGCGTCGGTTTTATTGCCTATTTTTCAAGGACACTTCAAAATTATGACTAATGGAAATATCCAATCTTCAATAGCACTTCCTGACACTTTTGCCAACTCCATTGATTTGAGACATACATTTTTTGAATCCACATGATCTTAATTTTAATAAACATATACCTTTTTGCCTGTCTGAAAACTCTTCTTAAAATTTTTGGCTAAAACTGGATTTAAAACTTTAAATTTTGGCATGAAAAAGTTCCCTCACAACCAGCCAATTTACATCGCAGCAAACTATTTCTGCATTTAATTCTCATTTTTTTTATAAACTTACCATGAATCCCAAATATAATTTATAACATCTTTTTTATTTCATCGATTTGCATTCGTCCTTTCACAAATTTTTTAAAAATATCCTATTTTAACCAAGAAACTGTCTAAATCCAATTTTCTCCATTTTTAATTTGTTTGCTGCCAAAAAAAGAATACCATTGTAAGGCTTAAAAGGTTTACGCTGTAATCAATACTACACTTCAGAGAATTAAGAAAATTTAAATTTCATCCCTAGCGATTATAGCGTTTGAACAATCCGCATTTGAAAATGGTAAATTTTTTTCGTTTCCAATGTATGCAATCTATGGTTTTGCGAGAGAATCCAACATATTTTATTTGTCTGTGTGCTTAGAATTTCTTACCTGGCTCTATTGGCATGTTGTTGAATTTTTTGATATTCTCTTCGCTTTTGTTGTAATTTATCGTACAGTAAATAATAGATGGCATAAATATTATCAAAACGATTTTCATGTACAGATTGAGCAATTTTATCTGCCGTTAAACCGGATAATTGCAACATATGTGACATCACCACAGAATCCAAATTTGGAACAGACGTTGCTGTTGTTGTTGTTGCTTGGGTGGTTGAAGATGAAGACGATTCCGATGTACAACTGCTGGAACTACTGCTGCGCATTAAAGGATTAGAAGGTGTTATATATGGTTGCGTAGCTTGTTGACATTCTTGCTCTACTTCTATGATCCATTCACTTAGCCACCGATGCTTAATGATTTGTTTTAACGTATAACGACGTTCCGGTTCTACGACCAACATATTGCGTATAAGATGTTCACAGTCTACGAAGAGAGATAAACAATTGAAAATGATTAGATTAAGTTTTTACAAATGAATAAACTGGCATATGAACGTAATTTATCTACCAACCTTGTGACATGAAATATGGAATACGAAATTTTCCGGTTACTACACGACTTTTAAGCTCCAATAGAGTTTTTCCATCGAACGGTAAAGCACCACAAACTAAAGCATATAGCACTACGCCCAAACTCCAGATATCCGCTCTAGGTCCATCGTATTCTAAGCCTTGAAATACTTCTGGAGCTGCATAAGGCGGTGAGCCGCACCAAGTTGTTAGCGGATTACCTTCTTCGTAACGATTGCTAAATCCAAAATCGGCTAATTTGATATTCATATCTTTGTCCAATAGAACATTTTCCGCCTTTAAATCGCGATGCACCACACCCTTTGAATGACAATATTGGACAGCGGATACTAGCTGCGTAAAGACTCTTGCGGCTTCTGGTTCTTTCATACGACCATTTTCAACTAAATGATCGAATATTTCACCATTCGAAGCGTATTCGGTAACTAAATAAATCATAGTTTCAGATTGCATAACTTCATAGAGTCGCGTTATGTGCCGATGTCGAAGTTTTTTCAATATTGAAATTTCGCGGTATGTCTTGGCAAGATATTCATCGTTAAGGCATGTTTTATCAATTATTTTTATTGCTACCTGTTAGAATAGAGAACACAGAAAAGACATAATTTTGTTAAATTTACTTAATACATACGCTCTAAAAGATGTTTTAAGAAGAGAGTGAAATGTACTAAAAAAACATGATAGCTCATTAAATACATTTTCATGAGTTGATCGAAATTTTTAGATTTTACAGAAAAGCCATTACCTAACGCCTATGAGTTTCGGTCTAACTGTCAGAAAAAGTATTGCCAGAAACTTGCTTTCGAAATAAATAGCTAAATTACTTAAAAAATATGCTAACATTTGCTAAATCGTCTGAAATTCTGTTAAAACTCTGCCAAATAAAAGTAGTGTCACAAAGTAATGTAATATTTGCTGTGCTAAAAATCTGCTAAATTAATTCAGAAAAAAATATGCTAAAAATCTGCAGCGTAAAAAAAAGCAAAATCTTTCAGTTCGTTGGTTTTCAGTAAAAAAAAAAAGATGGAACTCAAAAAATTGGTAGAAAAATTATACTGTAGTAAAAAAATGTTGTTTCTTTAAAAATAATTTACAATACATTAAAAAATATAAAGTGTCTATAGATTGACGACATGAACTAATTTAATATCTGAAAATCTATAGAAATAATTATATATGACATAAACAAAAATTTATTTCAACTATTTATATCCATGGTTGTCTAAATGATGACAATTTGGACTGAAGATAAATTCCGCAGATTAGTCTAGAAACAAAACAAAAACATAACAAAATAATTACATACACATAAACAACCCTTTTTGCAAATAGAGAAAGAAAATTTAAAAAATTACTTAAGATGTGTGTTGGTTTCTCTTTCGCTTTCGTCTGTCTACGTAAAGGTATATTTGTTTGGAATGTTTCCACATTCCAAAAATTACCACTATAAAAATTTAGTTTACAAATACAAATTTTATTTTTATTAAATTTAAATATTTTATTTTGTCTTTAATTTGATCAATAATCAATTTCTTTGATAAGCCGGATCAACAGTTCAGAAAAAGCTACTAAAAATTAGTTAAAAATGACGTTGCAGAAAAAACTGCTAAAATTTGCAGATTTGTACTGCTAAATATTATTTAAATAAGAACAGCAAAAATAAAACTGTTAACTTGACAAAATTTAAGTTATATTAGAGTTAAATTTTAGTTAATTGAAAATTACTCTTCAATTTACTCTGCTAAAATGAGCAAAACATTTTACTAAATATTGCTAGACTAAAAACAGCAAACAAGAACTGTAATATCAAAAAAATTTACAGATTTTTATTTGCATTAAAAAATTTCACATTTTTATGTGAAAAATTTCACATTTTTATGAGTTGTCAAATATTCGACCTATTTTAAAAGTCTGTTTTCAAATACATTAAAAACCCGTATTTTTTTAAAACCGGTTTTCGGTTTTTTAAATTCAAAACCGGTTCGAGTAACCGGGTTTTCCGGTTTTCTTTTTATGTTCGTTTCTATATAAAAGAAGTCGTAAATTAATTAAATTAAGAATAACGACAATTCTGTGAACATTTTTCTAATTTGTTTAAAAAACATTATAACCTTCTTCCAAAAATATGTTTTTTTTTAGCATTTCTAAGAATTTGTCAAATCATTTTGGAGGGCCGGGTCCCTGGCTACGGTCCTGCTTCAGGACTTCCAAAAAACACAACAAAAAAGATAAATTCAAGAATAGAAAATATGTCAGCTCAAATTCCATAAAAAAAATCTACTGATCTGTCTTATTTTTCTTTCGAATGGTCCAAAACTTAATGTTTATCGTTTTTGACAAATTTTAGTAAAAATCAGACAGATCAATAAAATTTTTTTATGATTTTTGTTTATTATTCCTATGTAAGTCCTTTTTTTTATTTCTGGCAAAAAAACTTATTTAATCGTTTGATTAGTTTTAAATTTGTTAATTTAAAACTAGTCAAAAAAAAAATCGGTCACATAAGTAGATTTTATTTTTGGGATTTGAAGCTGACGTATTTTCTATTCCGGTATCCATCCTTTTTGTTGTGATTTTTGGTCGTCCTGAAGAGTAACTGCGGTCTATGTGCCGTTAACTTTGAATATTTTTTTTTTACTTTGCATATAGCAGCTGATGTTTTATTGAAAATGTTGACTACTGCTTCGGCTTCATCGAGTAATTTAATAATTGATTTTCGTTCTCCTGCACTTAACCGAGTACAATGGGCCATTTCTATACAATGGGCCATTAATATATATTTAATATATATATATATATATATATATATATATATATATATATATATATATATATATATATATTAGGGTGGTCCTTATTTTTCAACTTGCGATTTTTGGGGCTGCCCCCCTCTTAAATTATTTGTTTGGGTACAAAAATTCACCATGCAAAAAATTAGAGTTCTAGCATAACGGGAAGATGTCCCGCATCGCCCTTGAAAATCGGGCCCCTTGGAAAAATGGGCATAATTAAAAAAAAATTACAAATTTTTTTTCTTCAAAATTAAAAAAATATAAAATAATTTTTGTGTTTGATTTAATGATAACTACTCAGATAAAAAATATTACTTTCCCAGAAAATCGCTAACTTACCCTAACTTTGTGTCAAAAAAGTTAATAAATATTTTGGGGGTACCTCAAAGTGACTTTTTTGCATTTTTGAAAATTTTATTCAACAAAAATCAAAAACCTTGTGTTTACTGTCAAGTATTTTATTAAACACATCTCAAGTATTAAATAAGACAAGTATTGCGGATATCCATTGGCAAAAATTTTTGTTAGACCATTTTAATTCTAGCGGATTTCGACGTTTTTTTTAAATTTGTATAGACTTTTTTTTTTAACAAGATTTTTGTAATATTTCATCCATGTTATTGTGTATGCTATTTTATATAATTGTAATAACTTTATTATAAAGTATAATTTTTCGTGTTCATAGTTAACCTGTGCTTTCATGGGGTCACAATTGACCCTCGTATTTTAAAGAGTCAAAAATCACAAAGATGACAAAATAAATTTTTGTTTATGTTTCTTATTGTATTTTATTTACATTTTAAAATTAATTAAAATTAATTATTTAGTATAAATTCAGATATTTGTATTCATATTAAAATTGATTTTTTTGTACATATGCAAGAGATTTTTGAAAAACGTATTTTTAATTTAATAGTGTAATTTTTTTCCGCTCAAAATTATTATTATGGAAAAGTTTTAAGTTCCATTTTTTACTAAATTGACCTACTCGAAGACTAGAAACGGTTAACGAAAATTTTTTAGAATAAATATAAATTGAATTATTCCTTTCTTTATTTTATTTATAAATTTTGGCAAAAAACTGCACTTTTCTTACGTGGGTCATATTTGACCCCAGGTTAGCATGGGTTAACTATCAACAGAAAAAATAGTATTTTATAATAAAGTTATTACAATCATATAAAAGAGCATATACAATAATATTGATGAAATATTATTAAAACCTTGTTTTAAAGTAAAAATGTATAAAAATAAAAAAAAACCTTGAAATCCCCGAGAATCAAAATGCTCTAAAAAAATAATTTGCCAACGGATATCCACAGTACTTGGCTTATTTAATACTTGAGATGTGTTTAATAAAATACTTGACAGCAAACACTAGGTTTTTGATTTTTGTTGAATAAAATTTTCAAAAATGCAAAAAAGTCACTTTGAGGTACCCCCAATATATTTATTAATTTTTTTGACACAAAGTTAGGGTAAGTTAGCGATTTTCTGGGAAAGTAATATTTTTTATCTGAGTAGTTATGATTAAACCCAACACAAAAATTATTTTATATTTTTTTAATTTTGAAGAAAAAAAAATTTGAATTTTTTTTAAATTGTGACCATTTTTCCAAAGGGCCCGATTTTCAAGGACGATGCGGGACATCTTTCCGTTATGCTAGAACTCTAATTTTTTGCGTGGCGTATTTTGACACCCTAACAAATATTTTAAAGGGGGGGGGGGGGGGGTACAGTCAAAATCTCATTTTTATTTTTCGCCCATACAACGAAAGACCACCCTAATATATATATATATATATATATATATATATATATATATATATATATATATATATATATACAGGCATCATCATTTTGTTGCGGCAATCATGTTTCAACCATGTTTTTTCTCTGCGTCTAGACAGTTTTTAGAATTTCAGTGAAAAGAAATGCTTTTGTTTCACTTAAGAACTAAGAAATATGTATTGCTAATATTAAAAACTCGATTTCAAACAAAAGCTATATCTTTTTAAAACAAATAATTAAGAAAATCAAGTCAAAGACTGGTTGTTTATTAATTATGACATGCCTAAAAATGGGATTTTTCATACATTTCTTATAAAAAAAAAAACTTAAAAATAGCTAAATGATTAAAATTTTTAATAAGTATAAGAGAAAATAATTTGATTATTGTAAAAACGTGGAAATTAAGATATATGGACGGACGGTCATGTTTACCGATATTTAAAGCAAAAGTAAAATGATGAGTTTGTTGACTTATTTATGACAGCCACTGTATGAAAAATTTCTAGGTAACTTTGCATTTTACTCACAACTTTAAAGCCACATTACCGATTTTGTTCATATTCAAAACCAAACTGCTTACAATATTAACAATTCTAATAAAAACTAGCATCCCCGCCTCTTTATTGGCAAAGTATTTCGCGTTTTAACAAACAAACGGACATCGCTAGATCGTTTTCGATATGCATGATGATCAAAAAAATAGATACTTCATATTTAACTGATATATAGAGTCATATCCGCCAAAACGACATAAGCGCAACTCCACGATGATGAATTTTAATTTTTTTTAATAAAAATCCAAATTTTTCGATTATTTGCATAGTTCCTAAAATTTGTATAACAAGAAAGAACCATTTAGGATTTCAACAAAAACAAAATATACGTTAGCGCCAATTCCTACAGGACAAATTACAATTTTTGGGGACAGCAAAGTGTCAAAATGTTGGACACGCCTAAGCATTGTATTATTCACAATTCAAAAGAATTTTCTTGATTTCCATTATGTAAATATTTTCTTTGGACCCAACAAAAAATATCGAAAAAAAGAACAAAAAATTGGGTCAGTTTAGACACCATTTAAATAATACTTAGAAAGAAAAAAGTAAGAAAACGGAATTAAATAATTTGATTTGCATTATGTTTTGGTCTATCTAACCCGACTCATTCCTATTCATGTTCCTATTTCATGTAGGTGTAGTGGTATTAAGAACCATACGTGCACGTAAAATTACAAATACTACTTTATTTTTTCAAATTACAGAAAAAGAATAATGTTACTATATTATACTATGGCAGGGGTGCCCAAGGCCTATGCGCTTGGTGCTCATTTGTTTTTGTAAAAACACTTAGCTATAGGCTGTGTGTTTTAATACACATATAGAGCGCTCAGCACTAGCAATACGAAATACACAAACAACTTTGTCTTATTAGTTTTTTTGTCGTTCTTCACTGTATACACGCAAGCGCAAAGCAACAACACTTTCGTATGCTTTGCTGGTAAACATTGAAATATTTTTTTCTTTGTATGTATTGGTTTTTACAACAAAAAATATTGAATAAAAATTAGTTTTTCTTTAAATGTATTGGTGTTTGCTCTTCCATAAGGAACTTTTGGGCACTCCTGTACTATGGTTTTAAATCCCAGAATGTGTTTAAAAAAAATAATTTATTTTTCTTTAGAATTTTCCACAGACTCATGCGTGGCTTCAGCATTTAATATACAGGGAAATTTCATACGCCATGATGTACAACTGCATGTGTTTGTTTGCACACTGAGGCGTATGAAATTTTCCCCTTATATTAATTACTGGAGCCGCGCATGCACACACTACACAGACAGGTTACCCCTCATCACCCATTAACATTCTTTCGACTGTTCTAAAAAATGTCGTCAATAGGTTTTTAACTTTAATTTGTTTTAACTGTCAAAACTGAAGTGCTCAGACCGTTTTTTTTTTTTGTAAAATAAAAGAAAATTATTGTGGCCATTGAAATAGTAACTTCGCGATTATATTTCCCGTTGGTAATATTTAAAGTTCGAATAAGGTTCCAAGGTATAATATGAAGTTGCAAGTTAACCAAAAATACAAAATAATATTAATATCAATGATACATGGGTAGAGAGCAACATTGATTTGTTCAAAAACTTCGGGAACAGAATAAATCCTATAAATTTATATCTGAATCATTGGGACGATCCAACGATCCAACGATCCAAAAATCAACCATATTTTCTTATTATTTCCCAAATAGACTCCCTGTGATACGTCACTTGCTATCACAATCGATTTAACTGTAACCTAGCAAAGACAAAAAGGACGAATGTACGGACATAGTAACCTTTCATGCATTGTGTCCTCAAAATATTAAACAAAACATAACAGCCAAGTAGTAGTATTTACATTTTATTTTGCATGGCAATTTTTGTTCAAGGAGTTTGTTGTCTTGATGTAAATAACAACTTACTAATGAATGCATTCTTAATAACAACCACAACAACAACAACAATTAATGGGGTAGACCTTTAAAATTACAAAAAAAAAAAAAAACATATCAACCAAACACTCACAGGAATTACAACCATTATTGTTTTTTGATTGCATAAAACATTTGCAGAATTCAAAACTAAATAAATCAATTGTTTTAAAGGTTTCTGAAGGATAACCGAAGAATTTTGTTGCATAAAAATTGTCATGTGTAAGTAACACCTGCCACTTTTAGTACACATTTCAAAGGTATCATACAACCGAATCTTCACAATGAAGTGTGAGGATAAGCAAAATCAAAACAAGCCGGATATTTCTGTAACTGGTAATTGCAGAAGGGAATCACGTGCCGTTGATGGCGTTACTGCATCAACTATGGCCAAAAGGAAATCGTCCACAACATTGGTGTGTGAATTGACTCGTCTTAAATCACAACAAAAATATCTTGAATGCAATCAAGTTAAATTAATTGCCGACAATTTTTATGACACTGATGTCTCCATCATCACCACCACTGCCAGCGCGAGTACAGCAGACAAGGACAATACTGCAGTTATTCAGCTCATCAATGAAATTGAACATTTGAAAATACAACTTGACCGTGAATTAACGGTGTTTCGTCAACAATCGCGTACTGATGTCAAGGACATGTGTTTGCAAATAAAACAAATCGAAGAAGACATACAACGACCAGACCGACTGCATCAATATCCAATGGGAGCATTGCGTGAACATATCATTGGCATTAATACACAAATGGAAAGGTTGAATTTGAAAAATACCACCGAATTACAACTATTGCAAAAAGAATGTGTCAATTTAGAAAATGATACAAAACTATTAATTAAATAAAAGAGAAAATTTACGAAGAAAATGTAAGAAAAATTCGAGGTTATTTTGTTAAGTCCTAACAGATTATAATATTAACAACAAGTATAATTTGGATCTTATTCCGGGAAGGAATCTGATTCTTATCTATGGGCGGGACAGAATAATTTTAATAGAGATTTGAAAGAAATTCCATCAAGATATGAGGACTAACAAGAGAAGCTGTCCATTTCTGACACGCCAATTTAGATGGAACTCGGATTTGTGATAGAAGTAGGGTTTGGGAATTTTTTCAAAATTTCCCGAAAAAACAGAGTGATACAATTCATTTTATATATGTACGTTAGGATGTCCCTCAAAATAACGATTTGTCGATTTCCGCTCATTACACCCCTCAGTTTTATTAAAAACTAGCGGGCGCAGCCCGCTACGTTGTTAGCGTGCCTTAGACCTAGTTTTTGGGATGATGGTAATCCAGATAAGGGTCTTGATTATCAAGTTTAAGCTGTAGTTATTTCGTTAATAATTTTGTTTGACCATTTATTAAAAATGTTTTAAATAAATTTTG
This sequence comes from Delia radicum, assembly GCA_021234595.1. Classification (NCBI taxonomy): domain Eukaryota; kingdom Metazoa; phylum Arthropoda; class Insecta; order Diptera; family Anthomyiidae; genus Delia; species Delia radicum. The sequence goes on along the minus strand of CM037855.1, from coordinate 205,718,920 downwards.
TTCATTAGTTAAAAAAACAAATTTAAAAATTATTTTCATAGACAGATATAATGGTTATGTGCAATATTTTATTAAATTTCATGAATATGATAAAAAAAATATTTTCATTAAATTTCTTCCTTTATTAAAAAGTAAGCATTTTTTTCTTCAGAATTTTTGCTATATTTTCTTCAATTCTATATTTGTAGCAGCCTTATTTGAGGTATTAGAAATATGTGTAGATAAATGAGCCACGGTTTAGAGCAACCTTTGTTTTTCAAATCAGCCACTGATAAATGGATGGAAATATATGATGATCATCTATTTTACATCTTGTAAAGCCTATAGTTTATTTAAGAACTCGCATTATATGTGTACCAAATATCAATGAAATCGATTAGAGATACTTAAAATGTGCGACGCAGATAATATAAAAATCCAATAAAGTGTCTATCATTTCTACCAAATTTCAATAAAATCGGTATACCATTAAGGAGATACTGAAAAAGTGACCATACAAATTAAACGAATATCATATGGAAATCTTATTTACCCTGTTTTGGCTAACATTGGTCCCATTACACATATAGATAGTGAGGAGATATTGAAAAAGTAGGCATAAGACAGCCACGTTAATAATATCGAAATATCAGTAGTCTTATTATCTACGCACCAAATTTGAACAAAATTGGTTCAGCCGTTATGAAGATACGGAAAAAGGAGGCGTAAAAGTGCCGCACCCATTGTATCGAAGTGTAATATAGTCTATAGTGGCTATTAGTGGTCGCAATAACTATGCATACAATTCCAATGAAATCGGTTGTGTCGTTTAGAAGATACGGAAAATGTAGGCGTAAAAGTGTCACGCCCCTCGTATCGAATTCTAATATAGCCTATAATGGCTGTCAGTAGACAGATTATCTATGCCCCAAATTTCAATAAAATCGGCTTAGCCTTTTATAAGATACGGAAAAAGTGGGCATAAAAGGGCCACGCCCACCATATCGAATTTTTTTATAGAATATATTTTCTTCCGGAGCTTGCACTATCTACATGCCAAATTTAAATAAAATCGGTTAGGCCGTTTATAAAATACAGAAAAAGTGGGCATAAAATAGCCACGCCCACCATATCGTAATTTTTTTTTCACTCTCTATGTACCAAATTTCAATAAAATCCGTTCAGTCGTTTGGGCGTGATGGGCGTAATATCAAATATAGCGAAAAAGTGGGCGTAAATGTGCCACGCCCACCATATCGAAATCAAATACAGCACATATTACTTTTCAGTTTTCCCACTATCTGTGTACCAAAATTTAATAAAATCCTTTAAGCCATATAAAAGATAACAAAAAGTGGGCGTAAAACTGCCACGCCTACCAAGTCTTAATCTTTTATAGCAAATAGTGCTTATGAGTCATCCCAATATCTGTGTACCAAATTTCAATAAAATCTGTTCAGCCATATAGAAGATAGTGAAGATGTGGGCGTAAAAGTGCCACGCCCACAATATCTAAATTTGATATAACTTAAAGTGCTTATCTGTGACATCTCTTTCTGGGTACCAAATATCAATTGCATCGGTAAAGCCATATCGAAAATAGTGAAAAAAAGGGCGTAAAAGTGCCACGCCCATCATATAAAAATTTCATATAGCCTATAGTTCCTTCCAGACCGCCCACTATCTATGTGTCAAATTTCAATAAAATCTGTTCAGCCATATAGATGATAGTGAAGATGTGGGCGTAAAAGTGCCACTCCCACAATATCTAAATTTGATATAACTTAAAGTGCTTATCTGTGACATCTCTGTCTGGGTACCAAATATCAATTGCATCGGTAAAGCCATATCGAAAATAGTGAAAAAGTGGGCGTAAAAGTGCCACGCCCATAATATAAAAATTTCATATAGCCTATAGTTCCTTCCAGACCGCCCACTATCTATGTGTAAAATTTTAATAAAATCGGTTAATAAAATAAGTATACAATTTCAAATAATGAAATAGTGGGCGTAAAAGTGGGCGTGGCCAAAAAAAAAAGTATCCTATTGAGCATTCCGGAGTTCCAGTTACATACTGTGAAAATTTCAGGAAGATCGGTCCAGTGGTATGGTCAGGCCACTGAGGGGGAGACTTTTTCCCCTATTATCCCCTTTTTTACCACGTTCCTGAGCAAAATTCCAAAAAGTAAAACTGCAGAAAGTTGGGTTATATCCGAATGAACATATGGTGAAAATTTCAGCTATCTATCGTAAAGGGTTCGGTGAGGCCGCTAATGGGGAGACTTTTTCCCACTTTTATCCCCCCTTTTACCACGTTCCTGGGCAAAATTTTAAAAAGTAAAAGTACAGGAAATTTTGTCATGTTCCAAAGAACACATGGTGAAATTTTTAGCTTTCTATCCCAAGGCTACAGCATCATGTGTATACAATTTCAAATAATGAAATAGTGGGCGTAAAAATGGGCGTGGCCAAAAAAAAAGTATCCTATTGACCATTCCGGAGTTCCAGTTACATACTGTGAAAATTTTAGGAAGATCGGTCCAGTGGTCTGGTCTCCTATAAAATACATACATACAAACAAACAAACAAACAAACAAATAAACAAACACACATTCTATTTTATATATATAGATGGTGCCAAATATAAGAAATCGATTTTTTGGGAAAACGTTAACCCGTGCCGAAATTGGCACGTTTTGGAAAAATGTGTGTCATTAAAAATTCGCAAAAGTCGAAGTTTCGAAAAAAAAATATTTTTATTTCACTTATGCCCGTAATTTCAAGCAATAGATACCTACCCGATTTTGTTCGTGTACACGGTAGGTATCTAAGCACCAGTAGGTATATATTGCTTGAAATTACGGCCATTATTCATTTAATATATCCAAATTTATTTAGATATGGAATTCTGACTTAATCGGATATCATTAACCCATTTTAGCCTAGAATCCAAAATGACACCCGAATATGATGAAAATACAAAAATGTATTTTTTTTAAAGAGAAGCAACATTCAGGAAATTCTTCCTATTAATTAATGTTGGGGATAGTGGAGAGATGAAAGTTGGTGAAAAATGAAGGTCTTCAAACATGGCAACACTGTAATTGCGCGAGATGATAAGTCTTAGAACAGTTGTTGGTCGCCACCTGATGTAGAGTTGGCGAATTTATTGAAGCTTTTTGTTTCATAGCCCTGATTCATTATTTTACTTCGGTGGGGTTAAGTGCTATGGAAACACCGAAGGTGGGCGCAGCGATACATATCAGTGATAGAAAACTCATACATATTATTTTTCTAAATTGATGTTGTCGTCACCGGGAATCGAACCCGGGACCATCTGTGCAACAGTCCAACGCGCTTACCTTAATTTTAAAGATTTTTTAAAGTGCCTAATTTGGAGATGTCGATAGCTGTTTTTATAATATAGTAGTTGTTATTAACAAAAAAATGGAAAAATTATAATTCCAGGTTGTATTTGGAGCGAGCGACTTCTTTTCATTAAATTTTCTTGAAATTTCTTATTTTATCAAAAATTTAACAAAATTTGAATATTTGATAAATATCACTTAAGTTTTATTGGACAATAATTATCTTTACTTTTATTTAAAAAAATTTTTACCCTTAGGCCGAGTTTTCGGAGTGTCAGTTAAACTTGGTTTAGTTAAAACTTTAACGAATTTTGTTTGTCATTTCCAAGTTTATTAACAAAATTTCTTCGGCACCACTTCATACTGTATATAACTTTTTTCTTTGGTTTTTATCAATAAAAACACAAAGAACTGATTTTCTTTATTCCATAGAATCTTAGAGTTTAATTTTGAAGCAATATAATATGAGATTTAATAAGTGGATGCAAATCCATATTCAGTCTCGAATCCAGGAAAAGGTTTTGGGGAGGCAAGTTGGAGTAGCTTTTCTATTATTTTTAATATTTTTTTATTGAACAATCTTATTTTGGGGGAGCAAATGTCCCAATTTATTTAAACCTGGATCCGCGCCAGTTAGAGTTACATAGCTTTTTTTATTAACATCGATTTAAAACACATTTAACCTTGTCTTGAAATATATGGAAATATTAATTTATATTGGGGGCATTCATAATACGCTGCGTATTCGGAGGGACGAACGTTAAAAATTGTTGCCGTATTTTAAATATATGTCGTTCGTTTCCTCTTAAATTCCATGATTATTTCTTTAGATAAATACTCCTACATACATGCAGAAAAAAAACTGGGGGAATATTATCGAAGTAATTATACAATTTCATAAGTTCCAAGTTTATTTTACAAAGTTCTAGTAAAATATTTACAAATTTTTGTAAAATATATACAAGCCTAGTAAAAAATTTCTGAAAAAAATTCATATTTTTGCAAGAAATTTGTAAAACTAACTTGAAACTTATGTACTTGTATAATTACCAAGCACTTCGATATTCTCCCAGTTTTTTTCAGCGTGTACGAATAAAAATACATACAAACAAATTGTATAAAAAACTTTCCAGGGTTGGTAATACATTTATTTATGACACTAATGTGATACAAGGGTCAATTTCAAAAAAAAACGTACACAACTATTTTTTTTTTGCTTATTTTTAAAGTTTTTTTCAATTCGCCTGTAAGAGTTGCCAATTTATGTAGAAATTGATGAAGAATCCGGTGGTACTTTTAGGCTCTCAAAAAAATCAATATTTTTTGATTTTTTTTAAGTTTTCTATGATTTCTTTCTTGAGCGTCACACACCAAATATGTATAAAAAATCGCTAAAAATGCAAAAATATTATAAATTCAAGCTTGCTACGATGTTCTTTTGTTTCTCAAGATTGACTTTTGCGAAAATCACCTTTTCGATTACAAACACAAAATCACGTTTCACCTTGATTTTTCATTTTTTTTTTTTTAAGTGACTAGTTACTTTAAAGTTTGAAGATGAAAATATGTAAATTTTTGTTAAAAAAAAGACTTAAACTTAAAGGTTCCTTGCAAAGTAATAGGCTTGTAACAATGTATTTAAAAAAAACTGCAATTATAAGCGTTTTAAGGGAAAAAAACTAAGTGTGACGCTCAAGATATTTTGTGACGATCAAGAGATTTTGTTGCACGTAAACCAGAAATAATGCCAAATTTAAAGATTAACGAAAAAAAGTTTATTCTTTTACAAAAAGTAAATAAAAAAAAACAAAAATTCTTCAAAAAACAAAAATTTTCATACAAAACTATACATGTACATTAGCGTGTCCCGATAGAAAAAATTTTTCGGTAATAGCACTCAAACGATGCGTATTAACGCCCTGAACAATAAAAGTTCAGCATCAAAACTTTTTAAGTTGATCTTCAGTTCCCTACCAGCGATTAAAATTAGCGATTCTAGTACATTTTGACAAAAAAAAAGTTTCGACGATTTGTTTCAAATGTGGCTCAAACGTTTCGTATTTTAGTCCTTTTTAAGAAAAAAATAATTTAAAGTTTTTGATAGAGTAATTTTGGTCCACTGGAAGATGTTTTAATTTTTATCAAGTAAATTTCCTTACAATATTTTCTTTAACTTTTTGCATTAAAACACTAAAAATCTTTTCATATATGACCTGTATTTCCAAAACGTTTATTGTAAGATTAAAAATGTTTTTTTTTTTTCGCTAAACGCGAGAAAAATCTGTAAAATTCAAGATATTACCTTTTTTTTCAAGATATTACATTTTTAATCTTACAATACATGTTTTTGAAATACAGGTCATATATGAAAAGATTTTGAGTGTTTTAATGCAAAAATTTAAAGAAAATATTGTAAGAAAATTAGCTTGATGAAAACTAAAACATCTTCCAGTGGTCCAAAATTACTCTACCAAAAATTTTAAATTATTTTTTTCTTAAAAAGGGCTAAAATACGAAACTTTTGAGACACATTTGAAAAAAATCGTCGAAACTTTTTTTTAGGCAAAATGTACTAGAACCGCAAATTTAAATCGCTGGTAGGGAACTGAAGATCAACTTCAAAAATTTTTATGCTGAACTATTATTGTTAAGGGCTTTAATAAGCGTCGTTCGAGTGCTGTTACTACAACGAAATCGCAAAAACGCTGTTTAACGGGACAAGCTAATGTACATATTCTTTGATGTCTTTAACAAAAATGGAAAAAAAGGAAGGAATTCTTGAAGAAACTTATACACATATGTAAATATTTGACGCAAAACAATAACTTAACTTAATTTAATTTATAAATTTTCAGAATTCTTATTCTGAATCTGTATAAACTTCATGAAATGACAAGCGGCTTTGTTTTTTTTTCATTCTCATTCATTTTTACCACTTTCGAATTAAGTTTGTGGCAGTTCCGTTTCTCGTTGCTATTCATAAACAGAATTAGTCCGTAACAATAAAAATTAAACTCAAATATACCACGATTGTACCTTTATCGACCTTTATTTTCTCTCGATATCTCCGTGCTCTTTCAGCCGCCGTTAATTTTGTTGTTTTACTATTGAAAATTAAAAAATAATATCAAAATTAAGCATTTTAAGCTATGAAGCAATATATATCAAAAGTGATGCTCATGAAATGTTTGCCTATTTTGGTTTTTTTTTCGTAGGCAATTTATTTCTCAAATTCACAAATTATAAAAAAATGAGTTGAAGCCATGTAAACAATGACTGTCAACTTCAATTTTTTACATATAATATATACACTTTTAAAAAAATTAGCGTGACGCTCATGAAATTTTATCGCGACCTTACCATAGTGTTTACAAAAACTACGCAAATGCACACTTTTTTTAATATATTTTTTTTTCGCTTTTACACTTTTGTAATAATTAAACTTTGTACTTTCCTTACGTTATTTACTTCATTTAAATTCAAATTGAAAACTAGTAATATTACTTGAATTATAAAAAAGTGACGCTCAATGCAAATTGTGGGGACAACCTTTCTTTGCAACGCCAAATTCGCACTAATTAAGTTTTGACGACTGTAACAAATCAAAACACAAGAAAGAAACGCAATAATTCGAAAACTGTTATTAAATGTTGCATATTTACTTTTTTCTTGATTTTATTTTATTTTGTTTACTAAACATTCTAACGGGGGACACATGCTTTTGTATGGAAGGAGTCAGAGTGAGAAACAAAACACCATTCTGAATAAACAAAAAAACAAACATACAAATTTGAAAATTACGTTTTTTGTTACATATTCCTCGCTGATCACTCTCACATTTTTGTTTTTTTTTTTTTTTTTTTTTTTTTACCTAAAATAGTAGTGTAAAGTGCGGGGACACAAAAAATGCGTTTTTTTTGAAATTGACCCACAAAGAAATACGAAATTACACGAATCCAGCTATTAATTAAAAAAAATTGTAAATCTAAAATTGCATATCTAAATTCCTAAAGCCAATATACAGTATCGGACAAAATAAAGTACAAATCTATAAAAACCCAGGTAGCACAAGCACATTGATTATTCTTTATGTCCACTGTTATTAATTATTCTTTATGTCCACTGTCAGCTTAAATTTACAGTCTATGTTGTTATCAATACAAAAAAGTACGAATAATGAAAGCTCAATTCAAATAACTTTGAAATTCAACTAATAATGCAAGAAAATAGGGAAACATTTTAGATTCAAAATCTTAAAAAAAAAAATAAAATTTTACACTAAAACAAAATTTTTCACTAAAGCCGGCGTTCCGCAGTGTTATCTTTAAACCTGAAATGCTCTTGGATTAATTTTTTTTTTTCAAACAGAAAAATTTTTTTAGACTCTCCATAGGATATTTTAAAGTATCTGATGTCGCACTAAGGGTGTTTTTTTATTTTTGATAAAATCTTGGTATAATTAGAAAAGGCTAACAAAGTTTAATGACCTATACAATAGGGTGGGGTGAATTTTTTTTTTCAAATTTTGTTTCTCCTGTACTATGAATCGATGCTCCATAGTCTAAAACATACTAGGTCAAGGTCTTGAGGTGGCGCAGAGGACTTTAATTTTTTGAATTAAACTACTTATTGAATAAAAGTAATTTGGTTTAAAATTGTTTTATATAAAGTTAATTCAAATTGTTTCAGTCTTTTATTTACTAACATGAGTACATTTAATATAAATAAGTATGTATTATTAAACAACAAAAAAAAATAAAAAAAAAAATTGAGATTTGGTCTCAAAAAATGGTATATCTTGTCTTGCTTTTATCCTGGAGCGAATGAAACCACAGATAGAAATTGAAGCTTCAGTGACTAGCTTGACACACCTTCCTACTGCTTGAGTTTGACAATGAAACTTCTAAATTCAAGAAAGTTTTTTTACAAAGACATCAACTTTAAAATTTCTGTATCAGTATATTTCATGGTCATTGGAGGTTCTGTTTCTTTCAAATTCACCCAGTCTATCAAATCATAGTAATTTTTCGAATTAACTTGAAGCTCTGGAAGACAGAATTCGCGAATCTTCTCTGTGGTAGTTCCTTTTCTGACTTCTAACACTCTTCGAAGGGCCAATTCTCTTATTTGTAACGCATCATCTTGTAGCATAGCCAACAACATATTTTCTGGGTGTGCGAAATATGAATTTTTTTCTTAGCTTTTAAAACAATACTTTTAAGGTAATCTCTTAAATATAAACTTCTTTTAACCATGTTGAAAACATGAACTGGACCGCGTTTACAAGATGGCCTTGACTTTATGTCAAACCATGTTCGTGCATAAAGTGCTAGTTGCTTTAGGTTATCTGGTGGTTTAGCCGTACCAATATACAAACGAAGAATCCTATTGGAGCAAGTTTACCATCTGTAGTGTGCTCATTTTCCTGGGTCTATACTAGCTAAACTTGGTGATACTAAGGCAGCCGAAATGGCGGAACATATTTCATATAGGTATTTCTGATCAGTGCTTAACAAATTAATATTAACATCCGGCAATTCTGTTAGAATCGCTTCGAAAGCTTCTGGTTTAAAATCAAGGCACTTGACGAGTTTTTACCCTATAACACCGGAAAAGCCATTAGGGGCTGTGGTCGTTCCATAGAGATTTAAAAACAAATGGTGCAGTGGTAATTCATTTGCGTGCAATAAACACACAAACCATTGTAAAGGTCATTTCAAATGTTTTTCTAGTAACGCAATAACTCCATTTTTATGTCCCGTATTGACAGCTGTTCCATCACATTCGATTGCCACCAAAGATGAATGAAATTTAAACTTTTCTTCCATAAAGCCAACAATATTCTTCTGAATATTAGCTGCGTTTACTGAATCTATCAATAAATGGCCTATATACTCAGAATTGGGCTCAGATATCATACACTTAGAATACTAAGTAGGTAAAGACCACTGCAAATGTAGTTAAAAACGAATGAAATTTCACTTAAAGAAAGGACGACTTACATTTCATTAAATTCAACTAACATTGTCATTTGTTGTTTACTTTTCAAAAAATTAACCACAATTGTAGTAAAAATGAACCACATTTTAGTAAAAAATAAACAAACATTTATTTTTTTAAATAAACAAAAACAACTGTAAAAAATTAATGTAAAATCATAAAACAGTCATTTGGTGTGGTTTGTTTTTTTAAATGAACTAAAAGGTTAGTCAAAAATTTAATTTGTTCTACAAATGACTGACATTTACATTAAAAATAACGAAACTATATTACAACCCAAACAACTACATATTTTTAAAGCAGAAGTTCCCTGAGTATAGAGATATGTTCTTGAGTAATAGTATTCCGATGAGAACCATTTTCATTAGTTGTCGTAACTAAAGTTTTGTCTTTACGACCGTCAAAACAAATGGACGTCAGAATTGTTTCGCAACCAATAGAGTACAGCTCTCAACGTTGTTTACTTTGGTCTATTACGCTTGATGAGTTGTCGGCACCTATAACGTTTACATCAAGCATTGCTGCGTTAGCAATAAATGCTGCAGATCGATCTGAAACTCCGGTCCTGTCACATGCTAAAGCAAGATTTTGGAACTTATGTCTCATCTGTTTATATTCTTTTGATTTTTCTTCTTTTTGAGATTTTCTTGTCCTTTCATTCAGGCAAATATCATCTTCCTCCGATTCTGAGACGGGTTGGTTTTTTTGTTTATAAATTAGCACATTATTGTAGTTTTTGTACTACAAAAAAAAGTGCATATAAAAATGATAAAACTTAAAAAACGCCAAGATAAAAAATACCGAGAAATAAAAATAAATGAGTTGGAAAAAATGGCTAAAAACTGCATAGAAGAATAAAAAATAGCGAAATCTTCCGACTAGATGTAAACTAGCGATTTTGTAATATCTAGATGAAATATAATCCCTAGATCTAGCCAGAAAAGAACTAAAATGACAACATTGGTGGGAAATAGAGATTTTTTAATGGTACTTAACTACATCTTAAAAAGTAGTAGTATAACGAGTTCCATGTATATTTTTTTCAAACTTCACTCTTCGTGCGCCACCTCTAAATAAAGTCGTAAAGCTTTGATATTTGGCTTGAATTAAGTTGTTCTATAGGGTCATCGGAGATTTAAAAAAATTAAAAAAAAAAAATTTGGCCATTTTCACTCCACCCTACTATACAAAGCTTTTAAGGTAGAAATCTGAAAGTCAAAATTGAAACATCCACTACAAAAGGTTTAAACAATGTATTACAAGAGAAATTTTCTGTGAAAATTAGTTCAATTTTCTTCTAAATGTATTCCGATATTTAAAACTACTGGTAACAAGGTATCGGGGTTTTGAGCTCGTCTATTTATGAAACAACAACGTTACTGACTCATTTACTGTACCGCTTTAGAACTTTAAATTTAGAATTGAGGTCCCTCCTCCGGCGTAGACTTTCACTGGTTCCTACGGGTTGTTGAAATGTAATGTTTTGTTTTAAATGTTGTTTTAGTTTTTAAATTCTGAAAAAAATATTGTCATTCTGAAAAATAATTTCAACCGAAAAAATGCTTTTTTATTTCGTTCTTGTTCAAATTTCTTAAATATATTCTGTATGATTATTTGTGGGATTCTACAAAAGAAAAGTCTCCCCCATAGCGGCCTGCCCAAACCCATTTGGCAGAATAGCTGAAGTTTTGAATATGTGTGCCATTGAAAAGGATCTAACTCAGTTAACACTGTATTGCAGTGCTTTCAAGAATTTTTGAGAGTTCAATAGTTCACTGAAAATTTTACTAATTTTTCTGTCAAAAAATGTCTAATCAAAAAAAGTCTTTTATATCAAAGCTCTCATACTAATGATTTTTAGATATTTCATTAAAAAAGTCTTGAATTTGTTATGGTTGCTGGTTAACTTATGTACACTCAAAAAAGTCAGTTAGTAGAAAAGTTAGTAAAACACCTTTGTAAATCAAGTATACTATTTTTCAGCAAATTTTTTGCTGAAATTGTATTTTCAGCTAAGGTTTTAGTTATACTTATTCAGCACTTAACTGTTTTGAACTAATGTTTTACTAATATTTTAGTAATCTTTTACAAATTTATTTTGCTAAAAAGTTTGTGCTGATAAGCACATTAATAGTGTGGACGACAACCATATTGAAAGATATACGCCGCATGAAGTAGATGTTGCGACATGTGAACATATAGCAGAGACGAGGAAAATGATACTAAAAAGTACAATCCTTTTAAGATACATAAAAAAACAACCAGGAAGACTTTCTTATCTGTTTTTCATACATAAAGAAAAAGGACGCCAACAATGTGTACACATATAAATTGTATGATTTAAATTAAAGACAAAATAAAGTATTTAAATTTAATAAAGATTAAATGTGTATTTGTAAACTAAATATTTATATTGATTATCAGGGACAGGAACTTCGTGCACTAAAAAAGTGTATTTTAGGCACCTATAATTTGCATGAAAAATCTTAAAATATGCACTAAAAATTTAAAAAATATGCACATAAAATTTTTTAATAACCATAAATATGGTTTCTAAGAAAAATAACAAAAAACGTGAAAAGAGAGGTACTGTAAATAAATATTTTTCATATTTTTAAGTAATTTTAACTAATTGTTAAAGTTAGTTTGTATTGTTTAATATATTGTCAGCCTACGTTTTGCACAATTAACACAACATTTTACTTATTTATATTGAAAAATACTCATTCAAAAAACCACTAAAATTTTTTCTGTTAATCCCAACTTGCATTTACAATTTAAGAGAACACTTAATAGAGCTTCAGCAGTTTGGATCTTTTTTAGTCTTTACGCTCGTTGGTGAAATATAAAATAAAATTGAAAGTGATTTACAAAAAACTAAGAAAAAATATAAAAAAAATTAGCATTTAAAGCAAAATAAGTAAAAATATGCAGTAAAAATATGCATTTTAAGCAAAATATGCAAAAATGCATTTAAAGCAAAATATGCAAAGATATGCATTTATAGCAAAATATGTATAGCATTTGCCATTTTAAAGCAAATTCTTTGATTCGCAAAGATATCTTGTTTTTTTCTCTGTTCTCAGACTTAAGGAAAAAAAAACATGCATTTGCAAGGAGTTGCGGTGCCTGGTGAATATTAATGTAGTATGGTCAAATTGTAAGCAAATATACACACATCTTAGGTAATTTTTTTATGTTTCCTTTAGCTTATTGCAAAAAAGGGTGGTATGTGTCATATTTTGTTATTTTTTGTTTCGTTTCTAGAATTACTGCATTTGTCTTAATTTAAAAGATGCCATCATTTAGACAACCATTGATGTAAGTAGTTGAAAGATAATTTTGTTTACGTTACATATTTATTTCTATATATTTTCAGATATTAAATTAATTCATGCCGTCAATGTGGGAGTATGAATCGCAAACAAATGTTTACGATTTTCAGCAAAAAAAAATTAGTGAAGTATAATTTTTGTATAAATTATTTTAGCTTTTTTTTAGTATACTCATATTCAGCAAAACATTGATTAACATTTAGCAACGATTTTTTAAATGTTAGCAAAACTTTTGCTGAATCTATTTATTTTTTTGCTAAGAATCAGCTCGCTGATTTTCAGAAAAAGATTTTGCTGACATTAGCAATTTTTTTGCAAACACCATCCTGACTAAAATTTTGTTGATTCAGCAACATTTTTTGCTGACTTTACTAACTTTTCTTTTTTTTCAGTATAGCATATTGAGTTGTACTACTTACCTTTGTTTTGGTTACAATATTTGAGGCTAATTTGACAACAGCGAAATTTCCCTTTCCAATAGTTTTCTCCAAATTATAACTGCCAACTCGTAAAAGTTTATCCACAGATACTTTGCTTGTCGATGGAACTTTATAGTTTTGGGTAGCAGTTGGTGCTGCCATTTTGTTGCTCGATCAATCGTTGAAAGGAGATTGTAATTGTGCAAAAAAAAAATAGCAATTGTTGCGTGGTAAATATGTACTTAGATGGAGAGGGAGCAAATGTTTGTTTAATTTTTAAGTTTAATGTATGAATGCGCTCGTGACTTAAATGTTTAGAAACCAAAACTAACGAAAAAACAAAAAAAGTGAACGCAACTGCCAAAAATCAGCAAAGTATGGACCAAAAAAACTATTATGAGTAATTGCTATATTACGTTTTTTTTTTTTTTTTGGTTGTTTTTTCAGTATTTCTTGTTGTTAATAGAAATATCATGAATTTTTGTAAATGCGTGAAGTAATTATTTATATGGGAGAATGTTAAAAGCACCGACAACCACCATGCTTTCGTTGGTAACACGCTATTGTCTGTTTTTGTTTTCTGAGTTTAATCACTTTGTGTGATGAATTTAAGCATTATACTTAAATGTATGTACGTCGGATTCATTTAAAGCATCAATAGTCAGATGTAATCCTAATTAAATGACTCCCTCCCCTTCTCCTTCTACTCCTTCTACTCCTACTACTCTTATGCATACAGTTGGCGTTTGTTCGTTGATTAGTTCACCCTGCTAGACGAATGGAAATTAGTATGTGTGTAAATAACAGTAAAAATCATTATTATTAGACTTGTTGTTGTTGTTGTTGTTCCTGTTATTGCTGTTGATGAATTGTTCCTCTACATGTCTGTATATGTTGTGTGCGCCGATATCGGTCGTATATGTCACACCTTAAATCTTTTGTTTGATCTTATTTATACTTCTGTCCCTTTTAATATCAGACAGTCATCAGCTGATGAATGAAATAAATTGTAAGAATTGCTGGAAATAGATCAACAAATATGTATGTAAGTATGTTTGTAGGTACTTATGTACGATGTATTCTTCTTCTTCTTCTTTACGCACACACACATACACTTCGTTTTTTGATCTCAATTCGCGACAATAAATTCAGCTGCTGAGATCTTTTTCTTTCCGAGTGTATGGTGTATTCGTTATGAAAATTAACACCGTTAAAGTTGAAATTTATCCAATGACAACAACAACCACCAGCAACAAAACGAGGAGGGAAATTTTATTATCGTGTACTATAATATTTACAATGATAATCTTCGTCAAGTCTTTGTAAACGAAGATGTGGAATTCTGAATTGGGATTTGAAGTTCAATTTGATTTGCATGGATTGACCAATTTGTATGCCCATATTCGTTATTTCAATAAGATTTTGTGGAGCCTTTTCACAATGTATAAATTCCAATAAAGGATCTGGAATGAAAAGTAAAATATGTACATTAATGTAAGTCAAATGAAGTATATGAGCAAATAACAAAGTTATGACTTTATATGAACAATTATGGCAAAACGACCACAGACGTATACGTAATATGTAAAAAATTGTTAATATTACTCATTCGTCTGTGGTTTTTTGGAGTCCCAAAAACAACTTGAAAACGTGTACAGTTGTCAAATTAAAGCAATAGTTAAAAGTAATAAAGAGTCCGCCAAATAACTATTTTTTTTTTTGAACTCTTGAACCAATTGGACTTTGTATGGCGTCATACCAAGGTCTGTATGCAAAATTCGTCTCAATGATGTCTCCGAAATGTTCAATTGTTGAGAACGACGGTGAATTGATGTTGATGGCGCTTCACGCACACTTTCTGCCACAGCAGCAATATTCTCGGGTGTACGCACTGTTTTTGGCTTTTCACGCCTTGGTTTATCAATGAGGATGCCAGTTTCTTTCACTTTTTTCACAAGATAACAAACATACGGACCATATTCGTTCAGCGAAAGGATAAAACTAATTATCTGTCAAATCAGACATGAGCTAAGTGTTACCATTCACGAAATAAGCACTAGTTGAAAAAAAACGTTAGATGGCGGACCCTTTATAAAGTACAGTAGAATTGCGATAATTCGTACCCCGATAATTAGAATATCTTGATAATTCGTAACAAACTGTCGGTCCCTTGAAAAAACTCCAATAATTCGTAATATTTCCATACATATTGGTCCCCTTCATATTTCGTATATGTATTTTAAAAAAAACAAGAAATACAAGACCTCTCATAATTCGTAGTTGAATTGATTAAAATCTCTTATAATTCGTAATGTTTTTCTATTTCTTAATAGAATAAGAATAATAAATAAGTAAATAAGTAAATATTTTTAATGTTTTTCTATTTCTTAATAAAATAAGAATAATAAATAAGTAAATATGTATGTATAAGAAAATATGTAACGATAATTGAAATTAAAAATCCTTTAAGTTAAATAAATGTTTTTGTTTTTCTATTTCTTAATAAAACCCTTTTATTCGTAATTTTTTGTAATTTACCTTCTTAAATCGAAATCTCAATAAATCGTAAACCCCTCTAATTCGTAAAAAAATGCTGGTCCCTTGCTATTACGAATTATCGCGATTCTACTGTATTAATATTACAAGGACGAAATTCCTATGGGCTCAACAATATTTTGAATTTCATCACAAACGTGAAAAGCTGAAAAAACTACAAAATATTATTTTTTTAATCGATTAATATTTTTGATATAAATTAAACAAAAAAATTAAAATTGGATGTACTCATACAATTTTTATTAAGGGCATTCATGTCAGAAATTTTCCTCTTGCAAAAATGGAAAATTGCGAAATTACACTATTACTGACGATAGCGCCTCTTTTTTTTATCAATTATGATTGCGAGAATGCAATCAGCTGTGTTAGATCTCCATTTCTCTGCATGTCCAAATCAAGTTTAAAGATAACATATCCATTTCACAATAAACCTGATAGGATCTACCTTTGTTTCTTCAAAAAATGTTTATAATAGATTTAAGCTGAAGGTTACTTTAAAAACACACAATTCAATATCAGTTTTCCAACAAAAGCCATATTTTGTCATACTTCAACATTTTTTCTCATCAGAAAAAATCACCTTTAAAAAAATTTATGCTTAAAAAGTCCTATCAGAGAGAAAGGTTAGTTAATAATCTCTGTTTATTGACTAACCTTTCTCCAGTTAGTTTGTAAATTCCTCTTATCGAATTTAAGTCGAGCAATTTTGTTGTAGGGCACAGACATCAGCTTTTGGCAAGCAATTCTCTGGGAATCCTTGATTTGGACACATTTACCTTACATTCGTCGATTAACTGATTGAGACTGTTCATTGTGTTGCTAGCACACTTGATTATTTTACTCCGGTCTTGATCCGGAAGCTTTTTTTCGAGCAGCTTGTATTTTTTTACCATAAGTACTCGGATTATTTGCAAAATTTGTGACAAGCACATGTGAACGGTTTGTTTTTGTAGTAATTTCCCGAAAACTTAAGCCACTTTATAAATAGGCTGAAATTTGCCCTTTTTCAAAATCATTTAGAAATGAACCACGAAACATTTTATTGCAAATTGATTAAAATTGCATAAAAACCAAAAATAAAAATTATAATTACACACAGAGAAATAAAGTGCCAATTGAATTGAAAAGTATATATTAATGGTAACAACTTATAACTTTAGTTAGAACAACGATGTTTACATTCGATTTCTGAATATTTTGGGTGTTGCAAATAATATTCAGTTGAATTAATCGAACTTTGTTGTGAAAACTAATGTTAATTTGTGACAACCGTCTGAAATTCGTAATAACTGAATTTGAGTCGTAGTAAGCGAATTTCATTTGGCAAATAGCTACATTTTTGAGTCGTAGTAAGCGAATTTCATTTGGCAAATAGCTACATTTTTCTCTGTGTGCAATGCACACTGTGCATAGTTATGAAAACTAACAAAATATTATTACACAATTTTTCTCTTAAATCAATCAAGTCATCATTTGTAAGTATAGTTATTAGGGCGGGTCGATTTAAAAATCGCTCAACGTTCAAGGAAAATCGTATTCTAGGGATCAAAATAAGAAACTTTTCCGAAGGAACCATACCTCTAAAACGAATTCTGATGTCCCGACTTTTGACCCGTAGGGTCAAATTTTGAAAAAGCCCACTTTGATATTTGAGAAAGTAGGAGGAATCTCTCCAAGATTATGGGAGATACTTCTTCTCCGGGAGACGCGCTAGCAGATTAATGCATAAATCATCATTCTAGGGGTTAAAATTTAAGTTAAAAGAGGGCCTTTTTAGCCGTGTTTTTTTAGCAAAATGTACAAATCTCGGGATAGAGATATTTTAGAAAGTAGGAGGAGTCTTTCCAAGATTAGGGTCTCTATTTCTTCTCCGGAAGAAATAGAGTATAAATATATTCGATTGGGGCACTCTAAATGGGTCAAAGTGGGATTTTTCAAAATTTCACCCTACTGGTCAAAAGTCGGGACATCACAATTCGTTTTAGAGGTATGGTTCCTTTGGCAAAGTTTCTTATTTTGATCCCTAGAATAAGATTTTCCTTGAACGTTGAGCGATTTTTAAATCGACCCGCCCTAATGTCCACCCTCAAAAAAGACACAATTATAAGAGAAACACAGAAAATTGTGCTCAACTTTATAGGCATACAGTAGAAAAACACAAAAGACTTAAACAAAAATTAGTTGACAAGAACTGACAGTGAAGTTAAGAGGTTGCAACTCAACAAAAATTTAGTTCTAATTTGATACTTTCTGATTAAATTGCATCAGAATAATGGCGCGAAACAATTTAGTCAGTTTTTATATAATGGTATAAAACTACATATGAACTGATACAAACATATACAAAATCAGTTATAGTTGCACACAGAGAAATAAAGTGCCAACCGAATTGAAATTGTGTATTTTAGTAGTAACAACTTATAAAATCAGTTAGCACAATTATATTTACATTAGATTTCTCAATATTTTGGGTATTGCAACTAAACAACATCTCTAAATTAAAATTAGTCAAATGCATATTAATTGCGACTGTCTATATGACGTTAAAATAACACTGTACTAAAAAATTGAATTAACCGAACTTTGCTGTGAAAACTAAGGTTCACTTGAACCAACTGAAATTCCTAATTCGTAATCCGAATTTGAGTCGTAGTAACCGAATTTCAGTTGGCAAATAGCTAAATTTTTCTTTGTGTGTATATACGGGTTTTGCATTCATTTCCTTACCTGAAAATACGGGTTTTGCTTCAACGTTTTTAATCCATTCAGACCTTTGTCACGTGCAAAACGTTCATGACTATATAATTTCTAAAAAAATTCCTTTTCACTTGGAAAATTCATTTTATTTATGAAATTCTCTTGAAACTACTTCAAAAAATATGTTGTTTGTGAAAAGAATATTTGAAAAAATTGGGATTATATGGGATTTTGGAATTTTGTAACTTACAAAATTAAATAACAAACGCAAAAAAAAATCTAAATTCAAACATTAATAGTAATTTTAGTTCTCTTTTTAAACAGAAATTAATAATTTTTAGAAATAAGTTACCAGTAAATAAGAACCAGAAAGGAATCAATATGCGTATTCAAAAGACAAAAATCAGAGGAAGTTTATAAAGTCGACTTAAATGTTTTATCAAAAGTCCACGTAAATAAATATATATTATTTTGTATTTTGCAATATCTAGGTATATATAACGTCATATTTAATTTGATTATTTTATCTTTTTCTAAATGCAATATACACACACAGAAAAAAGTTTAGCTATTTGCCAACTGAAATTCGGTTACTACGATTCAAATTCGGTTACACAGAAAAAATTGTGGGTCAAAAATATCTAATTAATCGATTGTTTGAATATCAATGGCAATTTAAACATTTTTTTAATTGATTCAATTAAAAAATTTATTAAATTTTCTAATATATCCATACAGTGTTGACAACATGTAATCAACATTTTTAAAAATTTGGCAAACTATTTTTTTTTTTTTTATTTAGATTAAATAATCAAAGAAAGGTTTAATTATATCAATATATTATTTAATTTGTAAATAAAAAGAAAAAAAATCGTAAATGATTAACTTTTAATAAGTTGAATAGTTTACCGATTTCAAATACACGCAAAATCGTAGTTATTTCACTAGAGTTTGCAACACTCTTTTTGTTGAGATATTCGTGTACGCACGAAAACTTAATTTAGTTTCGTGTTTTATCTGTGGTAATAAAAGTGCACATGTGGATTTAAATAAATCTTATCGAAAAAGGACAATTAAACTATTATTTTTGTAAATAATTAAATTTTCAATAAGTATAAGTGTCATTAAACTATTATTTGAAAGTTGTGTGTGATTTTTTTAAGAAAGCAATTCAATTACAAGAAAAAGTTCAAGACAAGACAAGCAAAACAAAAATTTTGTCTTTACTTTAATTTGTTTTCTTATAATAAATTTTTATATTAAACAGCTTTAATTTTATTATAAATAAAATGTCAATTTAATTTACAAACCTACATTTCTTTTTGTATTTAATGGGGGGGGGGGGGTGTCATATAACAAAATAAAAATACTAGTTTTCAATTAAAGTTTTAATCAATTTAACTAAACTTTTTAATTGAGGTTGTAAAGAAAAACAATAACTCTTTTAATTGATATTATTATTATTTTAATTGAAAGCGTTTTAATAAACTGTCTGCAATTTTTTTAGTTAATACTATCATTTCAGTGGTAGGTGAAAAATCAATTAAAATATTAATTGATTCAATAAAATCATTAATTGAAACACGTTTTTAGTTTTTTCTGTGATATTATGAATTACAGACCGTTGACACAACTTTATGTTAGTTTTCACAACAGAATTTTAGTTGCAACACCCAAAGTTTTCAGAAATCTAACGTAAATTTCGTTGTTCTAATTGAATTCATAAGTTGTTACTTTAATATACACTTTCCAATTCGGTTGGCACTTTATTTCTCTGTGTGCAATTATGTATTGGTCGAGATGCAGTAAGAAGCAACTATATATCACATCATATTAAAATTTTTCGACAAAAATTATTTTTTACATGAATTTGTATAATTGTGTCCGGTTAAATACGTGGATGGTTACCGATTCGATGCGGGTCTCGGTAAGGGTAACGCTATTTTCTTTTATTTCGGTAACGGTATTTTAGGAGTAACGATATTTCAGTTATTTCAGTAACGGTTTGTTAGCGATAACGGCATTTAAGTTATTTCGGTAATCGGTATTTAGCGGCAACGGCATTTTAGTTACTTCGGTAACGATATTTTAACGGGTTTTCAGTTATTTCGGTAACGGTATTAAAAGGGTAACGTTATTTTATATACGAACAATTAATTATTTATATTATTTTTAAATTATTTATCATGAAACGACATAAAATGGGTAGGTAAAATTAAAAATACGACTTTATTATTTAATTATTTTAAGAGTAAAGGGTGAATTAGCCAAGCGTACACGTAAACGTATCTCGGTGTACGAAATTTAATAAGTAAAATAAGAATAGAAGATATTTTGTATATCTTGTTGTTTCATTCATATTCATTAAACATATAAAATACGTAAAAACACAAAGAAAATCTAATCAAAATAGAATTTTGTTGTCCGTTTACGTTTTGTATATGTTTAATGCATATGAATGAAACAACAAGATACACAAAATGTCTTCTATTCTTATTTGACTTATTAAATTTCGTACACCGAGATACGTTTACGCTTGGCTAATTCACCCTTAACGCTATTTTATTTATTTCGGTAACGGTATTTTAGCAATAACGGTATTTAAGTTATTTCGGTAACGGTTTTTCAGTTATATCGGTAACGGATAACGGGTTACCAACTATTTCGGTATTGGTATTTTAGGGATAACGACAGTCAGTTGAAGGGGTTTTGAATCGATAACGGTATTTTAGTGGTATTGGCTGTTAATCATGGTTAAATACAAGGGCAGACAAAAACATATAAGTGTATATAAAATTATGTACTTTTATATACAAACGTTTTTAATCGGGTTTATAATGGCATGTGTAAATTGGAATTATGTATTTCTGTAATTTTGACTCCTATTACGTGTAATTTTGAATTCCTATTGATCTAACACTGCTCTTATAGGAGAACAAATACTGTTAGTTTGGCATTGCTGCGGTACACATTTTTCTGTAGCGGGTCAGTTGGTTTGAAAAGCAACATATATATACTATGTATAATGGAAAACCGTTTTTAATTTATAAATTTAGTTTTTCTTTAATCAAAAAGAAAGCAACTGTTTTACGTTACGTTATAAATTGCTACGCCATGTGTCGCTAGTATCTAGACGTATTACACAATGCGACGTTGATTTGTTGCCGGAAATTTGCTAATTAATTTTAAAAAAGTCGCGAATGTTGAACTTAGGATCTCGGTCAGCACCCCGTTTCTGTATTTATCGCATCGAAAAAGTTAAAAGGTAGGGCACAAGACTCAGAGTAATGTAAAAGCAACCTAGTGTGGTTAACAGATGCGGTACCGGCATATTTTGCACTAGCAAATGGCCGGCAAGCCTCAAATAGTCTTTTACTTTTGTCGGGCTGTGTTCCGCTAGAAAAACAAACAATTGATATGTTTAACAATTGAAAAAATATACGAGGTAGATGGAAGTAAAGAAAACAAGAAAATAAACACAGTGATAAATAAAAAGTTTGCGGAGGTAAACCACTTTTTTATGTGGAAGACTATGTATGACGTTATAAAAAGATGTACGAATACAAAACAAAAAAAAAACAATCCATAATAAGCGAGATACTCTTTGGCCGAAGCGATTGTATGTAATTATGCCAATGAATTTTTTTTTGCTCATACACAGCTCTTGGTCAATATATTAGAGTCGATAGTTTTAATTTTTTGCCATGTTATGGGAAAAATCAACACAAATAAAAAAAAATGTATTTGTAATTTTTTGGACATGACGGGATTTGAACCTAGGTCGTCAGATTGGCAGACGAGAGGTCTACCTACTAAGCTAAGGAGGCATATAATACTTGAAAGCTTAAAATCGTAATGAATGACAACTGCTGGGTAACCGTTGTTAGAACTAACTTGTCAACGTTAGGAATACCATTACATTGATTGCATTGAATCGTTGACAATTTCTTACTGTTTACACTGCCTGATTTTGTGTTTCACTGGCAATTTCTCACTTTTTATGATACTCACGGTTCTCTGCATAAATAGCGAAATCGAAAAAAATGAATAGAACCCCAATTAGGGTTGCCATTTTAGCATAATGGATGCTAGATCTAGCGCTTTTTGTTTTGTTATTTAGCAAGAGGGTGTTTTTCTTTGCCGATGAAGCCTCTTTCTGAGTACTCTTTTATGACTCATAAGAGACTCCCAAATATGAGCATTATTGAACTGAGTTTTGAAAAAATTTCAAAAAATTTTCAGTTAGGCTCATAAATTAGAGTCAATTATGACTTAGAAATTTGAGCGCTCAGAAATTATCATATGTTAGAGTCCCTTATGAGTGATAATTTCTGAGCTCAAAAGTGTTTTGGCTGGTTAGTTTTACCATATAAAAAGTTCTTATATTAATGTTTTGAAAATTGGAAGGAATCATACGATATTTATATTTAACCCTGCATGCTTAATGTTAGTCGTTTCGACTAACATTGTTACTTTTTCTCTTCATAACTTTTTTTTTTTATTTTTTGATCATTCTAATTTTTAGTGTTGAATGAGTTGATTTAGTTACAAAGCTACTTCCGATTAGTACTGATGTGTTGTGCGACTCATTTAAATGGTATGTATCGGTTTGCAAAAACTACTTAGTCGTAACGACTAACATTGGTTTTATTGCAATTTTTTTTTAGTAAACAAAATGACTGCAAAGAAAATAACCGAGGATGAAATTGAAAAAATATTGAAAAACCTCTTTCACGTCGTGAATTCATGAAACAGCTTCACACGGATCTAGTCAAACCGCACATGGTAAAGCGATTAAACGATCCTAATCTAAAAACAGGCGTGCGGCAAAATATACAACACATTTTATCACCAGAATCTCAAAACACGAATATTGATAACACAGCACCAAAAAAAATAATAAAAGAAAAATTTGTGCGCTTTGTCCCTACCAAAGACATCGCATGACGAAGGCTGTATGCATAAAATGCAAAAAAAAATATATGTGGCGAGCACAAAATTGAACTTTGCGCCTCTTGTGGAAATAATTAAAATACAAATTTTTTTTAGTTGAAGTATTTAAGACAAAGCCTTAGCTTTATAATGGCAAGAAGCCTTTTTTAAGTTTTTGAATTTTTTTAATAAATTTTATATTTTTAATTTTCATATGTGATGTACCTAAGACTGATGAAGAACAGTAATTTATTTTATTATAAATAAAATAAAAAACAAAACAAATGAAAATGTTTTTTGCTTTTATATACAATAAGGTATAGTATTTTAGTTTCACATTAACTTTTATGGATTAGGAGCACTACCCGTTCCACATAGTTCATATTTCGGGCATGTTAGTCGAATCGACTAACATTAGTCATAACGTATAAAAAATAACACTAAGCATGCAGGGTTAAAAACGTTTGTGTCATCATTTTAATATGATGTATATATAGTTGCGTCTTATCGCATCTCGATCAATATATAATTATATATTGCATTTAGAATTATATAAAATGTATCCATTTAAATATGACGTTATATATACCTACCCATTGTAAAATGCAAAATAATATATATTTTGGTACAGTTGAACCTCGATTATCCGGGTTGCACGGGACCGAACTCAGCACGGATAATCGAAAACACGGTTAATACAGTTTATTTATTTTTCCCGAATTTCAATATTTGTATGTTCGTTAATAGAAAAAAACCAAACAAATATATGTATGTGCTGCACGGATAGTAGGGTTAAAGCATGGTTAATAGAGGAAAAAAATAAAAGCACGGATAATAGATATAAAACACGGTTAATAGAGTTATAAATCAAATATCCAGCATGCCGGTTAACAGATGTACACGGTTAATGGAGGCCCGCATAATCGAGGTTCAACTGTATTTGAAACAACACAATTTAAGTTTGGATAAAATTGTAAATTACTCCTTAAAAAGTCACACTAGAAAATTTGTCAATCTTCATTTAAATATAATTATATAAAACATCAAAACACTTGAACAATTTCCAATCTTATTTTGTGTATAATTATTTATGAGGACTTATGATAAAACATCTTAAGTCGACTTAAGAAACTTCCCCTGATTTTGGCTTTTTAAATACGCATATTGTTATTAAATTTCTACCCTTATACATAACAAGATGTAGGTTCCCTAAAATTAAATTATTTCGAAAAATTATTAATTTCTAAGTTTGTTTTTTCGACCTTTAATTGTGCAATGAAAATGAAAATTATTGAAGTTCGAGGCCATACTCTATATTTCTTTATTAGGATATTGTCCTAACAAATAATCTAGAGTTTTTGTTTTCAAATTTTTGTTTTCAGGGGGAATAAGGTTATACCTATTGCACACAGAAGTAAGATAACGGAATGGCAATTTTACTATAACGCGATCTATCTATGGAACACACTTTCGAATAGGGCACAAACAAGCAGCAACGTAAACACTTTTAAAACCGAAATAACAAAACATTTGAACAATAATACAACGTAACTACACACTTTAAACTAAAATTAATAATTAATTTGCACTATTGTTAAATATTGTTAAACTTTGTAATTTTTTAAAACTGTTTTTAATTTTTTATTTTTAAAATTTGTCATATTTTCTTTTTTTTTTTTTTTTATTTTTTAAATTGTATTATATTGTATTACTATAACTTCTCCTAGTTCCATACTATAATTAAAAGATGTATGTCTTGTTGTATGGAAATGCAGATAAATAAATAAAATAAATAAATAAAAATAAATTTATTAACTGACCACCTTCCATGTGTTTAGAGATCTATTTCGGGAATTTTCTAGGTTCCCATCATCAGAACACGTTTTGAAAGAAGTGACAAGCAAACATCAAACATTCATATAACCTAGTCACCCCACTAAATGAGAACTAAAGTATGAGTTCGAAGTTAAAGATTATCACCATTGATCAAAAATAAATTGAAAACTTGTTCGTTATGTTCAAGCCCTACCTTTGGTAGATATACAATACACGCTTTTTGTTTTTATTCTCCTTTTTATTTTTACACTTGTTTTGTTTTATTTAAAAACAAGATGTAAAGGGAAAGTGAGCTAAGGCCGTACTTTGTTTGATATAATTTTTATTATAAATAAATTTAAAATGTATTTAATAATTTTATTTAAACGCCTCTAGTCAACAAGTGTCCCTGTGTTTGTTGATTTTTGTACATGCTTGCCACCATAAAACCGCAATTTTGTATTGCTATCGGTCATAATGCAATGGTCGGATGCTGTACGTATTTCCAAATGCTGTGTATGTATAAAAGCATTAAATTTGTAAGTATAAATGTTTTGCAAAAAATTAAACCATAATTTTACAGTTTTACGCATCTCAACTTTTTCCATAGAGGTGAAACCCGACAATATTCAGCATCACCAACGAGCATGAAATCTCACGTTATAAATACATTCATACATATGGACCTGTATATAGCATAAGAAATTGAATGAACTTCCAATGAAAATGGAAAATTCAAAAAACTCTAAATAAAAAGTGTGTGGGAGAGAGAGCGAGACAAGAGAAAATGCCAAGGATGTAATTTTACGTACATATGTATCTGCAGGTTGGCATTTGAGTAAATTTCTGCAAAGAAATACGTCACTATGCGTTTCACATTGCATTCTATCATTTGTGTATGCCTCAGCCGGAGGCTGACAGCATGTTTTTCTGTTCTGTTTACTTGACGCTAATGTGCCAGACACGACAAATAGAACCGTAACACTGCACAGTAGAGAATTTACAAAAAAAAAGGATATTAGTAGAGTATTTTTTAATATGTAGTTGGATTGCATGGATATTGAATTAATTGGATAAACTTTAACCTTGTGATAAGACAGGTTTCACGTTGGGCCCAACAGCGAAATCTATCCACAAACAAAAAGTCGGTAGTGAAAGGGTTAAATACGAAAACGTTTATTTAAATCATGGCACAACAATACAAGTTAAAGGCATTAGGAAGAATTATTTGACATTCCAAAGTTTTTTTGTTTACCTTTTGTATTAATTTTTGGCCTTTTGTTTTCGTAATCGAGAGAACATTTTTCTAAAACGTCTACCAGGTGCCAAATTACGGCATTCGTGATCGAGTGAAATAGTTTGATTTTTTTTTTTTTATGAGTAACTGCATAAATAATATATTTTCATTATTACAACGTTTTTAATTCATTTCTAATTAAGGACCGAACTACAAAATCACTAATCAAAAAATTTCGTTAAACTGTTTTACTTTGGGAAATATTAAATTAATTTCGATCGAAACATTATGATCACGAATGCCGTAATTCGGCCCCAGGTATTGATTGCTTTGCCATGATTTAAGTTATAACCATGAGTATGATTCCACAAGTTTTTCAATGTTTTTGAAACTGTAAACGGAAACTTTTGTAGAACGTTTATTACACATCCCATCAGTAGTTCGATTCCGTAACTTATTAACGACAAAATTCGGTAGCTACATTGAAAAAAATCGTTAATTAACAAAAAAATTGTTTAGAGTAATTCTTTAATTTTTTCTAACGATACTTGATTTTGTTATTAATAAAAATCAGTCTGATGTTCAAGTTAACGATTTTTGTCGTTACTTCATAAAATTTCAAAGCAAATCAAATTCAAATTAACAACATTTATCGGTATCTCTTGTCAAATCAAGGATTGTATAAGTCAGGATGCGATTATGATCGTGCGGTTGAATAAACCCACTGTGTTAAAACTTTCCGCCCAAGCGGCCTCATTTGTGTGCGAGTGCTTGCACGATCATAAGCGCGTCGCGCACAGAAGTGCTCATCCTTGGTCAAATATTAAAAAAATGCAGAATAACATTTTTGGAAGATGACAAAGCCAATTGTGACAATTTTTTGTTGTTGTTTTTGTTTTTTCTTTGATATTTTAAATTTTGAATCTCGCTCCTAGACGAGGACAAGAAATTCTCATTGAGTTTGTGATTTAACATAACAAATATCTCTAGAAATTCTAATAACAAAGTCCCCTGAAGATTTCCTTGGGCAAGAATGAAATCCGGATAGGGACACGCCTACATCAGATTGTTTTTCACAATTTGTTAAATAAGTTTTGGGACTTTAGCACATTTAATTACAATAAATGCAATTAATGTTTATCCCGATGAAAATAAATTTAAATAACATTTTCGGTAATTCAACCAACATTTATCGTTAATCGATAAAATCGTTAAGAAAGTTAGGGAATCGCACTATAAATGACATACTTATTGCGAAAATTCAAAATAAAATATTCAAAATAAAATTTTTTCAAAAACGGTTGTACTGCTCCATATGTATACTAATTTTTAATTCTTTTGAAACTTGAAAACTTTGAAAATTAGCGTGTTTTGTACATGATTAGTTCATACACATATGTACATAATCTATAAATGGTCAAACTTGATTGAAAAACGCTTTAAAAAAATATAGAACCGCGAATTTCGCGAAAACGTTAGGTACTTCTGAAAAATAACGTTTATAAGACAATACTTTTATTGAAAAGATATACGTGTTACACAGAAAAATTTGCTTACTAAAGCCGCTAACTTATTAATGGATGACTTTTTAGGGATAACTTCGCAGACATAAATTGTAACCACAAATCGCAAAATAATCCAACTTTAACCTTTGCAAACTTTTTTCCACATACATATATTGATAGGAACAATCAAAAAAAAAAATTTGTTGACTGGGTATTTTAGAAATTCTTGATACAATAATAAAGAATAATAAAACCTTTACAAAAGGTTGGATATCGATGATGTGTTTAAGTTTTAGAAATGTAGGAGTTTTATAATTGAAATAGAACCTGAAGGTTTTGAGAGAAAGGCGTTCTTTCAATTAAAAATGTTTCTTTGATTCGAGTTTCCGTATTTGTTATCAGCTTTTTTTATAATAATCTTTTTTATTGGAATCTGCATATTTGTATAGCAAAATTTTTTCTGTTGGAAAGATTTCCCCAATATCCCATAGTATTCCAATTGCAAAATGTCCTAAGCATCGTAGGGAAGTATAATAAGCGCAATCTAAGCCTTTTTCTATACAAAAATGATTTTTATAAATTTAATTTTAAGACTCATTTTACAAATTTTTTTATAAATATGTTAGTTTCAGATGGGCTAATAACCTTTTGCCAAACGGTTTTAACAAAACACGCTGTAGTGATAAAATAAGGATTTTTACACAAAAAAAAAATATCAACATCTAGCTATTTGCACCAAAATACTATTGTTTCGTCAAGGAAATAGCCTTTTGTCTCCATTTTTTGATTTTTTTTTAATATAAGAGTAAAATTTTAATTCCAGAAAAGATTGATAATTAAATTTTAACAAAATTGGACAAAAAGAGTTAAAAAAAATTTACATTTTTAGGATTATATGATTTTTTAGCCTTTTTAAGCATTTTTAGTTTAGCAATTTATTTGTTATTTTATTGTTTTTAATAATTCCCGGGAATTCCGACAATAAATCCCAGGAATCGGGAAGTGAAAAATCTGCAAAACTACAGAGAATTTCGTACCGGGAATTCCCTGGTTAAAACCATAACGACAACAAATACGGTTAAATATTTTACTGCTGCGGGCCACAGCATGAGGGGCAGTTAGCTTGAAAAGACGCGTATTGGTTTTAGTGTTCACTGTAATATTACGTATACGTACAGTATATTATTTTCTATAATTGATCAATGCAGTTATTCATAGTTTAAGTGCTTAAATACTATCGTTGTAAAATAGCACGATTTTTTAAGTTTAAACCATACAAAATTGTAAAAATTATGATATTATACTACAATAGTACAGATTCTTATGATTTTAATACGGGAAAATATTTAAACATCACAAAAAGATGTTTTTTACAAATCTGGCAGCTCTGTATGGAGAATCTTTTGTTGTTATTTGTGGCAATTTTCTCTTTACGCGAACGAGGGTGAAAACTGGAGGTCGATGTCGTTGTTTATGCAGTTGTTGTTGTTATTGATGTTGGTGTTGTTTTTATTGTTGCTTTCGTCGCATACATTAACAACGATAATAAATATAAATAAAAAAAAAGAAAACAACACAACACAAAAGACGAATAGAGATGGTTGAAAAGAAAGAACCGGGGAGTGGAAACTGCTTAAAATTACATTATAATCAAGTAAAATTCAACAATAAAATAGATAAACAAAAGAATACAGCAAATTGATAATTGGGATCTGTGCAGTGGTACCAGAATATTGTGTTTCCTGACAAATCTGCCGATTTCGTATTTTTTAGTTATTCCTCAGCTTAGTATTGATTTGACCCTTCACTCCAAAAAGTTGTTATCGAAAAAAAAAAACGATAAAGAAGATCAGGGCTTTGAAGAATTCGTTCAATTTGGGAATGATTCCTTAAACTTTAATTAAATTTTTTAATTCAAGGCATGAATTCTTTAACAAGAAAATACTAAGAATGAATTCCTCTGTATGGAATTCTATTGTTATACTGTGTAAAACTTTGTATAAAAAGCACTCTTAAATTTGTAAATCAAGTTATCATTGAAATTTGTTGTTATAGTTTTTTAAAAATATTGTTTCAAAAAAAAAAAAAAAAAAAAAAATTATTATTCTGATTGTAACTTTCAAATAAAACGCATTCAAAAACAATTAAATCTATTATTACAAGAGGTTATGGGCGACCAACGTAAGGAAGTTCCTCATGGAATAGTGCAGTTCAATGGAACTGGTTACGAAAATTGGAGTTTTCGTGTTAAGATGTATTTGGATGCCATCAATGTTTTGGAAGCTGTCGAATCAAGTCTCCCACCGGGTGCTGATGAAAATGCAAAGAAACGTTTTGTGGAAAAGGATAAAAAGGCTAAATCTGTAATGGTAAGCTGTATCGCTGATGACTACATTGATTATGTTCGTGATAAATCAAGTGCAATGCTTATGTGGAATGCATTGAAGGACGTGTTTGCTGTAAAGTCTTCCTCAAGTCAAACCATAGTAAGAAAACAATTGGCAAGATTGAAATTATCGGAAGGAACAAAAATGAAGGATCATTTCATAGAATTTGATAGTCTTGTAAGACAATTAAAGTCTGCTGGTGCAGAATTAAATGAAAGTGATTTGGTGTCTCAGCTATTTGTAAGTTTACCCGATAGTTATGATCCATTGGTAACAGCCTTGGAAAACATAAAAGAAGAAGAGCTTACACTTCAACTGGTAAAACAACGTTTGCTTGCTGAAGAAAGGAAAAGAGTTGATCGTTCTGATACAACTGAAGATTCCAAAGCTGGTACTGTTTTTGCTGCTAAAAAGGAAAATAAATTTAAATTTAATGGAAAATGCCACAACTGCGGTAAGAAGGGCCACATAAAAATCAACTGCCGATTCAAAAGAGAAGCAAATTCGGTAAGCCATGATAGAAGCAACCATCAAGAAGCCCAGGTTGTTAATTTTGACGATGATGATAAAATCCAAAATGATGCTGTATGTTTTATGGTTAATAAATGTGCAAATAAATCGTATGGTATGAATTTTATTTTGGATTCGGGGTCGAGTGATCATATGGTGAATGATCGAAAGTTTTTTGATACGATATCTGAGTTGAAGATTCCTGTAAAGATATGTGTAGCCAAAGATAAGCAAATGCTGGTTGCTCACGAGTTTGGAAACATAATTTGTTATTCGAATTATGGAAAACAAATCGTTCTGAAGAATGTCCTGTACGTGCCAAATCTAAGAGAGAATCTTGTATCGGTAAAGAGAATGACAAATGCAGGTTTTGAGGTATTATTTAAACGTAATAGTGCAACAGTTTTTCACAATGGTATAGAATTAGCGTTAGGAGAACCTAAAGGTAATGTTTTTGAAGTTAAATTTGATAAATGTTCAATTGTAAATTTTTGTTCTCGTGATGAAGGTAAATTATGGCATAGTAGATTAGGTCATATAAACCAACAAAGTCTTGAGTTAATGGGTCGAAATGAAATGGTTTTAGGTATCGGTAATGTAAAATCTTACGGTTTGTGTGACATATGTATAAAGGGAAAACATAGTCGTGAGCCGTTTGATGGTGTTCGTGTTCGTTGTAATCGTGTTCTTGAAAGAATTCACAGTGATGTTTGCGGTCCTATTAATCCTAATACTCATGATGGTTATCGTTATTTTGTGTCGTTCATCGATGAATATACTCACTTTGCTGTTATTTACTTAATGAAAAGGAAATCCGAAGTATTTAAAAAGTTTAAGGAATATGAAGCGTTCGTGACAGCTAAATTTTCTAAAAAGATTTCTATATTACGCGTTGATCAAGGAACCGAGTATCATTCTAAAGAACAAATGGAATTTTATAAGCAAAAGGGAATTCAAATTGAAGATACCATTGCATATACGCCACAGCAAAATGGAATTTCTGAAAGGTTTAATAGAACGTTAGTTGAAAAAGTTAGAACAATGATGATAGAGTCAAATGCTCCTAAGGAACTATGGGGCGAAGCTGCATTAATGGCGGTACATTTATTAAACAGAAGTCCTACTAGAGCTATCAAGGAAATGAAAACGCCAGCTGAATTGTGGTATGGTTATAAACCTGATATTAAGAAGTTTCGTGTTTTTGGTTGTAAGGTCTTTGTTTGGATACCAGAACAAAAGAGGAAAAAGCTTGATGATAAGAGTCAAGAAGGTGTTATGATTGGTTACACAAATAATGGTTATAGAATTTGGAATATTACGAAAAGAAAAGTTATCACAGCTAGAGATGTGAAATTCAATGAATCAATATTCCCATTTAAATCTAATGATAAAAAGAAGAAACCTCAAATTATTTCTATATGCAGCTATGAGCAAGAGAGGGTAGAAACTAATAATGCCATACCTGCAAATGAAATATTGGAAAATCAAGATATAGAAGATGAATCTTTTGAAGTTGAAAGTGCTGACAGCACTGATGAGAACGTTTTGGAAGAGTCTAATAATAGTCAACCTGATGTCATTTCTATTAACGATGATGAAAATGAAATTGTTGAAGAAACAACCAACGATTCATCAGTAATAAGAAGAAGTGCTCGAGGTCTCATCCCAAAAGTATTTACAGACTATTTTACAAGTTATAGTGCTGAATTACATGAACAAACTGAAGTTGACTCTCCAAATTCTTTTGATGAAATTCAAACTCGACAAGATCGTAATAAATGGATGGAAGCGATAAATGAAGAACTTAAATCTATGGAAATGAACAAAGTTTGGGCAATTGTCGATAAGCCTAAAAACGTAAAACCAATAAAATCAAGATGGGTGTTTCGTATTAAGAAAAATGAAAATGGAGAACTATCAAGATATAAAGCAAGGCTAGTAGCAAAAGGATTTCAACAAAAGCAAGGCATAGATTATGAAGAAACCTTTGCGCCTGTTGCAAAACTAACCACTGTACGAACAGTATTAGCAGTTGGTGTGCAAATGAAGTTCCATTTTCATCAGATGGATGTGAAAACTGCTTTTCTTCATGGTGATCTAAGAGAAGAAATTTTTATGACTGTACCCGAAGGTGTAAATGCAAAAGAAAATCAAGTTTGTAAATTACAAAAATCGTTATATGGTCTGAAACAAAGTCCAAGGTGTTGGAATGAGAAGATTAATAATTATTTAATTGAAATCGGTTTCAAAAGATCTAAACATGATTATTGTCTATATATTCGCAAAACAAATTCAGATATTATTTATCTTTTACTTTATGTAGACGATTTACTTATTGCTGGTAAAAATTTAGATGTTATTTCTAATTTAAAACGAGAATTATCAAAAAGATTCGAAATGTCAGATTGCGGTAATTTGAAATTCTTTTTGGGTGTTAAAATTGATTACGATTATGCAAATGAAATAATGGAGTTATCACAAGAATCAAATATTAACAACATTTTGAAAAAGTTTGATATGGATCAATGTAAACCTGCTAAAACCCCAATGGAAAAGATTTCAGAAAAACCTACATCGGAAGCTACTAATAAACCTTATCGTGAGTTGTTAGGAAGCTTAATGTACTTAATGCTTTGTGTCCGTCCTGACTTATGTTTTCATATAGGATATATGGGGCGATTTCAACAAAACCCAACAGAAGCTAATTGGAATATGCTAAAAAGAATTTAAGATATGTTAAAGGAACAAAAAGTTTAAAATTACAAATTAAACGAAATAATAATTGTGAACCATTGATTGGATACTCAGACGCAGATTGGGCATCTGATACAATAGATAGAAAATCTGTTAGTGGTTATATTTTTCAAGTTTATGGAAATACTATATCATGGTCAAGCAAAAAGCAAGCTACTGTTGCTACATCTTCTTCAGAAGCAGAATACATTGCATTGAGTGCAGCAACATCTGAAGCTATATGGTTAAAAGGAGTTTTAAATGATATGAAAGTCATAAATCAAAAATATCCTGTAACATTGTTTGAGGATAATCAAGGATGTATATTCATGTCAAAAAACACCGAATGTAAAAGATCAAAACATATCGATATTAAACACCATTTCATTCGAGATCATTTAGCTCAAGGTAATATAAAAGTAGAGTATGTTAATACAAATGATCAAATTGCAGACATTTGTACAAAAGTATTAGGAATTGTAAATTATCAAATATTTAGAAATAAATTACAATTGTTAGAGTGAGAGAGGGTATTGTTATACTGTGTAAAACTTTGTATAAAAAGCACTCTTAAATTTGTAAATCAAGTTATCATTGAAATTTGTTGTTATAGTTTTTTAAAAATATTGTTTCAAAAAAAAAAAAAAAAAAATTATTATTCTGATTGTAACTTTCAAATAAAACGCATTCAAAAACAATTAAATCTATTATTACAAGAAATTCAAAGAATTCAAATTTAGAGAATGAATTCAATGACTAAAACATTAAGCATTAAAATTAAGGAATTCATTCAAAAAGAATTCATTCAAATTCAGTTGATTCAACTTTTGATCAGGGAATTCATTATATTTTCGTTTAATTCCCTTAGGGAATTAACTTTGTTCTTTAATTGCCCAAGGACTTAACTTTTTTGTTTAATTCCCTGCGGACTTAACTTTTCTGTTTCTGGATTTAACTTTTTTGTTTAACTCCCTGAGGACAGCTTTCTGGTTAAAGTCCCTAGCGACCTAACTTTTTTGTTTAATTCCCTAAGGAATTAACTTTTTTTGTTTAATTCCCTGAATTTAAGCATTTCACCTAATGGCCAAAAAAACTAACTACACATATCTGTAGGTTGTTAGAACAAAATGTAATTTATGCGCTTAAAACCAGTGTTCTGGTCAACTTTTTTTGGTAATTCCTGTTTATATTAAGGACGGTCGGAATATAAAAATTGCCCTGGAACTACATGATATTTAAATACGTGAATACTTTTTGTATTGCATCAAAAATCGGGTGTAGGTTTTAAAATGTACTTATTACAATTTTTTCACAAAAAAGTTAAGTCCTTAATTAATTAAACAAAAAAGTTAATTCGCTAAGGGAATTAAATGAAACTGGAATTAATTCCCTGACCAAAAATTGAATTAACTAAATGTGAATGAAGTTCATTATTTTCATGAAGGAATTTAAAAAATGGGAATGAATTCCTGCAAGACAAATCGAATGAAAAAAATGGAATCAATTCAATTCCTTAAAGTTGGTCAGAGAATTCATTTAAATTCAGTTCAAAAAATGGGAATTAGGGAATGAATTCTTCAAAGCTCTGAAGAAGATACACATATTTTAATTTTTGAATGCAAAATCGACAGGTAGATAATAGTTGATGCTGGATATCTCAGATATGACAAGAGATATCGTGAGAAGGAGCTCTGAATCAGAAGGGTGATATTTTAATCAATTCCTAACTCATTTTTGTTTTTCAAAAATGGTCATTGGGTAAAAAAACGCTGTTTAGCTGTGATTTCATAGCTTTCAGTAAAATCATATTTAATATCTACATTATTACGATTAAAAGTAATAATATGAATATTATATAATTTATTACACATTAAATTCTACAGATATTAATTTTTTTGTTGTTAAAATTGTAGACATACTAATATAATAATTTTATTTATTTTTCTACCTCACGATGAAGGGCTAGCACCTTCAGAAAATGTTAAATGATTAATTTATTTTTATAACATACTCGAAAACACCAAACGCAATCGGTAAAACCGTTACAGATCGTTTATAATCCACGATATGAAACTTTCTGCATTACAACCTGCATCCTTGTAAGCGAAAATAGTAATCCAACATTTTTTTTATTTATTTTTATACGAAAATCATCCGTGTCTTTTGCTGCTTCTCAGTATAATGTAATAGTAAGCACTTACATCAGCGCATTTGCCTTATCCTTCTTCTAAAAACACGGGGTCGTTTCCACATTCGCTTTAAAGCTTTGATTTGATTATAATTATTGATTGATTTGATTTGATTTGATTTGATTTGATTTGATTTGATTTGATTTGATTTGATTTGATTTGATTTGATTTGATTTGATTTGATTTGATTTGATTTGATTTGATTTGATTTGATTTGATTTGATTTGATTTGATTTGATTTGATTTGATTTGATTTGATTTAATTTGATTTGATTTTTGGTAAAATTAATTCGCTTGCGAAATAGTATTTTTAATCATTTCGAAAAGTAAAGAAGGGCATGCCTTAAAGACCTTTCTACACTTTAATATTTTCAATCGTATGATCTGTAAAATTCAGGAATAAAACCTTTTTTTTTGGTGCTTTAACACTTTCAAAGACAAAAACACTGACACTGACACTGTTATGCTCTGACAGAACGTCGGCGTTTTATAAAAATTTATTTAATTAACCCGCCGAAAAACGTGTAGTTAAATTCACCAATAACGTGGACATTTGTTGCTTTAAATAAAAGTTAAAACACGAATGTCATTTTGAAAACTGAGTCTCTACTTGTGGAACATATCCGCTTACAGCGGTATTCAAAAGTTTAAGCTACATATTCGATGAGCGCTACAGACAACAAGTACACAACTATAATGTTTTTTGGGCTTATTCACTGGTTGATCGTGATTCTATTCACAAAAAAATGCCTTTAATTAGCAGCTATTTTCAAAGTGGCAGCAGTTATTTATGAGATGATCAGAGTTTGTACTTCGTTTAATAAAGGGTGTTATGAATAAGAAATCATTATTCAGTGGATATTCAGTGGCTAAAATTTACTTATGAATATCGCAGTTAGTTGATAACTTTGATCTATCCATTCTGCCTATACGATATTTACTTAATTAGGAAATAAATCCTAACTTGCAAAAACAGTGAATATTAGCTTTAATTGGGTGATTGCCTATAAGGGCAATCAAATGCTAATACAATAGCACTTTAACAGGCAATTCTGTTTCTAAAAGATATTTTTTCGTAACGATTTTTCTGATTTTTTGTGCTATTTTGACAGATTTAGTGCAAAAAAGAGATTATGAAACCACATTTTTTTATTTTTTTCACTTACAAAACCAGCTAAATCACTACCCAAGAGTTCTAGCTTACAAAAAATTATTAAATTTCTTTTGCCTTTTATAGCAGAACTATTACTGTTACATCCGACACAGGATTTTAGACGATCATATACTGGACCACCTATGGGTGCTATCGAGAGTGGGATTGGGTGATCTCGCACGTTATCTTAACCTATCAGAGTGGGTATAGTTAATCGGATATCAGCTCATGTGGTCTCTCAAATCGGAGTCGCTTTTGGTACTAATTGATGCTCACGGTGAACGTGAGCTGCCACTTTAACCAACCAATTGTTAATTTGGCTTTGCTGCAATATACTTTTATTTTTAGCTAGACATTTGGCTTGGCAAGCAACGTATGAGTAAAAACTCAATCAAAAAAAAATGTCTTTTTCGGTTTCCGAAATATGACGTCATGAAATTTGCGAGAGAAAAAAACGTTAAAAACTACCCGGTCATTTTTGGCGCTCTTGAGTTTAAATGGTCATATCTCAAAATGCGCATTTTTTTAAGTGTTAAAAAATATATATCGGCCATTATTCGCAAAATTGGACAAAATCTGAACTTGGTTTTTCCGATTTCAATTAAATTTTGTAATCAGAAACTATGCAAAGGACCCACTTAAATTTCGAAAAATCCACGGTTTTCTGCGAGATTTAGTTTTTTTGAAAAATGACAAATATGCAAAAAGTGTGTAACTCTGTGTATTCGTATTTTCTTTAATATGTATTGATCGGATTGATCGCCATTTAAATTTAATTTGAATGGTACGGTACTCTTCTTTTATACTGCGAATTAGACTTTTTTCCAGCGTCAAAAGAATAGCATTTTTTATGCAATTTATTTTTAAAATGCATTTTTCTAACGTTTGACCACTCTCGTTTTAAAAAAAGAAAGCATATTTGCAGGAAATAGTTTTGGGTCCCGGGGCTTAACTATTTTCAATGATTTTTTGAAAAACAGCTTTTAGCAAACACTTTTACATAGAAAAAACAGAAATTTGTTATTTTTTTTTTATTTTTTTGATTTGTTAAGATTAAATTTAAAAATGTAATGTTAAGGAGCAATTTAATCATCTCTGTTTGAAAAACTATAATTTTAATTTTGTGGATATTTCTGTAGGTGAAAGATTAAAGAATCTACTGAAATATTCTGTTTTAAAAATTTAAATTTTTAATCCTTTCCAACACATGTTTGCCATCGAATAACCGATTTTTATAGAAAGAAACCAAAAAAAAATCTTAAAAATTAAATGTATAGTTTTTAACAGAGATACATTTAAACGGCGCTTTAGCTCAACATTTTTAAATTTAATCTTTTCAATTTTGAATAATTAAAGAAAATAAATGGTAGTTGTTTCTATGTAATAATTTAACACCAATTGAAAATATGCTTGGCGCCGTGAAATGGCTCAATATAAAACAAAGATTTGAAATGAATACACTATACTTTATACAAAAAATGAAAACGGAAAATGCACCAGAATATTTGATAGAACAACTTAATTATGTTGGAAATATACAACCGTATCAACTAAGAAATGCTGACTACCACAATCAACAACAACTGCAAAGCAACGTTCACTTGTCTACAAAGGACTCCACCTATATAACACAGTGTTGCAAAACGTGGCACAATAGGGCCATTTGTGGCACTTTTGACTGCTTGATGACCCTGTGGTACATTCTTATATATTTTGGCCCTTTCAGCTCAAAATTGAACTAACTACTTTAAACCGTTTAGTTCAGACTTTTATGAAATTTGCCTGATTTTTTTTTTATTTCATGAGAGCATATGCTAGTTCCTTAGAGAACGAAAACGGGAAGTTGTCTAATTTTTTATAAAAATCGCATTCAAAATCATATATTTTCGTACCAGGGGTCAGGTTTTAAAATTTTTTAATGCAGGACGATAACATTTTTAAATCTTTTTATATTTGTCCAAATTTTTAAAAGTGCCGCAATTCATTTTTTATTCAAAAAAATGTGTTTTTGGAGGCTTTTTAAAAATGTTATGTTATCGCAAGAGCGGAAATAATTTATGAGAATTCATAAAATATGTCAAACTTTATTGTATTTTTTAAAAAGCATTAAAATGACGAACTCTAATTAACAAATGCATATTATTTTTATTTTAGTAAAAATCTAATAATCGAATTTTTTAAAAAATATGGCCCTACATGGATGATAAATGGGATTGTCCAATAGCATAAATAGTGCTTTTCGACCATCATAGTAAATATAAATACAAGTTTTTATTATAAATTGACGTTTTTTAAATTTATTTGTATATAAAAACAAAATTTAGTTGATTATAGTTACAGAATTTATAAAAATTATCAGACTATTTCTCAAATTCACCTTTTTTTGCAAGGAAATCTATTTCATTACTCATTCGATTTTAGAATCACAATGCAAATTTGAAGATGTTGGCAATGGCCTTTTTTCAATTGTACTTTTTTAAGATATTTATTTTTCACTTTTCGAACACTTTTTTTTACTCGAAATCAAATAAAATCATCTTTAATCAATTCCATTTACAACGATTGGATCCAAATAAATAAATTTGATAAATGTTAATTTTGATTTTAATTTAATTGATATTTGAATTAAATGTTAAATCTTGAAGTTTCTTTGAAGTTTCTAAAAATAGAACTGTTGTGTTGTTGGAGTTTTACTTCTCAGATTATGTATGCAAGAACAAAAACACCGTATATTGAATAAAACTAGTTTTAATCACAACAAAACTCGACCTGATCAGTGCGCTAAAGCGGTCTGTCCAACTTGTGGTGCAAGTGCATGTGGCATTAGAAATCAGTTTATCTAAACCACGGTCAGTGATTGAACAGAAAATTTCATATAAACGCAATCGAACAAATAAAAACATAACAAATATTACAATTTTCAAAACACAGGGTCACTGACGAAGGTTCAATACCAGAAACTGCGAAGTCTGATTCAGGAAAATTGAAAAATTTACAATGAAGTTATGATTTTTAGAAAATACACTCATTCTTCTCTACCACGTCTTTCACAATTAAAATGAAAAAAATTCCATATTAATTATAGTATTAATTGTAATTGTGTGAAAAAGACGTTAAAATTCAAACTCAATCTTTACTTTTTATTTATATGTAAATAGTACTAAAAGATTCAAAGGAGTATCATGGTACTTTTCCGGATCAAATAGTAGCAAAAAAATGTACTATAGTACTAACTTTATTATCCCTGCGGCCCTATCAATGGTATTTTGGCCCTTTTAAATTGTCAATTTGGCCCAAAACAAAAAAACTCAAAATGCATCACTGATATAACATGCTTCCAAGCGATACAAAATCTGAAACAAATACGAATGTTTTTAAATGAAAAATTGTATATTTTATAAGAAATAATGATATTCCACAGAGCTTTCGATAAAATATTATGTACAAAAATAATATTTTTAAGAATGTATTGTAAAATATTTTAAATACTACAAAATTATTAATAAAAAAAGGACCCAAAAAACAAACGTGCTGTTATTTAGTAAAAATTATTTCATATTTTACAAATATGCATCTTTTTTCAAATCCAAGTGTAAAAATTTGAAAAAAGTACATTTAAAAAAGAAGAGGCATTTTTTACAGCTTAAAAAAGTAGGGGAGTATACGATTCCAGTGCAATTTAAATGGTGATAATTCCATGAATATTAAATAAAATATGAATATTCAAATTTACACACTTTTTGCATTTTTCTCATTTTTCTCATTTTTCAAAAAAAACTAAATTGAGCAGAAAACCGTGGATTTTTCGAAATTTTAAAAACTAAAAACGCCAATCTTTAAGTGGCTCCATAGAGTTTATAAATACAAAATTTAATTGAAATCGAATGACCGAAGGTCAAAAGATTACCTTTTTTGGCCGGTCTTCGCTGCTTATGCTTATTATTGAAACCTCCTCTACATTTGTGGAAAAATTCAGGATGGTATCTCGATTGGTCTCCGGTATGTTTTTTCCTATTTAATATATGCATGAGTAAGGTATGCATACCATGTCGTTAATTCAACTTATATAAACTATTGTGATTCTCATACTTTTATAACGGTTTTGGTAATAACTCTGATAACACTACTCGACAAATTTCATTTGTTTGCAGAACCTCTCTTTCAAATACATACTTTTGTACTAAACTAGGTACGCAGAGTTCACATCTGTCACTATTTTTTATTTTCTCATTTGCAGTTTTTAAAACATCACGGTTTTTATATATACACCATTTACCCCATTTTTTCGTATATTTTGCTTATCTTTTGGAATTATTTTCCCAAAATCAGGTTTATTAAAAAAGATGTGTTTCAAAGGGAGGTATTTTTGACCCTCGTGTAGAGTAATTTTTGAAAAAGGTCCCATCAAAAAAGATCAAAAGTTTATTTGATTTATTTAAACAGACGAATTCGCCTAAAAATGTGAGTGAACACTCACTTTTGAAATATTTTTATTGAAAATATCAAGTAAAGTTTTTTTAGTATATGCATGTACACTCAAAAAATAAGTTAGTAGAAAAGTTAGTAAAACATCTTGTAAATCAGGTATACTATTTTTCAACAAATTTTGTTGCTAAAATTATGTTTTAAACTAAAATTTTAGTTATACTTAGTCAGCACTTAACTGTTTTGAACTAATGTTTTACTAAAAATTTACATATGTTTCACTAATTTATTTTGCTAAAAAAATTGTGTTGATTAGCACATCAATAGTGTGAACGACAACCAGATTAAAAGTTATACGCAGAATGAATTAGATGTCAAGATGTAGTAGTGACGAGGAAAATTATACTAAAAAGTACAACTCTAGTAAGACACATAAAAAATCAACCATGGAAGATTTTGTATCTGTTTTTCATACATAAAACAAAATTATGGATTGAAACAACTTAAATTATGCGTTGTCACCGGCTTATGAAAGCAATTGTCTATTTATTAAATAAAAGACAAAATAAAATATTTAAATTTAATAAAGATTAAATGTGTATTTGTAAACCAAATGTTTATAGAGATTAATAATCAAATTGCAAACAAATATACAGCAGGTAGACAGACTAAAGCGAAAGATAAAGATAAAGACACTCATCTTAGTTAGATTTTTATGTTTCGTTTTTCTTATTGCAAAAAAAAAGGGTTGTACAGTGGACTCGCAGAGACGTGAACATCCAGTAACATGAACGTCCCAGAAACATAAACACTTTTTTTACATTAACTATTCCAAAACGTGAACAAAGTTCAATAGCTCTAAAACGTGAACACAATTTTTTATAAGAAATGGGTCTATATTTTATTTCAATATTTTAGTAATTTGGGGAATCCCCGAATAATTCAACCACGTTCTTATAGTAAACACCTTTTCTAACATGAACAGAAAAACTCTTTAACTCTGTTACTGTATCTCCGAATTTAAGAATTTGTTATATCAAAATTGTTTTAAAACGTATAGAATAAAATTTAAATAGAATTAGTAGTAATTTTTTTAGTAAGTGCATTAGAAATTAAGAACTGTTAAATATCAAAAACGTATTAAAATCAATAATTTGGGTATGCTAAAATTGTCTTAGATTCTGAATTTGGTCTATTTAAAAAAGTCCCAAAATTAGAAAGTTTTCTAATATGAAAAATTTCCTAAAATGTTAATATTTTTCTATAGGCAAGTGTCTGAATATTTAAAAATTTTTTCTAAAAATGTATGTTTGAATTTCAGAATTTTTCAGGAGAAATATATTCAAAATCTTTGCATATTTTATTTTTTTGTTAAATAATCAACATAATGATTGGTTCTGAAGTACTTGGAATAGAATTTATTCTAAGTGGATCAATTCTGTAAAAAAATCAGAAACGCGAACACCCCCTGCAAAAATTAGTTCATGTTTTTGAGAGTTCACTCTATGTATATGTTATATTTTGTTATTTTTTCGTTTCGTTTCTATAAATATCTGCAGCATTTGCGTTCCTTTAAAATATAGCATCATTTAGACAACCATTGATATAAGTAGTTGAAACATGATTTTGTTTATGTTATATATAATTATTTCTATTTTTTTTAGATATTACATTAATTCATGTCGTTAATTCGGGAGTACGAACATTTTTATATTTTGTAACGAATTGCAAATTATTTTTAAAATAATCACAAAAATATGTTTTTATGATTTTCAGCAAATAAATTAACTAAAGTATAATTTTTCTACAAATTTTTCGAGTTTTTTTCAGTCTACTAAAATTCAGCAAAAAATTTATTAATTTTTAGCAAGTCTTTTTTATATCTAATCCAAGTCTTTTTTATTTCTAATCTAATGCAAAACTTTTGCTGAATCTACTAATTTTGTTGCTAAAAATCAGCTCGCTGATTTTTAGCAATATATTTTGCTAACATTAGCAACTTTTTTGCAAGCATCCTCCTGACTAAAATTTTGTTGACTCAGCAAAATTTTTTGTTAACTTTACTTTTTTTTTTTAAGGGTATAGTGGACCTAGAAATGTAAATGTTTAGATTTTACATTTTCAATTCATATTTTGAAGAGAAAACAAACATTTTGAATTTCCATTATTTTTTTTTTGTATTAAATACAAATTATAATTTGTTAACTTAAAATCGTTTGAAACTTGTGAGGAAAAATTTTAAATTTTAAAAACTAAAACTTAAACTTAAAATTTGTATGAAAATCAAATCGAAAAAATATAGAAAAAGGTCATGGATTATTTTAAAAGCTTGATTTAACCCAAAACCCGATAGAGTGATTTTTCACACAATAAATGTTACAAGAGGAAATCTTCAAGACGAAACAAGACATTTACCCTGAAATGCCATCTGTATCTTTAAAGATACAACCATTAAAAAAATTCCTAGGACTATATTTTGAGCTTAACTTATTAAAACGAAAACTTCCCTTGTTATGAATTAAATGTATTATATTTTTAAGGAGAACGTTAATTTGAATTTTATTTACATAACTTTTGAAAGTGCCAAGTTGTGAATTATTTTATACGTCAACCCTTTTTATTTTTGTTAAATTGTCTACTCTGGTGCAATATTTATTTTAAATTTGACATTCAAGATATATTTATATGGGTAGTCTTAGTAGCCCAGCTGTGTAAATTCCTCTTCCCTGGTTTTTGACATTTCTTACATGGTTTTGACACTGTACTGTACTGTACTCAACAACAAAATGCCTGTTGTTTTTGTATTGTTTGTAGTTGTTTGTTGTAGTTGTTTGTTGTAGTTGTTTGTTGTAGTTGTTGTTCTAGTAAGACTACCTATATAAATATATCTTGTATGACATTAAAACTCGGTACAAAATGGTAATCGCTTGTATTTTTGAATTCAACAACCCTGC
The DNA here is from genome assembly GCA_021234595.1 of Delia radicum. Taxonomy (NCBI): domain Eukaryota; kingdom Metazoa; phylum Arthropoda; class Insecta; order Diptera; family Anthomyiidae; genus Delia; species Delia radicum. The sequence goes on along the minus strand of CM037855.1, from coordinate 205,674,726 downwards.
AGGAAGCTTGGGGTCAAGTGTCTCCAAGTCTCCACTTTTGTCTACTATTTTGTTGACATTGTCAACTAAGCGTCTACACTTTTTACTTTATTAACTCACTAGTAAATTTTTGGTTCCAATGTCTACATATGGTCCCATTAGAACTAATTAGTCACTAGTGAATCTATGGTTCTTATGTCTACATGTGGCCCCATAAGAACTAACGAATCACTAGTGAATATTTGGTCCAATGTCTGCATATGGTCCCATAAGAACTACCTAGTCACTAGTTAATCTATGTTTCTAATGTCTACATATGGTGCCATAAGAACTACCTAGTTACTAGTGAATCTTTGGTTCCAATGTCTACATATGGTCCCATAAGAACTACCTATTCACTACCTAGTCAATAGTTCTAATGTCACTAGTGATTTTCAATGACACGTACATGTTAAATGTCTATAGCAAAGTACATTGCCTGGGGAATATTTGGTTAGTAGTACTGGTGACACAGTCAATAGTGAATCAATACTTTTTTACTATTGACATTTCCTGCAGGGAATTTATTCCGGAAAAGACGGCAAGTAGAATAGAATTAAGTAAGCAATATTACTTTATATTTAATCCTTTTAGATAATGAAACCCTCCACACTCCATCGTATTGGACTTTATTTGAAATCACAATAAAGTTGCGTTTTATTATTTTTCTAAAACTAGTTACTGCCGTAACAAAATCAAATTCAAGTTGCCGCCGCAAAATCCCTAGTGTGTTAAAAAACCAAAGCGCTCTTTAAGAAAACACATTTTTTAATAAATATTTAGAATTGCGCCTTTTATTAATCATGAAAATCGAAAAAAGTCCGAAATTATTTAAAAACTCCAAAAATGCGTTTGCGTGACGGGCAATTCAAAATTTTAAAATTTTTGGTTTTTATTTTGTTATAAAAAGCGTACAAAAATTATTTTAAAAATCGTGGTACGCACTTTTGGTTTAATTAGCATTTCACAAGATAAAAACATGTTTTTTCAAATCGACGATGTTGGGCATTATAGGGTTAAAGGGTTGTTCGATATTGTGGTAACTTAAAAGAATTTCTAACTTTAGATTTTTAAATAAACTATTTGACAGTTCTTGTGTTGTCATATGGCGTGTTTCGGGTTAGAAATTGTTTTTATAATAAAATCTAGTGTAAACTGGGCTCATACAAACTCATTACTAGATTGTCGGGAAAAATAGGAGAAAAATTTGCAAAAGATGGCATCACCTTGTGTAAAAAAAATGTAAACAAAGAAAAAAAATTGTTTAATTTACCAAAAAATAAATAATATGAGCGGGGCAGTGACTGTCATCACAGAGCATTTAGATAAAGAGGAAAAAACTGTTTTGTTCGAATATCGAAAATGTCCGCTTAAAATATGCAATAACAATCCGAACTGTGCGCTTAAAATATGCACTTAAATCGAAATATGCACAAAAAAACAAAATAAATGCACTAAAAATTAAACAAAATATTTTAGTAAATATACACTTAAAGTTTGTGGACTTTTAAAAGCGATTTATTACTCGAAGCCGTTTCAAAATTAAATCCCATATCTATGCCTAACAAATGACAAGTGTCCGACCGAAGACTTCGACCGAAAAACGATATTTGGTCGGTTTTTTGGTCTTTGGAGATAATGTGGACAAATTGTAATATTGATAACATATTTGTTGAGCCATTTTAATTCGATTTTGAGCACAAAATTAAAGGAAAAAGTCGAAGTTTATCTGTAAAGTTAAATAATCGTACGCCTGTTTTTCCAATTTGGCTGATTATTTGGCGGTCGATTATTGAATACATTGCTTAACTACGGACTTATCTTTAAATTTGACACCCAAATTTGCATCAATAAACATTTTTCCATTTTTCAAATTTGACCATAATGCTTTAAAATACCGAATACCGACAAAAAAAAACATTTTCTGGCCGAAGACTTCAGCCGGACTCTACAAATGACAACTAGATGTTATGTTAAGGATTACAAATGCTTGCTTTTGTTTATTTTTAATTAAATCATAATTTTAATTTTTACAAAATATGCAATTAAATTGAAAATATGCAACTAAAAATTTTCAAGCAAAATATGCATTTGTAACAAAATATGCAATAAAAATTCTTTTTGTTGCAAATTCTTTGATTCTTAAAAGTATTTGGTCAAAATTGATTTTGACCCGCTGACTATATTCATAAATTAGCATAAAAGTCGCTGGCCTGAATAAAATGTAAACCCAATAAAATGTAATTTTTTTATTGAATGAAAAATTAATTTTAAGCGGCATATATAGTCGTTTAAAACTATAGCAAGATTATTCTAAAAAAGATTTAAAAAAATTTAATTTTTAACCCTTTCAAGCGCAAGAAATAAAGGCTGTCCCAAGGAGAACGCAATTTTTAAATCTGGCAACATTCGAAGTGTCATTGTTTGACATTTGAACAATTGTTATTGTTTGCTAGTAGAAGGTACGAGGTTAGTAAAAATGGAGCCAGCTGACCATGGACAGCGAAGGGAGTTCGTTAATTGGGTATTGGAGAGACAACATGAAAATGCTGATTTTGCCGATAAAATCAACTTCAGTGACGAGGCCCATTTTTATCTTGATGGCTTCGTCAATAGGCAGAATTGTCGCATTTGGGGTGAGGAAAATCCTCGAGTGATTCACGAGAAGCAAATGCATCCTCAACGTGTCACTGTGTGGTGTGGTTTTTGGGCTGGAGGAATCATTGGACCTTTTTTTTATGAAAATGAGGCAGGTCAAGCGCAAACAGTCAATGGTGTTCGGTATCGTGAAATGATAACCAGTTTTTTCTGGCCTAGAATTAAAGAAATGAATGTGGAGGGCATGTGGTTCCAACAAGACGGCGCCACATGTCATACAGCCAGAGAAACAATTCAATTGCTGCATCAGTCATTTCCCGGTCGTGTTATTTCGCGTTCTGGAGATCAGAATTGGCCGCCTAGATCGTGCGATTTAACACCACTAGATTTTTTTCTTTGGGGTTTTTTGAAGTCGATGGTTTACGCGAATAAGCCGACGACGACTCAAGCCTTAAAAGAGGAAATTGGACGCTGCATTAATGAAATACCGCAGCATTCATGCAAAACGGTCATTGAAAATTTCATAAAAAGATCGCGTGCATGCCAGCAAAGCCGCGGCGGCCATCTGCACGATATATTGTTCCATACATAACCTCATTCTGTCTACTTTACGATATAATAAAGTTTCACGATTTTTTTTTTAAATATCTGTGTTTTATTTAAAATTTAAAAATTGCGCTCTTCTTGGGACACCCTTTACAAGAAAGTTTATTTCATTTTACGAAAATATATTGCAGCCTTTTAAAATTTTACGAAACTAATGAAATCATTCATATCCACTTTTTTCGTATTATAGGTATATAAAAGTTTCTTTTATTTTACGAAACGCAAAGTGTAAAGGCTTTGGTTTTTTTACGAAACTAACGCAAAAATTTTGTATCATAATTGTTAGTAAAATATACAAATTTTTTTTTACTTTTCCGAAAAAAATGATTTAAAAAATGTTATGAGCAAGATTTAGGGCCATTATTACAACTTGCCAATAGCTAAAGTTCGGATGTTATCTGAGAGATTATTAGTTTTTTGTTAATATAAGTATACTTTAAGCTAAAAGTGACCGATAAGCTAAAGGGAAGATATTGTTGCCTTTAACTTTAAACGTAAGGTTTATGTGTTTAAAGTTACCACATTTTCTGCTCTATAAAGAAAAAGAAGAAAATACCGAATTTCACAACCGAATTTCACAAATTATTGTTTGTTTGTAAACAAATAAATAAAAGTACGTTGCCACTACGTATTTTTATAAACCAATTCATAAACCAATAATCGGTTTTTAGTTTGGTGCTGCCACATTATCAAAAATATTAATTTTATTTTATTGGGAAGTTGTAATAACGAAAAACATTATAGCTCACTTTATGCCTTACTTTAGCTAAAGTTACTTTTTACTAACATTTACTTTAAAGGCAAGTTGTAATAACGGCCCTTAGAGATTTGGCTAAAGATATTTGTATTGTACTGAATCACTACATTTAATAAAAATTTTCATACATTTTGTTCTCATCCCTATCCTAATTCCATGGATTTCTATGATTGTATCATTTTGAAGAGCGGGAAAAAAATGCTTCCGTAAAATATAAAAAATATTTCATAAAAAAGGAAATTCATTTCTTACATTGTACAAAATACTTTCGTACGTATTTGTAAAGGGTCCGCCATCTAACGTTTTTTTTCAACTAGTGCTTATTTCGTGAATGGTAACACTTAGCTCATGTCTGATTTGACAGATAATTAGTTTTATCCTTCCGCTGAACGAATATGGTCCGTATGTTCGTTATCTTGTGAAAAAAGTGAAAGAAACTGGCATCCTCATCGATAAACCAAAGCGTGAAAAGCCAAAAACAGTGCGTACACCCGAGAATATTGCTGCTGTTGCAGAAAGTGTGCGTGAAGCGCCATCAACATAAATTCACCGTCGTTCTCAACAATTGAACATTTCGGAGACATCATTGAGACGAATTTTGCGTAAAGACCTTGGTATGACGCCATACAAAGTCCAATTGGTTCAGGAGTTCAAAAAAAAAAGTTATTTGGCGGACCCTTTAGCATTTAAAAAAAAAAAGTTATTTGGCGGACCCTTTATATTTTACACAAATATTTTATAGTGTGTACACAAATATTTTATTTAGTACAATGTACGTCGATTTTCGTATATACGACGTATTGATTTTTTACTGTGTATGTTCACTTTACAGAATTTTAGTTATATCCAAGTTGAAATTTAGTTAATTGCAAATAGCAATTTACTCTGCTAAAATTAGTAAAAACTTTTACTAATTTACAAACAGTAGTATAATTTTACTAAAATCAACAGAAATTTTTGCTAAAAAAATTGATTTCAGGTCAGATTTTTATTCTCATTAAAAAAAAACTTAAAAACTTCACATTTTGTTTGATTTTTTTGTCTACTAATATAAACCAATTTTTTTTGCTGATTTAGCTCAAATATGACTAAATATTTGTTGATTCAACAGATATATATTTTCTATTCTTATCTTACTAATATTTAGCAAAAAAAAAAAATCTGCTAGTTTTAGCAATTTTTTTCTGCAACGTCATTTTTAACTAATTTTTGCAAACATGTTTACTATTTTTTTATTATCCATCTGTAAGTATTTGCCCCTCTTGTTTGAAACCTCATATAAACATAATTCCTGTTCTAAACTTTATTCCTATTTTACTATTGCGTTAATACCATTACAGTCTTGAATATTTGATCCTTCACTGAGTTTATAGGAAATAGCTGCCCGCAGACTATCTTATATTGGCATGGAAATGTCATCATCTGATTCAAATTATCTACAGCTTCGATTTAAGACCAAAGTCGTTGCAATATTTTTAATGAATAGCTTTCTATTTAATACTTTAAAATCTGTTTTATTATAATCAGGTTTGACAAAGTAAATATTGAAGAACTGAAGACAATGTTTATCGTTCAAAGATGCCTAAAAATAATATTTTTCCACCTCTGAAAATTGGAAAATCATTTTCACTGATGACATCAAAAAATGTTTTTTTTTATATTAGTGCATAAATAATGGCAAAAAAATTAATACAGTGAAAAAAATTTTATGAAATACCGAAATCGGTATTGACTTACAATCACTATTTTTAATTTAACAAAATGGCTCGAATTTCGACATTTTCGGTTTTACCGAACTCGGTATTGGGAAGCCTAGTTCCGACAGTAAATTAATAAGTTTTTAGAAAAATTTTCAATTTGAAGTTATTTTTCTTCTTTATTTTTTTCAAAATGTTGTCTTAAACCAGATTTCTTGGAAGTGTAAATTTAATATTAGGCGGGAAATCCAGGGAAGTTCGAAAACTAGTCCTGCTGATCCGGAAAATGAAAAAGACCGTTAAAACACCTAATTTAGGCATGTCGCACAAACAAAGCTATTGTTAAAGCCCCGTTTACATAATCACACATGTGCTTATACTTTACTTTACACAAGTAGAATGAAAAGTGTGATAAAATTATCTGTCTGTAAAAATATATAAAAGAATAATCGTTTGATTGTTCAAGAGTCTGAACTCGACCGACACGACACACAAAAAATACATTTAAACAGTTATTTTCTCTTCTAATTATTTATTTTTTCCACCATTTGTAGATTTTAATCTTTGTTTACTTTTATTTGTGTATAACGCAACACTTGTGTCAACCAATGTGCTAACTTTACGAAATATTTCAAAAAATAAAGCATGTCAAGAAATGTGTGCCGATATTTTGACATGTGTGCAACGACTTGTGTTCACATACATTAGACATTTGCTTTATACAACACATTTCTGACATGTTTAACACACTTGTGTGATTATGTGAACGGGAATTTATGGCTAAAGTAAAAACATCTGGTTAAAGTTGTGCAGCTTGAGAACTTTACACGGCTAACCTACATGCGTCGTACAATTTACTCCAGCTCAACTTCCTGAAGGAAGCATCTTTGTCATACTGAGTTTTGTAAGAACCCACGCACAGTGTCCTAAGACATAAAGTAATTTAAATCAATTTGCAGTCGAAATTTTCATTGGTACCGGTTTTAATTTAATATGTAGCTTCATTTCATTTTGTTTTTATTTTAACTATAAAAAAAAATAAAAGACGCAAAAACAAAAAAAAAAAAAACAAAAACAAGTAAAATAACCGATAAACCAACCTTCGGTTTCATATTCTGTGATTATTTGCTTTTGTCATTCTCGTCGCATCTGTGTGTATGAATGAATAGATGTATGTGGGTATGTTTATATGTATGTGTGTGGTTACATTTCATTTTTTCTTTTATTTTATTTTTTTAACAAATCTTTTAACAATTTTTACCTTTTTTTTAGCACTTTATCTGGAACAAAACCCACAGCAGAGTAATCATTTACTATGTTTGGTGTTTATTAATTTCAATTTAAATTATTATAAATAATAAATACTTAAAATATTAAAAAATATTCAAGTTTTTTTTTATTATATTTTTTACACATTTTCTCATTTTTTTTCATTCTCATTTTTCACACACACGCTTACACAAACAATTGAATTAAAATTTTCCATATTTATTATTTGCTTAAAATTCTGATTAGCATTTTTTTACGGTTTTAAACAAATACTATTACTTTTGTTGTTGTTTCCTTATCGAACTTGTTAGATTTCTTCTATTTTTCATATTCCAATTAGCATTTCTTTATTATTTTATATCACATTTTTTTTTCATTCGCTTTTTACTAAAACCACTTCACTATTGAACAAAATATGTGTAACGTCAGTCTAATTGAACAAGTGACTTTTTTTTCCTCTTTTCTTGTCAATTAAATAATGTTTCGCCGAAGAACAAAAGGAAATTCCGTCAATTTAGTTGAAATTACGCGAAACGAATGCCAGCAGTCTCTAAACTAAACACTATTCTCTTAAAAATTTATTGATAACATATTGAAGGTTCGTGGAGGCTGTGTTTAGAAAACATAAAAAAAGTGTACACAGCAGGGTTGCATGCCAATTATATTATAAAATAATACCGTTACATTTAAATAGTTAATATTGTTGTCAAGTGCTACCAGATGGTAAGATTAAGTGTTTTAGATTCAGAATTTCTGTCGATAAAGCAGTGTACATATATTTAGATGTGGTAAAATGAGCTCAAATGTATAGTGAAAATCTGCCATCATAACTACTTTTAGTGACATATCGTCACTATTGGTTTGACCCACTGCACATTTTTGTTAAAATTGAGTTAGAAATGGATTATATATATTGCCAATATCATCTTTCTAATTCCGAAAACCCTTTCTCGATATCTTGTATTATATCTGAGATATTCAGAATCGATTTTGCATTTTATTCGCAATTTTAACGTTTAAACAACATTGGTCTGATGCATAGACCACTATTTGGCATATGGAGTAAATTTTGTATACAAACTGCAAAAAAGTGTGTGTTATGCACTACAAATGGAAAAAAAATGCAATTACATTTTTTATTTCCAAAAAACAACAAAAAGATAAGTTTTATTTCTCATTGTTTTCATAACATTCTTATTGGCAAACTGAAACAGCAATTTGGCTTTTCAGTTATGGCTTGTAGGTTAATATACTCTTATTTGCAAGGAAGGTCACAATTTGTAAGTGTGCGTGGTATTAATTCTAGTATCGCCTCTGTCTTTTCTGGTGTCCCGCAAGGGTCCGTTATTGGGCCAATTTTGTTTTTGCTGTATTTAAATGATTGTGCTGATTCTTTGGATTTGCACTTGGTAAAACCGTTCTTTTTTGCTGATGACATTCAGCTTTTATTTGGCAATTGCAGGGATTTCCCTGCTGTTTTGGAGACGGTTGTGAATTTTACACTGGATAGATTGCATGATTGGATAATATTAAACGATTTTTCGATAAATGCTACTAAGACAAAGGCAATAATGTTTCGAACGGGTTATCGCAGAATTGCTTACCCTCGGATAGGAATTTGTGGAACCGATATAGAATATGTTGAATCGCTTAAATGTTTGGGTGTTGTAATTGACCAATATCTAAATTTTAGTGAACAAATTGATGTTGTTTCATCTAGGGTAACTTTGGGACTCAGAAAACTTTACAATTGTGGCTTGTATTTGCCTGTAAGGGTGAAATATATTCTTGCTCACACCTTGTTGATGTCGCATGTTAATTACTGCCTTGAGGTTGATTCTGGTACTTTTGGGTATAATATAGTGCGGCTTGAGCTAATTGTGAAAAGAATTGTGCGGTTTGTATATGGAATTAGATTTCGTGATCACGTATCTAGTGCAGTTATTAACTTTCTCGGTTGCCCCTTAACACAGTATATAGAACTTCGCAATTTATTGTTCTTTTATAAGGTCATTAGATCTGGTGTACCCAATTACTTACGTTCTGAATTTATATTTTCTAGGTCTGAGAGAAACCCTCAGATAGTTGAACCTCTTATAAACTATACAATCTTTGAACGATCTTTACTTATTAGAACTGCTAGAAGCTGGAATTTTTTGCCTTTGAATTTACGTACTTTTACATTATCGTATAATGTTTTTAGGAACAGACTTTTGTCACATTTCCGGGACACTGTATGAATGAGTGTTTTTAAATTGTTTTAGGTCAGGCTTTCTCCAGTATGGACTTTTTACATTTTCCTAGTTATGTTGAAACAGCTGAACCATATCCAAAAATAAAGTGTACAATTTTATAGCTATTGCTATCCTGTTCTAAGGATATTTTCGTATTTTTTTTTTATATATATATATACTGTTTATTGAATTTAATCTAAGCTATTTGTAAATATATTCTTGAATTTATGTAGCACACTAGCAATACGTCTTTGGCCTTTAAGGCTTATTGTATTGCAAATGAATGAAATAAAATAAAAATAAAAATAAAAAAAATAAAATGCGAAGACAATGCATATATTAAAAACACTTAAAACACAAAAAGTTGTTTAACACAGAAAAAGACCGCTCAACGTTGGCGGTTGTGATCGGCGCATTTTTTAACAATGTTAATTATTTTGTTGTGTATTAATTTTCTGAGTTTGTATCACAATGTGTTGAGATAAATTAAGAAAAACGTGAGAAGAGCGTCACTTTAAATAAATTATTTTTCAGCAATTTCATTACAATTTTAAAGTTTATTTTTATTGTATAAAATATCTATGCATACGTTTTGCACAATTAATCCAAGTTAAAGTTATTTTTACGATAAGTTAAGAAAAATGCATTTTAAGCAAAATAAGTAAAAAATGCAATAGCAATATGAACTTAAAGCAAAATAAGTAAAAATGTGGAATAAAAATACACAATTTAAACAAAATATGCACAATATGCACTAACAAATCGATGCCATTTTAACACAAATTCTTTGATTAACAAAGTTATTTTGTTTACTCTTTTCTCAGACTTAAGGGAAAAAACAAGCATTTGCATGAACATCCGACCCCTGATGATAATACAAATAAACATACTAGGATAACTGGAAGTTAGTTAATCGTTTTATTTCGTTTCTCGTATTCAGTGTTTAAATTCCTATCGATCTCCGTTCCATTCCTTTGTAAAGCAATTTACACTCCACTTTTTTTTGTAAACAAATGCTTTTTTTGCTCAATTGTAATAAGTTTTTTAGGCATTAGTGTGATATTATTAGCATTAGTAGGACAAATGCTAATGGCAAAAAATTCATTACAATTAAATGGTAATTAGTGAATTCATGCAAATGAAATTTCAATGCTAATAAAAACATCCCAAGTATGTTCGAAACTAGGGTTATATACACTCAAAAAAATAAGTTAGTAGAAAAGTTAGTAAAACATCTTTTAAATCAGGTAAACTATTTTTCAGCAAATTTTTTTCTAAAATTATGTTTTAAACTAAAATTTTAATTATACTTATTCAGCACTTAACTGTTTTGAGCTAATGTTTTACTAATATTTTACTAATTTATTTTGCTAAAAAAATTGTGTTGATTAGCACATCAATAGTGTGAACGACAACCAGACTGAAAGATATACTCAGAATGAATTAGATGTCGCGGCATGTCACGATGTAGTAGTGACGAGGAAAATTATACTAAGAAGTACAACTCTAGTAAGACATAATAAAAACAAATCAACCATGGAAGATTTTTGTATCTGTTTTTCATACATAAAACAAAACTGTGGATTAAAACAACTTAAATTTTGCGTTGTCACCGGCTTGTGAAAGTAATTGTCTATTAATTAAATAAAAGATAAAATAAAATATTTGCATTTAATGAAGATTAAATGTGTATTTGTAAACTAAATATTTATATATATTAATAATCTTGTGTGTTCAAATTGCAAACAAATATGCAATAGGTAGACAGGCTAAAGCGAAGGACAAAGACATACATGTTAGGTAGATTTTTCTGTTTCCTTTTTCTTATTGCAAAAAAGCTTTGTATATGTTATATTTTGTTATTTTTTTGTTTTGCTTCTATAATTCTCTGCGGCATTTGCGTTCCTTTAAAAGATAGCATCATTTAGACAATAATTGATGTAAGTAGTTCAAAGATAATTTCGTTCATGTTATATATAATTATTTCTATTGTTTTTAGATATTACATTAATTCATATCGTCAATTCGGAAGTATGCACATTAGGGTGATAACTTTTTTTGGACAACATTCTCCCCAGGGGTTTTCTAATGGCAAATATTGTATTAATGATAAAAAAAACTATTTCAGTTCAATTTGGTAAAAAAAAACCTTGCGCACCGACAGCGATTTCTAAAATGTCTTTAATATATTTATTTTAAATTTTTTTTAATAACAATTTTTTTAAAATATGGTTTATACATATGTAAGTAAGCAAATTTGGAAGAAAACTATTCCATTGACTCGAAAACGGACTTTACTATTGATATCAGCATGCCTTAATTATATAGATGTGATGGTCAGACGTTGAGGCATCAAAAAAAAGTTTTTTTTTTTAACTTTGTTTGATTCAAAACATTAACGCGTTTGGTGCGGAACCTTTTTTAACGATAGCGAAAAACTAAAAACGCAGTTCTTAATATTTGTCCATGCCCTACACGATTTTGTCTGGGGAGATTTGATATTTGCAAAAAATGCAAAAAGTTATTGCCCTAATGTACATTTTCATATTTTGTAACGTATTGTAAATTATTTTGAAAAGAATCACAAAAATATGTTTTATGATTTTCAGCAAATAAATTAACTAAAGTATAGTTTTTCTAGAAATTTTTTGAGTTTTTTTCAGTCTACTAATATTCAGCAAAAAATTTATTAATTTTTAGCAAGGCTGATTTTCAGAGAAAGATTTTGCTGACATTAGCAATTTTTTTGGAAGCACCCTCCTGACTAAAATTTTGCTGACTCAGCAAAATTTTTTGCTGACTTTACAAACTTGTTTTATTTGAGTGTAGTTGTAACAAAAAGTTGACTTTTAGAATTTACAACTTTTGTAGAAACTTCGACTTTTTTTAAGTAAAAGTCGATTAATCGACTTTTTGCATCAAAATTTGTAATTCGCAAAAAACAATATTTTTTAGATTAATCGTCATCTTAAAAACGATTTTATTCTTTCTTTCTTTATTGGTAACGATAACCAACTCGCATATTTCTTAATTTTTAAGATAAAGTTCAAAAAAATACTTTTTGTAATTTTTTCAATTTTCACTAAAAAATTGTCGTTCCAAACACTAACGCTTTGTTGTGAAAAAATCGTATTTAGTAAATATAACACGAAGTAAATATAACACCAAGAATTAAAACCGCTAATATTACATCTCTTAAAGACTGACATGTGGCAGAAATGATTTGCAAAAATAGCGAGAAACGTGAATATTTAAAGTGATATTTTATGCAAATATAGTTTTACAATAGGGTTTTTCAATTTATTTTATTTTAAAGGGCTGTCGTTAATTAACCAACAACTTTTTTGGAAATATTCTTTTTTATCTAAAATTTTACATATCTTAACTTTAATTTTTATGCTTAAAACATAAATTTTATTAATTCCTAATATTTATTTTTTTAAGATTTCCAAAGTAACTCAAATCGGCTAAACTGCCCCACCAATGGAACAATTTTGCCAAATTGATGGTGCTTATTTTTCAGCTATAAATATAACGGTTCTGGTGGAAAACTTATATTTTACATTAAATAAATATAAAAATGGATATCAATAGCTGTAATTTCAGCAAAAAAAAACCTAAAAAAATTTAATTTTCTTCGAATTTGTTGAACGAAAACTACGTCTGACCCGTGCAATACATAGAACCATGTAACGAATTAATATTACGTATACGTCTTTTAAGTGCTGCCAATTTTTGATGACGAAACTACCCCACCTTGTGGTCGGGGTAGTTTCGTCTTTTATCCGAGATTTGTTTGTAAATATATCTGACTTTATAAAAAGTTTTAGGTGATAGTAGGTATGATTTTTGTAACTTGAAGTTATACTTAAAAGTATTTAAGTGTGAAATTTTATTCGTTCGGTTTGAGATCATGACAAATTTTTCTCTAAATTAACAGAAAAATTATAAATTTTATATGATAATTTACTTTGACTATTAGAAAAAAACACAGAAAAAGTTATTAGACACTAGTATGAATGGAATGCATTTTGTGACCCACTACGGTCTTCATCAACATTCTTCGTACTTTAAATCCCACATTACTCTGTGTGTTGAGTTAGAATGAAATTTACCACGAACGATTTCTATTTATAGTGTGTTTGTTTTTCTCTAGTCATTATCATAATTGCCAGCTTAACTTTCAGTTAAAACTTTTTAAATGGCAATTTAAAATTAAAATTTCTAGAAATCAACAATTTTAAAAACACAAATTTATTTTAATGTAACATAAGGAAATGTTTAAAAATTATCAATAACAAATTAAGTGTTTCAAAAATATATTTGAGTGGTTTTGTCTTAAAAAATGTACCCATTTTTTTGTTTGAAATTATAAAAAAGAAATCACTTGAAAATGATTTCGTTATAAAATGAATATGGTTATATATGAAGCCATATGTAATAAAGTCCCAACTTGCAGATAACTTAATTTGATACTGAACTTTATGAAAATATCTATGAGATTATATGAAATGCTATATAAAATTATTTTCAGTATGACGTCACATATAGTTTAATAAGACTTAGCATAGGACCATATATAATCATATCGATCACTACATATATTTGGATTATTATTATATGGCTTATGTAGTTACATATGAAGTAATATTTGGAGAGATATAAAAATATCTAACAATTAAAATTATCAGATGTATTTGTATATAATGATATAAGCCGTACTGTGACTCCATTCAAAGTCAGATATGACTATTTTTACCCGAGAACTCGTACGTACGAAGTACAAGTGCAAAATTTTTTGACATGTAAGATGATCAATAACTGCACAAATTATGGAAAGCAACATTTTAATAACTCTTTTGAATTCAGCGAAAATTGGGGGTGGCATATGTGCCACAGTGGCGAAATCTCTCCTTCTACCCTACACCTTTTCAACTGCAAATGTAGTTATTTTAACTGCCATTTGCAGTTAATTCTACCTACATAATTTTCCTAGTGCGGAATATCACAATTTAAAAGTTAAAATTTGTTCTTGCCCACCAAAATCTCAGTAATGGGCTCTCATTACCCTTGTCTAAATAATAAGCAGTGAAATTAGGGCCAATTGCATATAATTCGGCGTCATTACTCATTACTTTTGTTCGGCGAGGTCGTTTTTGTACGTAGTTTTACATATACACAGAAAAAAATGTAGCTATTTGCCAACTAAAATTCGGTTACTACGACTCAAATTCGGTTATTACAAATTGCAGACAGTTGGCACAACTTTATATTAGTTTTCACAACAAAGTTCGGTTAATTCAACAGAATTTTATTAGCAACACCCCAAAATTTTCAGAAATCTAATGTAAATATCGTTGTACTAACTGAATTTCTAAGTTGTTACCATTAACACGTTCGCTGCCGCCGTATATTATAAAAAAAGTTACCAGTGTGCCAAAAGTGAAGTGTTTTTTTAAAGTTTTAAAGCCATGAAATAAATTTTTTTATACTTTTTTTGAAAAAAATAAAATTTAAATAGCTTCTAAAATAGTGTTTCAAATCAATTATTTGTTTTTGTATAACAAAGATAAAGCTTTCAGGTAGGTGCCCATGAAGAGAAAAAAGTGTTTGGTTCACAGCCCGCACTGAAAACTGTTTTATAATATTAGGTAGCGTGTGACCCACCGGAAAAAATTCTTGTGAACCACCGGTGGGTCACATGGCAGCGAACGTGTTAATATACACTTTTCACTTCGGTTGGCACTTTATTTCTCTGCGTGTATTTACTTCATGAAAAACACACAAAATTTGTACACTCGCTTACCCGCTGCATTACAAAAAATAAAAAATAAGTGGTTGCCAAAATAATTAGTTATTCGTGTGCTTTTAAGCAACTAGAAAAATATGTGGTCAAAAGTTGTTAAATAATAAAGCTTATCCTTATACTTATTTGTAATTAAAACATAAGTAGGTGACAAAAAGACATTATCATTTTTGTAATAAAATAATTAGTCGCGCGTAAGCTTCACTGCTTATAAAAGAGACTTCGTCAAATAAAAATTATTAGTGCTGACGCCAAATGAAAGTAATGAAAGTTTTTGCTGGGTGATTCGCTTCTATCTATAACACCATTGCAACACGAGTCATAATAAGAACATCAGCACAATTTAACATTTTGTGTGCTAATTATGTATTTATGCATATGACGTTAGGTTTTCTGCAAAACATGCGACTATGAACGAAACTAAACTACAAACACATTTTATAATAATACTCCTGCAGACAGTGGCAACACAATTCTCACATTTAAAGTTACGACTCTTATTCTCTACATCCTAAGACTAAATCCTTTTCACTTAAGCCACACCTTGCTCTACTTAAATATAAAGTTACGGAGTTGCCAAGTATATTTTTAAAAATCCCCCTAAAATGGTTAAAAAAACCCCTAGATTTACTATACTACTAAAATCTGGTAAATTCTTTAGTTTTTATTTCAATTTTTTGAATAAAAATGCTAAAATACACTAATTTTGTTTGGAGTTTTAATGTTTTTATTATCAAAATCTGAAAATTTATATACACAGAGCAGTAAAGTGATTAAAAAAAAAAACAATTAAAATTATGCCAAAAATTTGACCAGCATAATAATCGAACCGAAAATTTTATCTTATAAATGTAAAATTATCTCTTTTAATCAAATTTTTACCTACCCTCCTCCACACATCATAGTTCCCCCTTACAAATTGTTACCCCCTTAAATCTTCCTAACCGACTGAAAACCCAGCTAAATCTATTGGGAAAACCTCTAACTAGGCAACACTGTTAATTTATGAATAAAACAGATCGGGTGGTGGGTGGTTTCATTCAAAAACTAAAAAAACATTGGAATCTGTAGAGCGATGGATACTTAAAAATGGATGTTATTTTCGCAGGATATTTCGTAAAGTAAAACATTTGACGTCATTAGAAGATACCATGACGTTTGTATAAATATGTATAAACATTTTGTGTAATTTTGTATCGAAGAAAAAATAAAAAAAAACATGTAAAATAGTTTATATAGTCAGCTACAATGAGAAAGTCGTTGTTATTTTTATTATTTTAAAGCGGAGACAAAAACTTTATTAAGTTTTAAATACATTTTTAGTTTGTTCCTAAGGGGTCCCAGCAAAATATTGGCAATGGCATCTCATTAATAGTTGCAGTACCAATAATGATATATCATCGTTACACAGAGAGAATTTTAGTGAATAAAAAATAATCAAAATGTTAACGAAACTAGTAAAACTTTTCTTCGCAAAATGAACGAACAAATTCTTTAAATTAATAAAAAGCTTTATACTTTTTGTGAAACGATTTTTTTAATCAAGCTTAATTATTGAGAGAATTAAACTTTTATTAAATAAAATGACATTTTTCAAAAAATTGTATGAAAACTTGCATTTATTTAATGAAAAGTTTTAATGAACGAATGCCAGTCCGTATACCTGACCAAATCAGCATATCAGTTTTATAACACCGATCTTCTCTCTATAAATTAATAACTTTTCAAAAAATTTCAAAAACTGTGTTCTTTAATTAATTATATGGCAACCCTGAAGCAATAAAGACCCTAGCAACATGTTTGATTACTTAGCCTCATTTTCACAATATCCCGTTAGCTACTACCTGGGACTTTAACAGACACATTTGTTGTTGTTTTTCATATAAATTTCCAATTTAAGTGTTTGTTAAATTTTAACTGGACATTCAGTAAACGGTCTTAAGAAGACAAGAATGGATCAAAATTGAAGATTAATACACTCACAATATTTTTTCCGTAAAGACTACTAAATGGTGTAGCTGAGTTGTATTTCATGCAGTTTCCCTACTTAACATTATAATTACGATTGAAAATGGCGTGCCCAAAACTTGATTAAATTAAATTGGCAATAGTGCTGCTATGCTGCTATATCGTGGATACTTTTTAATTTTAATTTAATTTTAATTTTTATTGGAAATGGTATACCTTGCTTTATTTACTATATACTTGTTGTCGAATTTGACCATCTGGTTTTTTACTTTATGTTGGGAATAGAAGTGGAAACGGTGCAACTCACTTATTTCGAAATACGATCAGAAATTCAAGCAATTGTAATAGAAATGGTGTAGTTAAATTATAAATTCTAATTCAAATGGTATAAACAACTTCGATGATCCAATTTCGGAATTATTTTTTTATTATTGAGTTTTCTTTACTAAAGTGGTTCAACTAGACATGGTGTAGCTAAACATTTTTTGAAATACTATTTATAAATCACTCAATTAAAATTAAAATGTTTTTTTTATAAGATTTTTGTCTATTTTTAATTATAACTATAAATGGTGTACATGGGCTTATTTAGTTAATTTTAAAATTGCCTTTAAAATTTTCTGAAAAAAAAACTTGTATATGATGTAGCTAAGTGTCATCATAAGGTTACCTTACCAAGTACAAAAGTTTTTATATAAATTCAGATATAATTTTATATAATTACATGTTTTAATGCATAAATTTGTGTTGTTGCAAACATTTTTAAATGGGATTATATATAGCCATATATTATTTTATATTGTCTTATATGCAATTATACTTAATATACCCAATTATATATTACTATATATACAATATAAAGTTATATATGCGTTCGTATATAATTCAACATTAATGTTTAAATAATTATATAAAAAAATTTTTTTATAAAGGCACATATTGTTTCATACAAAATTATATATAAATATATAAGTGGCAATGCTTTTATTATTTTTTAATTGAATTCAGACATGATTGTATATGGTCCATTACTAAGCTACATTCAATTATACATATGTGGTGCCATATGAACAATGTTTTTTACGTGATTTTAGATGAAATTTTATAATTGCGGAGTTGAGATTTTTGAGTTAGTTAACATAAAAAATTTTGAGTTTTGTTCACAAGAACGACACTAGTTCCTGTGCGCTCGCACTTGCGCAAAAGTATTAGCTATGTTCATTTATATGAAATCTACAAAAAACAGTTAAGACTATCTCTCAGCATACCTCATTTTAATAGTGAAAACATCTGAGAAAAGCTTTTCGACAAAAGAACCATGTTCGAAGTTAAACTGTTAAAATAAAGCCATGATTTTTTGGCTCCACAGTTTCACTTCCGTAAAAAAAAACTGTAGAAATAATGATCACATATATTCTTTTTTAATGAAATTAGATATAATTTGATATAATTGTTGAGAAAAACTAGGAAATGTTTGTATTAACTTTTACCTAATAATATAGAATTATATCTAATTCGATACAATTATATATAATACACAAAAAATTGTAAGGAGACAAAATTCGTATGAAATTGTATATAATAGACATCGAATTGTATTGTACAAAATGGTATTTAATTGCATAGAATTAAATCTAATTCGATACAATTCCATCGAATTCGATATAATGCGATGTATTTTAGATACAATTATATATTCTCATTTTTGGGATCAAATTTGATCTCATCGCATATCTGATTTATATATAAATTAATATAATTTGATGATGCTCCACATTTTTTTTTACTTGGGTTGCTATGTGATGATATACAACTTTAAACGGTTTTGTAAAAATTTCGAAATATAATTTTAAATTTTCCAAAGCGTATTTTATTTTTGCCTGCATCTTAATTTTTAAAATTTATCCAAATATCTTTGATTTTATAGTTTTTAAATTAGTTTATTTAATTTATTTCGTTTTATTTCTATTTTTTTTAATATTCACAATTTTTAAATGAAATGAAACTCGGTTGCATTTTGTGTAAGTCTTATAATGGTTGTGTTTGTTTGTATCTTTTCTTTTCTCATTAGTTCAAAATTAATTTTTTGGTAAAACCGTTTAACTAAAATTTTAGCTGAAAACACGATGTCAGCAAAAAAATTGCTGAAAGTTAGTTAAATATTTTAAATAGAAACTTTCAACTAACTTTTTTTTTTAGTGTACCTATAATAATAAACAAATTTGAAACTTATGTTAACTCATTATAGAGAATAAAGTTTAGTATATCTACCATCGTAATAAAAATTATTAAGCTGTTCGGATGTGTTGTATATATAAACTCGGTTTTCTCATAAAAGTTGCGTGATGGAAAAACTCGGAAAACAGATTTGGAATCAGCGAGACAAAATCTGTTAAAAACAAATGGACTTTTTCTAATTTTGTGACTGTGTGATTTTTAAGATTAAATTTTTATGCGAATAAAAAATAAAATTACCTATCTTTTTTTCGGTCTGGTTAAAATAGAGCCAAAAGGCGAAACGGAAATCAAACAGCACATGACAAATGCTGAAACAATATACAATTGTACATGTAATACAAACAAGAGGAACAAACAAAAAAAAAAAAAAAACAAGGAGGGCACGTTGTATGTAGGTATGCGTTAAGTTGTTAGTGTGAACAAACAACAATAGAATTAAGAACAATAAATACGCAGGCAACGTATATAAAAACAGGAAACAAAGAAAAGGATGTCCTGCTCAACAGGCATCTCAAAATAAATAAATAATTAATAGGGAAAGTTGTAAATAGGATTAGTAGAAACAAAAATTGCAGTAAAACCGAAAGTGAAATGTGAGTTTAAAGAAACAATTGTTGTTGCATTTCCTTTGCGAGTCCGGATATTGCAATTAACAATGCGTTGCTGTTGTTGTTGCCTTCTAAAACAGGCCATAAACGATAATTGCAATTGAGTTTATGTAGTATTTAAAACGTATTAAGATAACAGAGATATACATTGCATAAAAGGGTGGATCAATATTTAAAATTTGTCATCTTGAAATGACTTGAAATGTACACTTAGAATACTATGTTGGTAAAGACCACTGCAATTGTAGTTGAAAACAAATGAAATTTCACTTAAAGAGAGGACGACTTACATTATAGTAAATTCAACTAACATTGTCATTTGTTTTTTAATGTTCAAAAAATGACTAACAATTGTAGTAAAAATGAACCACATGGTAGTCAAAAAAATAAACAAACATTTATTTTATTTTTATTTTTTAAATAACAAAAAATAACTGTAAAAGATTAATGTAAAATCATAAAACAGTCATTTGATATGGTTTGTTTTTTTAATGAACTACACGATTAGTAAATATTTTAATTTGTTCTACAAATGACTGACATTTACATTAAAAATAAAGAAACTGTATTACAACCCAAACAACTACATATTTTTAAAGCAGAAGTTCTCTGAGTGTAGATGAGTAAAAAAGTGTTTGAAAAATATTATTCTTATTTGATCTGATCGTCTTTGTATCAGAACTTAAATTAAGATTTGTTAGAAAAAAATTAAGGTTTGAAAATTGCGAAATTTTTTCTAATTACAAAACGTTAATTAGAGATGGATCATAACCAAGGACAGAAACTTCATGCTTTTATTAATTAAATTTCAGGCCTAAAATATTCAATATGCAACGCCTATTAATTGGGTTGGAAATTTTAGTAAATACATAAAATTGTTATTGCATTTCTTAAGGCCTGAAATTTAATTGAAATAATGATAATTTAGCTGTAGCTTGGTGTCGACTGAAAGCAATAAAGCAACGCATTGAGTATGTGGGTAGTCGTGAATTCAGTTTTAAAATCTATAAATAGAATTTCAGTATTTAAAATTTTACTTTTGTTAGTATAAAATTCAAGTTCTTATGTATTTATTTGTTTTTGCCAACTCGCCTCTACAATGCCTATAAGGCGCTGAGGCACCATAATGTAATGATTTTTTTTTGAAATAAAATGAAAAAAAAAAAAAATAATTAATGCATTAAGTTCTTGTCCTAGGTCATAATCAGAGAAGAAAAATATGCTTTTCTGTGTGCCATTTTTTGCCATTTTCTTATTTTTCATTTCTGGGCTTAAAAACAGCTTTTTATTATGATTTTTGAGCTTTAAAATTGCCTTTTTAAAATACTTTTCGCTTTAAATGCTTTTTTTTTTTAAACTGTTTACTTTTTCTTTTAAAAAGTGTAATTTTTATACTATTTTTATAGTTTAGCTTTTTGCTTTTTTCTAATATTTTTTGACATAAACACAATGAATTTTGACATTTTTTGTCTTACATGCCATAACCGTCCTGCCGCAAAACTATTTTTTTATTTCTACTTGTTTTCTAATTCCGACCCACTCTAATGTACATAGTACGTATTAATACATCTGCATAGTATTGTGTCCTATGATGGTGTTTTCATTCGGTTTTACCAAGCATTTTTGAATACAAATGCATATTTTTGGTGATTAGTAATTGTTTTTTTGTTTTAGGGGAGTTTTAGAATTTTCTATTGTACTTCCGGCTTCTTTGTTTTTTGCTATTTTGCCGGGAGGTTCTATTTTTTATTTCAGGCCTTTATTGTGGTAAATCCTTTTTAATGCGGAAACGGAAGCAGGTTCGTATACAAATTATTTTTAATAATAGTCTTAAGTAATTTATGTGACTTTAAATTCTTAAACTGAGATTAAAAATTTATAAAAAAAACTACCCATAGTCGAAACTGGTAGTTTTTTTTTGAAAATTTTCTTGATCGATTTTTAATGAAATTTTTTAGCAAACTACTGAAGGTTTTTTTCACAAACTGAATGAAAAATTTCTTAAATTTTATGAAAAAATTCATAATTTTTATGAAACTATCTTTGCAAAAATGCATTAATATCATGCACATAATGCCCTCAGTGTAGGAAATACAAAAATGTAGAAAAGCATTACCATACATTACCATACATATTTGGTAATTGCAAGTACTTACAATTGTTATTACAAATGTCATTACTTACACGGAATTCGAACATAGGACTCCAGGTTGTCAGTCAACCGCTCTACCAACTGAGCTATCTCGAAATGTTATACTTGATAGATAAAAACCTAAATTACTTGCACAAAATGGCATTACTTTGCGTATTACAAAAAATCAGAAGTAAGTAGTTATATGTATATATATACTTACAAGTACTTATGGGTAACGCATTATTTTTGGTATTGAAATAATGTGAAAAATAATTACAGGGTGCGGCAATTGAAGTGTTACTAATGTGAATGGACATAACTTTTAAAACTAACCTATGCCAATTTAGTAAATTGAAAATTTTAAAACGCTTTTAATTAAAACCCATTTTTTTTAAGTATTTTTATTTATAACACCGTATAGACAATAAATTATTAATTCCCTTTTTTTGTAGAGAGCCAACGGACCACGATTTCCTATTTGGCGAATTTTATGATTCATACCCCCCTCCCAATCATGCTTTGGTCGACATTCGGGTCAAGTTTTTACAATGCTTTGAATTTTTTGTTTTCTTAAAGTTTTCAGTGCGTTTAGCTTCATAACGATTTTCATACATTTTTTGGCATACAAAAAACCCTAAAAGTCCTCAATATGACGTGCTTTTGGGACGTTTGGAGGATTTGCGTATTTCAGTACAAAAGGTATATTTTCTGCATTAAGCAATGACAGCTTCCTCAATCTGGCCAAAATAATATGTCGTCGTCTATCTCTGATAAATTTTTCCAGTTTTACTAAATATTTATTAATGTAAACAACCGCGTTTGCAGCCATAGCTTTTGAATCCTAGATGTAAAGTTTTGATTTACCTTTTGCCGAAATGGCTGTCCGCACTAAAACTTTTGGTTCAAACTTCGTTTTGGCCAAATACCATACCTTGTCCGGAGTTTTTTTTTCAAGTCATCTGAATCCAGAATTAATACGTCCGTTGTTCTAATAAAAAAAAAAACAATTTTCCATCATCCAAAATTATTTGAACAATTTTTTCCATGAAGTTTTTTCTCAGTTGTCTGCATTTTGTTGGTATTTCTGCCAATTGGTTTTTTACTATATTTGTCTTCCTCTGGTAGTGTTTCACGTTCGTTTGGAGTAAGTTTTTGCAAATTATTTTCTTGAAAACGTGATTTTTTTTGGTCAATTTATGATTTGATGCCCCAATTTGATTAACCGTCGATTTTTGCAATTTAACAAGTTCAGCTGCGGTCAATTTTTATGGACTTCCTTTCTTCATTCCATTTTCAAACCGTTTGAATATGGAATATATTGTGCTACGTGGTACTTGTTCCTTAAGGAAATGAGGTAACACTTCGTTTTTAGGATACCGTCCAGACATTTCTTCTTAAACTATTTCGTTCAACCACTTTCATTTTGAATTTTTTCACTTTTGAATATTCACAATTATGCATATAATAGAAGATTTTATTGACAAGCATTTTGAAAAAAAAACCTGCCTACTTAGCAGTAATTTATATTTAAATTTTGTCCATTTACTTAGTTTGCATAGGTTAATGCCAGATTTTATTAAAAAAAATAAGTATAACTTCAAACTGAATTTTCAATATTAATGTAATATTTTCGATATGCCCTCCTTTAGCCTTTTTTATCCGGTCGAAAAAGAACGAAGAAACTTAAGCGCCTGTACGACTGTCGAAATCTGCCAAATATTGTGTTCTCAGATGAGACAAATTATCCAAATGAACAATATTTCAACAAACAAAATGATCGAATCACAAAAAAATCGTGTTAAATTTCAGAAAAATAAATTAACTAAAGTAAAAATGTTAGAAAGTGTTTTGCAACCCGTCAGATAATGACAATCGTAATTAATTTTTTTAATTAATTACTGTAGAATATTACTTTAATTAGTCTCTTTACAGGAAGAAGAAAACATTTTTATTGAAAAGCTATACGGACACAAGGGATACACCAGACTGCCGCAGTTTCGTCCCCCTCCTGGGACTCGTCAGTGGTTAATTTATGTTTCAATTGAACAAAGCATTTTATATTGTTAATTTGCTCTATATGAAAAATTTTTTTTTTTTTACTTTTTTTGGTGTCGTACTGGTATTCGAACTCACTGCCTTAGCATCAAGCTATGCATCGTAATCTCACCTCTTAACGAGTTGAGCCACGGTCGACACAGCGATGACTGTGGCTAAGTGGAGTTTTGTTACACTACGTACACACAAGTACCGTTTTTCGATCAGAAGAGACAGAATTAACTAATACCAATGCACAATTAATTTCTCAACTAGAATGCTTCTTCTTCTTAATCCTATCTCTTTTTCACAAGTAATTATCCCGTTTATCCCGTTATACTAAATTTTTAGTTTTTTTTTTCAATCTACTAAGCTCCAGCAAAATTTTTTTTTGATTTACCTACAGATTCAAGCTACCTATAAAGCCAATTATCCTATTAGGCAAAATGTTCGCGATGTCGGAAGGCGAAATGAAGCGATCACCTAGAAACCTAAGTCTCCTATCACAAAGCCTGGGACATTCGCAGAGAACATGCTCCGAGGTCTCAGACACCATCTCGCTAAACCTACACAAATCCGTGTCCGATTGACCCTTCTTGTGCAGATGGTATCTGAGATTACAGTGTCCAGTTAAGTACGACGCCATCTTCCGGTTCCCAGGATTGATTGGTCCACATGTCTCTGTCAAACAATAACACATCATAATATCTACTAAGTTCCAACAAAAAAATTTGTTGATTTCGACAAGTCGATATTCATTTGCATTGAACTAAGTGTCAGCAAAACATTTTGCTGAATTAACTAATTTTTTGCGAAAAATCAGCTCACTGATTTTCTGAAAAACACTTTTGCTGATATTAGCAATTTTTCTGCGAGGATCCTCCCAGCAAAAATTGTGCTGACTCAACTAACTTTTTTGCTAACTTTACTACATCCACTTTTTAATAAATAAAAACCATTAGCCCTTCAGTAACATTTCGGTATCTTTTTTTTAAAATTCTTTTAAAATTAAATATTATACTAGCATGCATGTATTTGTTAGATACTCTTAATAAAATAAAACTTGTAAACAAAAATTTTCAGAAATACGTATTTAGTTTAAATTTTTAGGGGATCAAAGTACTCCCCTATTATTTTCAGTCGTACACTATTTTATTTTCATTTGCAGATGTTTTCTATTAAAATTATAAAACAAAGAAAAAACTTTTATTAAGTGACAAATGTTTGTCGACAACGACATGAGCGACATGCCGTCCACCCTAAATTAAATAGAAATATTTAAGTACATGTATCCGAACATAAAACAATTGTCTTGCATAAACTTAACAACTTTATGATCCATCCCATAAAGCTATATAGTACATATATATTTATATATGAATGTATTTGTTTATTGATTTATAGACTAAATAAATGTCATTCAGTACAAAAAATCAGAAAAATCTCAATTTTTAAAGATATTAATGCACTAATCACTCGATTGACGGCATATTGATTAACTAAAATTTGTTATTATGGCCGTTTAGAAAGATGGCACAATATTTTCTAATTTTTCTTCGATCTTTTTAAATAAATTTTTGTCTTTTGTTTTATTGAGCTAAAGATCCTTTATTTTATAATTATAATTATTTATTTCCAATATTTCGTCTTCGCATTGGAAGACTTCTTCAGGGAAAATTTTTTATAATTGAAAAACTTAAAAATAATAATTACATAAAAGGCGGGAAATAAAATATTTTCTAATGTCAAATTGAAAATTAAACCAGAAAACAAAGTATAAGTAATTGAAATATCATAACATAGCAAACAATTTTAAATTAATAGTTTCTTAAAATCTAAATGAGAATTATAATAATTTTATTATTTCCTATTGACTAAATGTCTGTAATTCTGTGCAATATTAGATGTGTCTGTTTTATAGTTAATCCTTTGTGTTGATGGTACTTTTATGATCTGTAACATTTCTAATGTATATCTTCGTTTATTTAATATTTTAATATTAATATTTCACAATATATTAAAAAAAAAACACACTCGAAAAAAAAGTCCGTAAAGTTACCAAAAAAGGTAGTTGAGTCAGTAAAATTTTTGCTGGGAGGATCCTTGCACAAAAATTACAATATCTGCAAAAGTGTTTTGCTAAAAATCAGTGAGCTTATTTTTTGCAAAAAATTTGTAAATTCAGCAAAATGTTCTGCTGACACTTAGTTCAATGCAAATGAATATCGACTTGTCGAAATGAACAAATTTTTTTGTTGGAACTTAGTAGATTAAAAAAAAACTTGATATAAAATTTTTACTTCAGTTAATTTATTTTTCAGAAAGGTCGTATCTCAACTTTTAGTTACTTTACAGGAGCAGGAAAAAACTCAATAAAAAATAATAAAAAAAAAATTCTAAAGCAGTTTTTTATTAAAACAGCCAAAAAATTCAATTCTGTTTGCATTTATAGTAATTAAATGTGCTAAAGTCCCAAAACTTATTTAACAAATTGTGAAAAGCAATCTGATGTAGGCGTGTCCTTATCCGGATTTTTTTTTACTTTTTTCCTACATTTAATTGAGTTATGTAGAATAGGGCTTATAATTACTCACTTTTTTGAAAAAAAATATTAAGTTAGGGCTTTTTGAACTAAATTAAAAAATATTATATACTCCTAAAACAATTCATGTTTAAATTAACGAAAAAGAAATCTAAGTAAAAATACAGATGTTAAATATAAAATAATGTGCATTTAAATATAATTAGTTTTTATACGGCAAATTATCATAGAAGTGGTGGCAATCTGCCGGCAGGAACTTTTTTAAATCTTGCAAGTGGTCCCACTTTTTTTTAGATATTGATATTGATTTTATAAAGTCGTTCAGGGGAAACATCTTTTATAGCAGACTTCGATCTCTGTGGGAGCAGCTCATATTCGTCTGTTATATTAGTTTTAAAATAAATTGATCCTGACGAATCATATGCTAAGGCTCGTAGCATATTTACTGTTGGATCACCAATGTTTCTGCCTAAAAATTGGGATTAATATTGGTTATAAATATCTTTAAAATTTCTTTATTAAGCAATATTTTTACCTGGACGAATAGACGAGTATATCTGAGAAATACTTTCAAAATTAAAAAAATAATCATTATCTAAATGGGATAAATAACAACATTTGTGGAAATAATTCGGCCATTTGTTAACTTGTGGTCCGATTGCAATGAAGGACATAAAATGGAATTTAAGTTTTGATTTTGAACCTTCCAGACCCTTTGGAGGCGGCAAAATGGCTGCCCAAAATTGGGTACTTTTTTCATAAAAAATTTTGAGTGTTTGCCATTTTTTTGTTTCTCATCCGATTTTCAAAAAATTAACATATTACATGTGTGGGTTACCTCCAATAGTTTCCGAGATATTCCGATTTGAAAATGTGAAATTCCAAATTTTGTCCGACTCAGGTCCAAAGTTTTTCGAATATCGGAAGAAAATTCGGACCAATTTTCGTTTTAAAATAACGGTTATTTAGCCAATAAAATTCTTGATTGAATAAAAAAAAAATTAGTTCAATATCTTGTTTCAGTCAAAAATTACATTAGTTTAAAGTAGAAAATAAAAAAAAGTAAATTTTCCCCAAAAAGCATCAAACTTCTTATCGCTCCAGACAAATATTTTTCTTCTGAACATATAAAGTATGTATACTTTTCTGGAAGGTCTTTTTATATAAATGCGAGTTGTGGTAAACAAAATTTTGATTTGTAAATACTTTTCCCCTTATCCGCTTCCAAAGTTGTCATATTTTTGAGGTAAATATCAACTTTAACTCACAGTTAAAATTTGTGCACGCCTCCAATTGGGTAGTGGAAACCGGTTTTAGATACTCCAACAGATACCTAATGTAGTGTGTAAGTCATTTCCAATCACCGCTTTAAATAACGACATGGCAGCAAAAAACGAATAAAATCCCATTTTTGGAAATTTTTTTTTTATTTGTAGGAATTGTGGGATTGTTTTCAGAAAATCATAAATTCTGACATTTGTTTCGATTTGTTGACCTTAAAGTCTAGTTAAATCCAAAAAATCATTGGATTATGTCTATTAATAAATATTTTATTGAATAGTGAAAATTTTAATTTAAGCAAAAACTGAAATTTTTACCTTCATATTTGGACTACCCAAGTTTTTGTTTTACCAAGATGTCTAAATTCAACCTTTTTTAAAAAAATCGCAATCTACAGGTAATTTTCTTTTCAACGATACCAAACACTGGTATGTTATGTTCATAACTCCTAAACAGAAAATATTCAAAAGTTAGCCCTTATTCATATATTTCTTCTAATGTGTCCTCGTATTCACATCTTACATAAATGGGATAGGTAAAAAGGGTTTTATGATGTTCTTCATTAATGATATTAAAGGTTTTGTGGGCCCACCCAAAGATACGTGTTTTATTTGACTTTTATTAATTTTTCTCTATAAGGGAATGTGTAGCGTCACATTCCATTTGAGTATGACCGCTTATTAAGTACTTTTGGTCAGTCGATATATTGGTTTTGCGAATTTTTTCTATTTCATTTTTATGTGATACCCACAAATCACATTGATCTTTCTTTGGTTTAAAAATCGAATAGTTTGAATCCTTTATTATTTCCGCAAAAATTGGATATGATAATTTCATACCGTTATTTTCTTTTTGGATTCACAATCGTCGATATAAAGCTTGTAAATCCCCTGATATGTAGAAAAATTAGCTTGGAAATATAATTTTTTGGTATATTTTCGACAATAATGTGACTTCATTTTTGGAGTTACCATTTCTGTAGAAAGGATCGTCGTTGTTCGTTGCGCTGTCCTATTGCTGATGATCGTTTAGCAGACTTGCACAAACTTGAAGATTTTTCGGGACTGTCTTGTGAACCGTGTTTACCACCACTATTAATCCAGTTACGAACCATTTTTTCATTAAGTCCTAGAGTTGACTGAAACATTTTGCGGCACACCTGCAATCGGCTTGAGTTATGTCTCAAAAAGTATGTTATTGTGTGATTACGTCTTGAATTTTCAGTGCAATTCCGTTTATTCTCAGAAATTTTTGTAAGACCAGTAACATACATCCGCTTTTGCTCCCAGGACATATTCCAGAACAAGTTAAAAATTTCATTTCGAATAGCCTCTGTAAACTTTGAACAATTTCTTAGTGTACTTTTTTTTTACTTTATAAAAAATACTTTTAGGAAAGTGGTTTGTTTTAATAAAAACCAAAAAATATGCATTCAACTTTAAATTAGTTAGGGCTTTTGCTTTCAAACAATTTTTGAAATGAGTTAGGGCTTTTTTTTTTAATTACTGTAAATCCGTTATTCGTCAACATAGGAAACTGATTTTTAAAAGAGAGGTGTATCCGAGTTTTGTCTACCAGAATATGTAAAAACCCGATTTTGAAAAAAAACCGAGATACGACCTTTCTATATTAAGCCATCGATATACAAATGTGCGGACTTCCACATCGTTAACATAATGCAACTAAATAAAACATCTGGAAATAAACAAAATATTTTATTAATTAAATAAGAAAACATTATAATTTCCAATTACTTGCATGTATTTATGCATCTGCATGTATGAAGCAATTTTACATTTTTCAAATAAAGATAATTCTAAAATACAAAAAAGAAATATTCAAAATATGGTTAAATATCATAAAAACCGTTTTATCTTAAAAAAAACTACTTGGGATTGGCATTTATTGTTTTGTACAGTCGAACCAAAGCGTATTTTATATTTTTTTTTTGCCTGCATCCTTAATTTATCAAAATATTGTTTTGTACAGCAGCACCAAAGCATATTTTAGTTTTGCCTGCATCTTCTAAAATTTATTAAAATATCATTCATTTAGTAAATTTTTTAAATTAGTTTATTTAATGTTTTATTTATTTATATTTTTTTAATATTCAGAATATTTATTATCATACACATACGTGCCTTTGTTTGATGTGTAGTATACATCAACATTCGACTAATCGATTTTTTCGACTTTTTGGAAGTCGACTTACTTCTCATGAAAAAGTTGAAAAGTCGACTTTTGCGTTCGACTTTCTTATTTATAGCTTAAAATTAAATTTTGTTTTAGTCGATAACTCGATATGCAAACATGAAGCCAGTCAAAATTTGGAATTTAACATGAACCTCTAAGCTACTGGTCCGATTTGGAAAACATATATGCCCAATAGGGTTATAACTTTTGATTTTATTTTCCAATGCTAAAAGAAAAAGCTTCATCATATTTATGAAATGTTTAATAGATTGTCGTCCAATGTAACGTTTCATAGTATTTATGAAAGATTTCATAAAAAAACAAAATCAATTCCATCATATTTATGAAATGCTTCACTACACGCAAAAAATAAACTAATTTAAGAATATCGAAGTCAACTTTGTAATTTTTTTTTGTATATATATAAAGTTGATAGAAATTATATTAGTCAAGTATAAATCATCGCAGTCCAAGTATAAATTACATATATAATTTAATTTTTATAATTACAAAGTTCCCTTTGTTGATGATAAGTACAACTGTACTTTAAAATACGTTACTTTGTTCTTTCTTCAATTTACAATTTTGTAGTTTACCTAAGTTTTATTTTGTAACTTTCTAAAGTTAAATATTAAAACTACCAAAGCATCAGTTAAACAAGATATCAAATCGGTTATTTGACTGACATGCAAAAAAGGTAAAACGGAAAGCAAAAAAGGGGTTGTTTTTTTTTTAATACGTCATAAAGTCTACATTTTAGAAATAAAAATTGCTTAAAATTAAGAATTAAATTTTTTTATTAAATTACACTATTAAAAGGTGTAGGAGCTATTTGAAATTGGTAAGTATTTGTGTTAAAAAACTTGCCGTTGATTTTAATGAATTTTTATTTTATTGGTTTTCCTATAAGATATCGTCTGGAATTGTCAGCCACCAATAGCATTATTACGTCCGATCCATTCCTATGGTTGGTTTTTATGAAATGTGTTGTGTTGTAAGTTTATTAATTATTAAAACAATTATTTAGTATTTAAATTTTTATACAAATATCACAAATAAACACATATTATTAAAAAAAAAAAAACTAAATAATAAAAAAAATTTCATTGAAAATGTATCAAAAAATAAAACGTATGAAATGAGCAGAACTAAATTTGTCAAGTTAACAATGTATAAGCAATGTAATTTACAGCACATGGAAAGTTTACATGGAAAGTCCGTAGTTTTATTTTCAACTTTTTGCCGAAGTGGTTTGTATAACTTATCGAAAAACTTTTCTATACAATAAACTTAGGTAACTTATACACTATTTTAGTTGATTTTACACTTATTATTTTTTGCGTGTATATGAAGGATATTTTGTATTAGTAAGGATTTCATAATTTTTGTGTAGAAAAAAGTTTACATGGTCAATATAATTGTTGTTTATGAAATGTTTCATCAATATTGATGAAATTGTTACATTGGACGAAAATTTATGAAACTTATTCCTGATTTTCTCTGTTTGTAATTTAATTTTTTTCGAGGTTTTCAAAGAAATTCCCGCAACATCTTTTGAAAACTGAACGTACAAGCAATTTTCGCCAAAAATTGTAAATATACTAGACTCTAAAAGGGCACAAAAGCGTTTATTTTTTACGGTTTCCGCGTATTTCGAGAAAAAAAAGAAGATACGTAAAAAGTGTTATAAAAATGGAATGTAAAAATTTTGTTCCACTAATGCAGCGTTAATAGTAAAAGAGTGAAAAAAAATGCATTTTTAGAAACAGCTCTCCATGCGGGACGTTTTTGTTCAAAAATGATCCGAAAAAGCGATATGCAATGATTTTATACTTTAGGCAATCTGCTTAATGAGATAAAGAAATAATCAGGGAATATATTCAGAAATGTTTTAGTTTAGCTATAAAGTTTTCTTAAGTCGTATTTTTTTGTAATGTGTTAAAAATTGAAGATTAAAATTAATGAAACCTTTTTTGCCAAAAACAAAAAAAAAAAACCATTTTCTGGATACATTTGTAACCTTTGAGTTTCAAAAATGTTCTCTCTTAGACGATTTGTGATAATTAAGAAAAGATTTAATTTGCGGTTTAAGAAAAGGCATGACAGTTACACAAAAAAAAAGCATTTTCCTGTAATAATAAAAAACTTATTGAAAAAAACCAAAACAATTCATGGTTAAAATAAACACTATTGACCCGAAAACAATCTAAAAAAATACGTTTTTTTCGCGAATTATAAATTTTCATACAAAAAGTCGACGAATTGAATTTAACTTAGAAAAAAGTCAAAAATTCGAAAAGTCGACTTTTAAAATAATTACAAAAGTCATAAAGTCGAAAAATCGACTTTTTGTTGCAACTATATAACCCTAAGCGTGCTTGCATTTTGTGTACGTTTTATAATGGTTGTGTTTGATTGTATCTTTTGTTTTTTCTCTACTTCGTCCATGTAAACTGCGACCTCTACATCTCGTCTTTTTACTTGTTCTCCATTCTATAATTTGGTTTATCAAAACAATTTTGGTAGCAAAGTAAATTAGTTAAACAATAGTTTAGTTTTTTTGGAAAAAGCGATTAACGAAAATTTTAGCTGAAAACGCAATGTCTGCAAAAAAAAATTTGCTGAAAGCTAGTTAACCCGGGGTATTTTAAATTGGCCATAAGTTCGCCAAAAAAGTGTTTTATTATAAAAATGTAAGCTATATCGATAGAGAACGAAGTTATTCACATATTTTGCGAAGTAATGTTTTGTGTACATGTCATGGTTTGGAAGCGAGAAAGCGTTATAGTTAAAATTTTCAGTAATTTCAAAAAATAAATATTTTAAAACAACCTCAATTGAAAAGTCCTTAAAACACATTTCTGTTAACATGAAACCATCTATATTCCACACAAAGGAAGATTAAAGCTTAAACTTTTGGAAAATACACTAAGTTTGTTCCAAGGACATACAGGACTTTAAAAGGATACATATAAAAGACATCATCTTATCTTGAAAACGAGTGGACGGATTTTTATGAAATTTGGCAGAAATATTATATTTGGTAACACTATTAAAGCTTCAAAGTTTCGTCAATATATATTAAAGTTAAGGTTCGTTTTCGCTTGATTTCGCGTTTTTCGAAAAACGAAAATCGCCATATATTTTTATCTAAAAGCTCAAAACGACTAATTTTTGGACTGTTGTTATAACTTTGTAAGAAGAATAATTTATGCCTTAACTTTTTAAACTTTATAGGTTAGTTTTTGAGATAGCCTCTAAACCTATTTTGACCCATATCGCCTAAAATAGGCAACAAAAAAATTTTGCTAAAACAAAATATTATTTATTTCTCGTGCCGAACAAGTGGAATAAATTTCAGTCCAAAAGAGCTTATGCCGGTTAGAGGGTTAAATATTTTGAATAGACTTTTAACAAAACTTGTTTTATTTTTGAGTGTAGCACACCAAATTTATTTTGAAATATTGGAAGTTACTAGTTGTTAGCATGTGATAATAATATTACCGTTTCTTCACTGGATTACTTATATATATTTTTTTTTTGGGTCATATTGTCCTCTTCTACGTAGACTTAAGTTTGGGTCGCTTATTTTTGTTAAATAACATACATATTATTTTGAGTGTATAACTTGAATTCCGGTGCATTTTCCTGTATATTGAAATAAAATTTCCTAAATCGATTGCTAACAATTGAATTGTTCATGTGGACAGATGAATTAGGAACAAAAAAATTTAAAAATAAAATTAACAAATACTTTTATTTAATTGTCAGACACGTACATAGAATTTTGCTCTAAAAACCTTACGAAAGGAAATATTGTTTTATTAAATGATACAGGAAATCCTTTTTCTTTTTGGAAAATGCTAATTCATGTTTAAACCAAGGTGTTTATTTAATTTTTATTTTTTTATTAGTTTTTCAAGAATACCACCAATTACAACATTTCTACGTGCACAATTACCAAATAATTAGGAATTCATGTTTATTTGTACGTGACGCGAACGCGTTTTAAACTCTAAGAGTATTTAAACAATTTAAAATATGTTTAAAGGATACCTTGTTTACAACTTACGACTTTTTAACTATTTAACTATTTCCCTGCAAACATTTGGAAGATATATCGCCCAGAAAATATTACGGTAATATCTTCTTTTTATCGTCAATAAAATAATAACAAAGTAGCATTTCAAATATATCTTCCGGACGAAAAAAGTTTATATATGGTCGTATATAGTTTATATAGAGTGATATACATAATTATGTATAACTACATATGTGGCCATATGTAACGATATATATTTACATCTCATATTTATTTTTATATTATATTATATATAATTTGATCTTTTTTATATCATCATATATACTAAATAAGAGATATACTTCCATGTATAAATATATATAAGTATAAATGATACAATATATCCAAACAATCCCAAGAAAAGAAATAATATGATGTCATTTATAATGGTTCGTACAAAACCCATTGATCTGCTTGGGGAAAATTTAGATTATAGATAGATCATAGATAGATCAGATAGATCATCCTTATTAAGTCACATATCTTAACAATAGAATAATACTACTAGATAGTTCTGCTTGAGCTAGTCGTAGGAAACAAAACAATAAAAAAAAAAAAAAAATTAAAATGATATTTGATATAATGAGAGATATATTATGATCCGAAAAATGGTGAATAAATTATATCGGATGTATAAATTATATCGGATATGATATATATATCGAGAGCCTATATTCAAAATATGCCAACTTAAATTTGGTCAAAATAAGTTTCCGATGGCAAATAGCTCCCCTATGCAATACTCATCTGTAACATAAATTTCAAAGAAAAAAAATAATTTGTTCTCGTTTTATATCAATTTCTTTTATTCTGCTATCTCTTTATTGAAGTGGATACAGGCGTTTCAAAAACTTTGGTGGGAGTTGTATATTCTCCTCATGGAAAAATTCGTCGTTTGGATAAGTTTCTTGGAGACTTATGCTGTCGTTATGACAATATTGTTGTTTTAGGTGACTTCAATAATAATCTTTATGATAGCGTTAAGGCAACTAAGGTCAGAAAGTTGTGCGAAGATACGAGTCTATCTTATGTTCACAATTGCATGCCTACACATTTCGATAAAAAAAATTGTTCCACATCCTTAATTGACTACGCATTGGTAAGCGATATAGACTTAGTAAAATTTTCTGGTCAATTTTTGGTTCCATCTCTTACACTTCATTCTTTTATTTATTTTTGTGTTGATATAACTGTAAAAATTGAAAAACAATTTATTGAATTTAAAGACTATGATTTAATTGATTTTAACATAATTGAAGAATCTGTTGCGTCTGAAAATTGGAATAGAATATATGCCTCTAACAACATAAACCACCAAGTCGAAAACTTTTACACACTTCTGCATACTTTACATAATACTGTTCCTATTAGGAGGAAAAGAGTGTACAATGGCACAAATTTTTGTAACAATTTGGAAGTTAGTGCAGCTAGGGATATGAGGGACTATGCTTTTAAAGCATATAAAGAAAATATGAACGATGATAATTGGAGAACCTACTGTAAGCATCGTAACAGAGTAAAGAAAGTTTTAAGAAAATACAAAACCAAGTACTGGATAGGAAAATTTAATAATTGTAGTTCTAGTGATATGTGGAAAGTAATTAACAATCAGCGTTCTAAAAAATCTACACCAACTCTTGAGCAGTATGATCCCGAAACTGTTAACAGTTATTTTATCTCCTCTCAAACACCTTCATTTGACGATCCAGCCAATTTTCTAAATTTTTCTGATCAGGGATTTACTTTTAGATGCATTAATAGAGACGAACTTTGCCTTGCAGTTTCATTTGTAAAATCAAATGCAGTTGGTTGGGATGAAATTCCCATTAAGTTTGTTAAGAAAATTTACCCATACATAGAGGCCTATCTCCTCTTCATTTTTAACAATATTCTTACTACTTCCGATTATCCTGATTTTTGGAAAATTTCTAGAATTGTTCCTATAAAGAAGAATCGTAGTGCAAACGGTTTAGATAACTTGAGACCCATAAGTATCCTCCCTTGTTTGTCGAAGGCTTTTGAGTTAGTGGTAAAGAATCAAATTATGGAACATTTAGACTCTAATAGGCTTCTAAGTCATTGCCATTTTGGCTTTCGGAGTGGCGTCAGCACATCCTCTTTACTACTCAGTTTGACTGAGAAAATACGTCATAACTTCAATGATAAAAATATTTCCACTTTGATATCACTTGACCTTAGTAAGGCATTTGATACTGTGAACTATGGTGTGTTAACCACAAAACTTTCATCTCAATTTGGTTTTTCTTCATCATCGTGTAAATTGTTACACTCATATATAGCTAATCGTCACCAGTATGTTGGTTTAAAAGACGTTTCCTCCTCTGTAAGTCGATGTTTCAGTGGCGTTCCTCAAGGTTCGATCCTTGGACCCTTGTTATTCCTAATGTATATGAATGATTTCATCGAATTTATTGGCTCTTCTCAATGTGAGATCTTTCTTTTTGCAGATGACATTAATTTGTTATTTTCTGGCGAAAGACAGTTTTTAGATTGCCATGAAGTAACTATAAATTATATTTTGTCACAAGTTTCTATCTGGGCAGTAAACAATAAGCTTCACTTCAATCCAAATAAGACTAATGCTCTAGTTTTTGGATCAGTTGGTGATCCTAGTAGCATTTTAAATATCAATTTTGATGGTTTTCCTGTTCATTTTGTGAGCTCGTTAAAATGTCTAGGAGTAATATTAGATAGTGAGTTAAATTTTGGAAATCATATCTCTGCGGTGTCTGCTAAAGTGTGCATGGCTTTACGGTCACTTTATAATTTAGATTGTTTTTTTCCAGTTCATATAAAAATTAAATTGGCTCACTCTCTTCTTATGACACATATTCTTTATTGTTTAGATGTTTATAGCGGAACAACGAAAACTAATTTAAAACGATT
Organism: Delia radicum; assembly: GCA_021234595.1. Classification (NCBI taxonomy): domain Eukaryota; kingdom Metazoa; phylum Arthropoda; class Insecta; order Diptera; family Anthomyiidae; genus Delia; species Delia radicum. The sequence goes on along the minus strand of CM037855.1, from coordinate 205,637,755 downwards.
GCGTTTGATATATAATCGGATTATTAGATATATTTTCCAGCTTAAAGTCTCTGACCATGTATCCAGTCTATCCTATAATTTTTTACATTGTTCTTTTCAAAACTTCATTAAAATCAGGTCACTGCTTACATTAAATCGAATTGTAACTACTCGTGCACCTCAGTGTGTTTTCAATACTTTTCATTTCTCACGATCTACAAGAAATCCAGAACTTATTTTACCTAGAATATCTAACTCAGTTTTTGAAAAATCTTTCTTAATAAGAGCATCAAGGCTTTGGAATAAGCTTCCTATTAACCTAAAAACTTTAAATAGCTCCATTCCAGTCAATAAACATAAGTATTTAGAACATTATGCTAACAACATACGAGTATAAAGATGTGTATAAAAATGTTTGTCTTGTCAAAGGATTGTATTTATTATAAGTTAAATAATATTGATTTAGTTTTAAGATAAATGTAGCTTACTGTTCATGACATGTTAATAATGTATTAATCATATATGGCCCATTACTGGGCTCGATTAAATAAATATATCAACAAAAAAAAAAAAAAAAAATAAATGCTAACTCCCATTGTAAATTTTCAACCTTAAAAAACAAAAAAATATTATAAATCTACCTCATATCTTTTTGCATTTGGCATGCTGAACACGAATCTGGTAATATTCAAGGGCTAGTTTTCGAGATATGGTCGATATGGCGATTTTTCATATTTCTACCAAATAAACTATACATAATTTTGGTATCTAATGAAAAGTGTTTGAAATGCGCATCACCAGTATAAAGTAGCATGCTCAACTTTTCATGGTTTTCGAAAAAACACATACATTTTGGGGCGTTTTTCGATAGTCGTGCTCGATTTTAATTTAGACTTAGTTTCCCAAAGCAATATATTTTGCCACAGGGTGGCAACTCTATGGCCAAAACATATTCAATATGGATATCAAACTTCATATTTCTGAAAATACATTACTGCATTGTAAAAATAATTTCAAATATCTGTTTTGAGACTTGCTCAAATACAAAAGTTTGTGAAAATAGTGTGTTTTATAGATTTTTTAGTGAATTTCAAAAAGCTTTTCAACGATATATAATACTATACACATTTAACAAACATAAACATGATAAAACCCAAAAACATGATAAAACTCAAAAAAAAAAATTAAATGTATATATCAAATAGTCTCTTGTGAGGTAAAATGTTTGCTATTTCATAAACGTACAACCGATTTTGATAATTTATAACTCTTTTTAAATTATTCAAAACATATATCATGTTTTTATTATTTAATTTTTTCATCAAGTTATTAATTTGAATATATTTCTCAATATAGTGTTGTTATTTTCGTTAAACCAATAAATGGTCAACGAATAACTCGAACAATTTTGGTACATTACTCGAGTTATTCGAGTAAATCATTATATGTCCATTTCGGTTTTAATTTCATAAAAAAACTTAAACTTAAAAAACTTAACTTTTTGAAAGGATTTTTTTTTATAAAATATAAAGCAATGATTTAGTTACAGTTTTTGTTTACACATTATATTTGTTTAATAGGGCTATAACTTTTTTGAGTGGCACCACAATATGGGCAATACCGTTCTGATAAAAACATATTTTTGTTGATCATTTTGAAGGAAAAAAACACCGATATCAATGGCTAAAATATCACATTTTTAGCCCTTTCAAAAGATATTTTTAAAATATCCTTGAACCTTTACAAACATTATTATACTCATTTTAAGGCTCGAAACTATTAAAAAGAAATTAAGACCGAAAAGTCAGATTTTCAGAAATTAAGCGCAATTTAAATATCTTAATATTCAACAAAAAACACAAAATCGCAACAATCTCAAAACTATAAGATTGTGTTTAAATTTTTAGCATGATTCGAATTGTACTTAATTCATCATAATTTTCTTTCATTTATTTACTCTTTTCTTTCATTCGGGTTTATATTCAACTAAACAACTTGACATATATTAAAAACTATATATTTAGCAAAAAAAAAAAAAATTAAATCGAATCAGGAAATATTTGAACAAAAAATCATCATTTATTGTTTATTGATAACATGTGGCCAAAACTAAAAAAAAGTTATTTTTTCCTACAATATATCGGAACTTTTTTCATCGAGCTCTTTTTATCAGCTGGGAGAAATATTAGCGATATTGAAAATAATAAGTCTGTTCTTACTCTCAGTAACAAAATTACAGAGAAAAAGACAAATTTACAAAAAAAAGTAAACGAACGGAAAATATGTAAGAATTGATAAAATAGATAAAACAGCTGATTTTAAATCTTAAATATAAAAAAAAAAATCAACTGGTTATTATAGAAAAGATAAATGTTAGTTTAAATTGTCGGCCAGAAACAATTTAAAATGATTTTTTACTTCTTCCATAGATAATTCTGTAATATTTTTTACTTTAAATCCAAAAACAATTATAATTTAATTTAATATTTGTTTTTGTTTACTAAAAATACAATTATATTTTTTCAATCATATGTTTTTTCTTCTTACAAATTCTTACTGGCATAATTTATCCAGTAAAAACTTGTAAGTTCTTTGTCATCAAAATGTCACTTTACTCTCTCTTTTTACTATTTTTTACTGAGTATTTGTGTAAACGAACACCTTCCAGTAAAAACTTTTACAAATTTGAACAAATTTTTGTGTTATCGAACAAACCTAATATTTCAAAATTAATTTTTTATGTCATTTAAAGGGTCCGCCAAATAACTTTTTTTTTTTGAACTCCTGAACCAATTGGACTTTGTATGGCGTCATACTAAGGTCTTTATGCAAAATTCGTCTCAATAATGTCTCCGAAATGTTCAATTGTTGAGAACGACGGTGAATTGATGTTGATGGCGCTTCACGCACACTTTCTGCCACAGCAGCAATATTCTCGGGTGTACGCACTGTTTTTGGCTTTTCACGCTTTGGTTTATCGATGAGGATGCCAGTTTCTTTCTCTTTTTTCACAAGATAACATACGAACCATATTCGTTCAGCGGAAGGATAAAACTAATTATCTGTCAAATCAGACATGAGCTAAGTGTTACCATTCACGAAATAAGCACTAGTTTAAAAAAAAAGTTAGATGGCGGACCCTTTATAAAAATGCATTGCCAATAAAATATTTTCCGATCTTCCGGAATATTAACAAACTTGTAAAAACTTCTACGGTCAGGAAATATTTCAACAAATTTCATCATTTATTGTAGCAATGCACAATGGTAAAATGTGGCCAAAATTGAAAAAACAAAATTCATTTTAAAAGAAATTTTAATGTTAAACGAAAACTTATATTCCAAATAAAAAGCATCAGCCACATTTGTTATTGTGAGTGGGCTATATTATATTTTATGATATATTAAAGTTGCAACTTTTCTTATATCGTTTTTAAAGAAAATTGCGCTATACGTATTTCCAACAGAACCATGATTTTCTAAATAAATTTGCACAATTTGGAAGCGTTGTTCAGGCGTCAGTCTATTCATGTTGAAATGCCAAACCAAACTAAACATAAATCACTTGACAGCTGACAAAATGGCAGCCAGTTAAAAAAGTGTTGCCAACTTAAAGTTCTATACCTGTATAAAAAACATCCTTTTGGAGGGTACTTTTAGGTTCCGACCGTGGTTAAAGATGTAAAAAGTTTTACGTTTTGTCCAAAAAAATTATTCTTACTTTTTTCAAAACAGTGACCAAAAGTTTCATTATAGGTATAGGAAAATATTTATACATGTTTTTGATTTGCTTTTGGCCCACCGCAGCATTTTTAAGTTTTTAACAAAGTCCATAGTAATTTTATTTTGTTTTCCCAAGTAAAAAAGTTTATATGTATTCAGATATAGTTTTATATAATTAAATGTTTCAATGTATAAATTTATATAGTTATAATTGTGTATAGCTTTGTGTTGCTTTAAAAATATTTATATGGAGTATATACATAGCAATATATTATTTTATATTGTCTTATATGCAATTATACTTAATATATCTAATAATTTATTATTATATATAAAATATAAAGTTATATATGCGTTCGTATATAATTCAACATAAATGTACTTATATAAAACTTCATGTGAACCAAAATTAAAATTAAAATCATACAAAATTATATAGAAATATATGAGGGGCAATGCTTTGATTATTTGTTAGTTGAATTCGGATATGATTATATATGGTCCATTACTAAGTTACATTCAATTATATGTGGTGCTATATGAACAATATTTTCTAAGTGATTTTAGATATAATTATATAATTCCGGAGTTGAGATTTCTGAGTTAGTGAACTTACAAAATTTGAATTTTTCTTCACAATAAGGACTATAGCTTTTGCGGGCGCACATTAGATCTAATTCGATAAAATTGTATTGAATTCAATACTATTTGATATATTTTAGATACAATTATTTGTTCTCATTTTTCGGAACATATTTAATCTCATGGCATATTTAATTTATATATAATTTAATATAATGTAATGATGCCCACATAAATTATTTTAACTTGGGTTATTGTTTTTATAAAAAACTCTTAATTAAAAAAAAAAAATTGTAAAATATGTTTTTTGTATAATTTTTTAATTAATGTTAATTGTTTTATGTATTTATCTAGACAACGGGGTATGATTAAAGAATTTAATCGAAATTTTGGGCAATAAATTATAATAAAAATCATTCAATTCGGACCTCAGACAAGGATTTTTAATATATATATATTAAAAATCTTTGCTTGCACCAAAAAGTTAATAGTAAAAATTAAAGAAAAACTGTTGTTTTTAATAACTTGAGAGTTATTTTGGACAGTTAAAATAAAATAAAAACGTTTATTTTTTACGAATTTGGGAGTTTTTTATATTTTTATTTTATTATTATCAAGTAAAAATAAAAGAAATAATTAATAGTTAAAAACAAATTAAAAAAACATTTAATTTAAAAGAAATGTGAGTAGACCGGTATTTAACTACATATATGTTTATTAGTTTTAAAATACATATTCTTCTGATTTTAATATTGTGTAGTTATTAAAAGCTAATTGATTTTGTTATTTCTTTTTTAAATAGTAAAATACAAAATAAATGAATTGTTTTTTTGTTAAGTATTATTAATTTTCCATTAATTTTGCTTCTATGCCGGTTAGCTCATCTACTTTTTTTTTAACTTCCGAAATTTAGTGAAATTAATGTGTAATTATAGTTTTGCAACGCAGCGTACAACTTGTTTGATCAAACACCAAACAGCACAAACCAACTTGTGACAATGTCATAGAGTAACTATTTTAAAGAGATGGAATACCTCTCACGTGCCTCTCGCAAAAAATGGAGCTCTGCCTAACTCAGTAACAGACACTTGGATCGAGAAGCAACATTTTCTGCAAAAAAAATGAACGAGTTGCAACATTTTGTTAAAAGCTTTTTCTTGAGAGGTTGCCATATTTTTGAAAAATAAACAAATTGCGCTTGCCAGTTTCGGTAAAAATTATGACATGTTTTATTTATAACATAAACATTAAATGTAAAAATTTTCGAATAATATATAATACGGAAGAAAACCTAAATGTTAGAATAATAATGATTTTATATTAAAAAAAGTTGAAAAAAGTGGCGTCATGGAAAAAAATTAAATGTTAAACCAGAAAAAAAATATTGATAAAAATATGTAACTTTAAATAGGCCTTCAAAAAATTGATAGAAAGTAATAGTTATAGGAGCATTTAGAAAACATGAATTGATATCTGGTAATCATTTTTAGTTTGTCAGGATCTGCAACTTTTAGAAACTTTTTAAGAAAATTAATTTTTTCAATAACACATTTTCCTTTAAAAACTCCGATTTATTTCGAATTAAATGAAATGCTGTAAAATAATAGGTATTAAATTGAAAGTTCGATTTACTAGACATAAATATAATATTATGTATTTCAAAAAATAAATTAATCGATGAATTAATATAACCCAAAAAAAAAAAAAAATACGAGTGTTAGATACAGGGTTAAAGTGACAACAAATGCACAAAAGGATTACAATAAATATCTTAAACCAAAAAATATTATGTTTCTTCATTTTAATAATTTTGGCCAAAAAAGTCGTGTTTGAAATCATAGTGCACAGCATTAAACCAAATTTCAACATCTTCAGACCTAACTGTTGTCAACCCAACCTAAATTCTTCCGTAAAAACCCAGTTTGTTTACTCATTTACTGAGTTCGGCCACAGACAGTGTTGCCAACTATTTTTTTACAAATCCCCATAAATTGTCCAAAAACTCCTAGATTTACTTACTACCAAAAAAAATCACCCTAAAAATATTTTTTTTTTTTATTTAAACAGCGCTGTAAAGTGACTTAAATTTTACTAACAAACTATTTAAAAAATTTGACAAAAATAATAATCGAACTAAAAATTTTAGTTTTATAAAGGCAAAATTGTCAAATTTTATCAGATTTCTGCCCCCAAAATTCCCCCCAACAAGTTGTTACCGCCTAAAGTTCCCCTAAACGACTAAAAAAACCCTAAATCGTAGGGGGAAATCCCTAACTTGGCAGTACTGGTAACATGCCTTTTTATATTACTCTTGGGTACTTAACCCGTCCTGTTTATTTTTCTTCACCAGCTCTGCCCAACTCAGTAACCAACGAAAGAAAAAAAAAGTTTTTTAAGAGAAATTTAGGTTGTGTTGACAAAAATTAGGTTTGAATTTAAAAAACTGTGTTTGAAGATGTTGAAATTGGGTTTGATGCTGTGTTGCCCGATAATTTTTATCGAAATCTACTAGATCACCCAGCAAAATTATAAAATCTGCTATATCGTAAGAAAAAAAAAAAATATACTAAAAATCCGCTTAAATAAAAAAAAAAACAAAAGTCAAAGTCAAAATATTAAAATTGTTAATGTAAGTTTTCATGTTGCCTTTTTTAATATATTTTCCTGTTAAATAATCGCTTTAGCAGTTTTTTAACATATTTAACATACATTTAATAGCATCAATTTGTATTGAAAAAAATTATATACTGAAAAGCTTTTTTTTTATAAAAAAAAAATTACTAAAAACATTTGGCATATTTATTTAATTGTAATTTGGTTTGTTATTGGTTTTATATTTAAAAAAATAAAACATGTCATAATTTTTACCGAAACTGGCAAGCGCTACTTGTTTATTTTTCAAAAATACGGCAAACTCCCGAGAAAAAACTTTCAACAACATGATGCAACTCGACTCATTTTAAAAGAGAAAATGTTGGTTACGGGAAGAGCTCGCCTTTTTTTTCTCGCGTATGCAGTGTTGCCATGTATTTTTTTCAAAAAACTGTAAAAAAACTGTTTTTTTTAAGAAAAAAACTGTTTTTTTTTTTAAATAAAAAACAGTAGAAAAAAACAATTAATATGTGCATTTTGAATTCAATTGCATTTTATTTAAACATAAAAAACATTAAACACATAACATAAAGCATTTTATATACACAGAAAAAAAAATATTTTTTGTTGTAGACTAACTAAAAACAACACAAGAGAAACGAAAACAGACAGAAACAAAATGACATTTCAGGGTTTCAACACAAACAAATGTTAAAAAGGGAGTTAAAACTTACTACACAGTTGCATTCAATGAGTAATATTATTTTTTATTTAAGCATTTTGCGCAACTTTTGCATTAAATTTATAAATTCAAGTAAAAAAAAGTAAATCGAGCAGGTAAACTGTTGAAAACTGGAAAAACTGAAAAAAGCCTGAAATTAAACAAAAACTGTTTTTTTTTTCATGAAAAACTGGAAAACTGTTACGCATCCTAAAAAACTGGAAAAAACAGTTAAAACTGGCAATATGGTAACACTGCGTGTATGGTTGGGCAGAGTTGGTGAAGCAATATAAAGAGGGCGGGTTGAGTACCTAAGAGTAGCATACAAGGCCAGGGATTCCCAGCTACTTTACAACAATACAACTTGTTTGATCAAGCACCAAACAAAACAAATTGTGACAATGTGTAAACTACAAAGAAAAAACCGATTCACAACAATCCAACAAAATTCAACATCAAAATAAGATCGTCATCAGTATGAAAATGTGAATGCTACGAGTAACAACGGGGACTTCTGTATTAAAAAAAATCTCAATACGTACAATTTCGAAAGTAAAAAAAAAAAAAATACTAAACGGAATACCAAAAATAAAAACAAATCGTAATAATTATTGCATTTCTATTAAACCACAATCAAAATAACGCTCGTGTTCTTTTTCTTTTTAAAATTTTGAAAAACCGTAACAGTGAATTTACCTACTTTTTAACTGGAATTTCCACATATTTAATCAAAATATATTTAAAAATAGCACTACGAAAAATGAAACCAATATAGTATTAAAAACTAGTTACTAAATATAAAATAACAACAACACAAGCGATATTGCGCAGCCTGAGACAACTCCAAACGGCAGCAGCAGCAGCAACAAGACACCAAAAAAATATATATTTGTACAAAAATACATGTATCTCTCCTCTTACATACAAAAAATAAATACGACTTTCAAAATATTTTTAACGCAAAAAAGTAGATCAAAAAAGCTTATTAAAAAATTTCACAAACAGATCTATGATGAAAAAAGTAGTAAAATGTTTTTTTTTAGCATTTGATGACTAAATTAATTAGTGCATAACGGTTTTGTTAAAATTGTGATTTAAATAATTATTTAATTTTTAATTTAAAAAATTACAAATATTTCAATTTTACACGATTAAAAATATTTAAAATATAGTGAATAATTACAACAACAACAATAAAATGCACAGGAAGTTAAAATAATAACAATAAAACGACAGAATATTTATACAAAGTTTAAATCATTCATCACTACATAAAAATAAATAAGTACCTATTCCTATTTAAAAAATATTAAATATCCGGAAGTCAACTTTACTACCATACTCATCATAACGTTGATATTGAACTTTCTCCTCCCCTCGTCCTCCATCATTTCCTTTTCATACCAATACTCTATTGTAGTCAACGTCACCATCAAGAGCATTATTATAAAAAATATTTGTAACTAGAAAACCACACGTTTTCCCCGACAACAACACCAACAACAAGCTGATTGCAAAATTTCTTTATTCGATTTTGGAATACGCGTTCAAAAACAGCAGGTAATTATCAAGATATAACCACTAGTGTCCGACCGAACACTTCGGCCAACAAACTATATTTGATCGGTTGTTTTGGTATCTAGTGGCAATGATGATAAATTTTGGTATTGGAAACGTGTTTGTTGAGCCCATTTAATTCGATTTTGTGTATACAATTTAAGGAAAAAGCCAAAGTTTAGCTATAACGTTAAAAGTTCGGCCGTCGAACTATTTTCGATTTGGCCGAACTTTCGGAGGCCGAACAGTCATTGCTTAACTACGGACTTTTCTTTAAATTTTACACTAAATATCGCACCTATTCAAATGCTTTAAAATAAAGAATACATACCAAATGTATTTTCTGGCCGAACTGTTCGGTCGGACACAAATAACCACTGATTTTTTAATTCTTAAGATCGCTTAAATTGGGGGCCAACTAAAACCACAGGTACTTCTGTCAGAGCGAAACCATTATACAAGGTCACATGCATGCAGAGATATAGAAACTTTGACCGCATTGTCGAAGTTTTTCACAACTTGGCTTTTTAGCGTAGTTAAATCGGACGCTACTTGAGTTTGAAAAAAGCGAATGCACTAGTTTTTCACAATTGTGTGTTTAACCATTTCACGACCAAAGAAATTAACTCATTGAGGATGGCACGTCATATGTAGATCCGCTGGACATTTTTAACCATACTTCTCAGATATCTAAAACCCTGCTTCATTAAGAAATTTTTCTTTTGCCTAAACGCGCCCTCTGGTGGAAATATTAGCAACCAAAGTAAAAACTTTTACAGCATACAAATCCCAGATGGTTGAAGATATTTTAAAATTTTTTATAATTTTGTGGAGAAATTTAATTTTTTAAGTTAACCGATTTTTAAAATTTTTTTGAAGAAAATCGCGGTTTTTAAACATATAAATTTTATAAGTTTAGTATTATTTTAATTAGAATGAGGCTGAAGATAGTCGCTTAGGTCGAAAGAGCGGCACTCACTCTAGCGCTGATCCCACGTGATTTTTTTCAGCTTCTCTTACATTTATGAACAATTAGTGTTTTCTATTTGTATTAGTGACATTTACATTATAAAAGACTTTGTTTTTTGTATTTTTAAATAATTTTTTAAAAAAGTTCTATGAAAAAAGATCAAAACGGATTCGACATCTGATTTGAAAAACAAGTTCTTCTGGGTTTTTAAATCACTTAATTATCTTTTTCCAGTAAAAAAATTAGCCCTTTCAAAGAACTGGGTCAAAACAAGAACACTGTGTCAAAAATGAGTAAATACCATGGATGGTAACCGATTCGATGCGGGTATTGTTAAGGATAACGCTATTTTCGTTTATTTCGATAACGGTATTTTAGGGATAACGATATTTCATTTATTTCGGTATCGGTCTTTCAGCGTTAACGGTATTTCACTTATTTCGGTAACGGTATTTTAGTGGTAACGGTATTTTAGTTATTTCGGTAACGTTATTTTAAGGATATTGGTATTTAAGTTATATCGGTAACGCTATTTTACGGATAACAATATTTCCATTATTTCGGTAACGGTATTTTAGGGATAACGATAGTCAGTTGAAAAGGTTTTCAATCAATAACGGCATTTTAAAAAATTTCGAAAATTTAGCAAACTTTAATATAAAATCAAGTTTATAGGGATTACTTTTTATTTTGAAATTTATATGAGCTATTTCAAAAATGTTCGACTCCTGCAAAAACTGAATTTAAATGCCTCTTATTTCTTAAGGTTTTTTGAATTGAGAGAAACGATGGACAATTTAAGGTAGATTATACTTAGCCCATATCGTCGCATTATACATAACCCATATCGTCCAAAAATTGATTTTAAAGTTTTTTTTTTCAAAAATTTTTATTTTTAAAAAATGTGTAAATTTTTTTATTATTTATTTTATTTTTTTTTTATTTATTTTTATGACCTATTAAGTGAAGTCCCTACCCCACAATTTGAAGCTATAGGGTTGCCAGAGTTTTCCAAAAAAAAAAAAATTTTTTAATACTTGCGTTCACTACCGCACACACTCACAAAATTTTTTCAAAATCGGAAAACATCGATTAATTTCACGGTGATATTAATTGGAATTGCTCTTATACAACTTTGTTATAAAAGGGGGTGTGAATTTTTTAAGAACTATTATATTTACATTTAAAGCTAACCCCTTACAATACAATATCTAATTGTATAAAATAAATAGTTTTGACAAGAAAGGTATCCCGAGCCCGTGTTTTTTAGCAGCTCCATCTCATATTTAGAGGTACTAAGTGGGGTCAAGAATGTCCCCATTTTACGTTTTTTTTTGTTTATTTCGTTCTATTTGAAGCAGCTATAGACAAATTTGGTGGCAAATGAAAGATTTTTTAAAGACACATTTACTGGTGTACAAATTATGTATAAAGACTTTTAAGTATATTTGTTATTCAAAAAAATGTGTTTTGAGTTGGCGTTTTATTAAAGAATTGTAGTTGTGTTAAGCTTAAAATAATGCATAGAAATGCGTATTTAATCGAATATATTTGAAATCGTTTATTGCGACTTTTCCCGAAGAGCCTTTTTCCCCTATATTTCAAATAATTGAAAAATGTGTCAACTATGTGTCTACTATATAGGCAATTTGGGTAACCATATTTTTGTTTTCTTGAGTACTTTAACCCTGTGTGTAAAAATATCTAGTTTTCATACAAAAAAAATTAATTTTTAACCCAACTTTTTAACACTTAAACATGAGATTGGGCAGCTAAAAAATTGGTGTCCCTTTTTCCCCCTTTACAAGATATCCAAAGTTCATTAAAATCGGGATACCTCCCTTGTGAGTCTTAACTAAAAATAGAAAAAAATTAGTGAAAATGCGATATGGGTTAAAAACTAGGACATGCAAAGTTTCACTTTGAAAGTTTCGTCGAAAAAATAAAAAAATTACTTAAAACTTACAATAGTTTTCATTTTATTTTGATGTTCATAGTTTTTAACTTTCAGATCCAAACCAATACAAAATGGAATCACTAGACATGGGGAGATACATTCACTAAAAAGTTGTATGATGGTTTACAAGTAAAATCAAAATTTCTCGATTTTTAAACTTTTGCAGTTTTTTCAACAGCGTTTTTTGGCCGTTTAATGAAATTTAATTTTAAGAACGGTGTCATTTGTATACAGTTTGAGGAATACCAAGTTCATGTCAGAGCACCAATAACGGGATACGAACATTACAAACTTATACACTCATTAAAAACGTTAGTACAAAAGTCTTTTAAACGGGTTCCAATTCAGTTGAACTATGTTTTTCTGTAGTTAGTTAGTTATTTAGCTAAAGTTATTAGTTATCTCATTTTAAAAATAGAACGAATTCCAGCTGTATTTGATCCGGAAAGACCTTTTTAGCAACATTTAGTTTAAAAATAAACCAATAGAATCAAAAATACATTAAAATAGTTTTTTTTTTTGTTTGAGTTCAGCTTTTAATATTGTATCTTAATGCCTGTAAATGTCATTTAAACAATTTTTTCAAACATTACTGTTCTAAATATACATAATTCCAAAAAAATTAACACCAGTTAAAACAACTAATTAAAATATGACACTTTTTGGGATAAAAAAATTTTATTTCCAAAATTTGTAATTTTTCACAAAATCTTCTGTTCTGACTTTAATTATAAGCCGTAGTCAAGATATTCATACCAAATATTATGAACATTTCGTTTCAAAATCCGCAATCAAAAAAGGTTCTGAAATCTGCGTGCAAATAACACACTCTCAAAGTCACTTTTTTTTCTTCAAAATTTTGTCATTTTCGACTAATGCCCGACGTATGGAGCATGTCCTAAAACTAGTGAAATTACATTTAAATTTCAGAAAATCTTTCAGAAAATAACAAAGTTTCAAGGAAATTGTAAAGAAATTTAAAATTTTAATAAATTTTGTTTTTTTTTTTGTGAAATTTTGTTAACACCGAGAATTTTTTTAAATCCAAAGATTTTTGGGTAGATACGAGTATACCAAAAAAGTCATAGCAAAAAAAAAAACAAAATTTATATTTTAAAATGTTGATAACTTTTAAAGTAGAGGAGATAACCTATTTACTTTACAACGTTCATTATTCCAGGCATAACATTTTAAAAATCAGTCCACAATTACAATAGTTACAACCCCCAAACAAAAGTTTGTACACGAGGTAGTCAACTTTCACAAACTGTAAGTACACCCTGTACTAAAATAGGTTGACCCAATCACAACATTACAAAAGATTAACATCTCTTTTACAATTTTTTTTTTTTTTTTATTTCTTAATTTTATTTCACCGAGCCCTTAGGGTCATATACAGTTTTCAATCTGATTTGTACCGATCGGATCATTAGTTTAGAAGTTCTATATTTATAACCATTATTTTTTTTAAATACCTCACTGTGCAACAATTACGCACCCAGTACTTGGTTTTTGTCTCCAATGGAAAACTGAAATACTCCAAAAATGCTCTTTTTACGAAATCTAAGACACTCAAACGAAATTTTTTAAAAATATATTCACCACAGAAAACTATTTGGATCGTTAATAAAGATCCTTCTGGACGAATATGATAGAAACTACAAAGATTTATCTAAAATTCGATCAAATAGACTGATGTGGATGTAAACATATGCACATAGTGTCAAAAACTAGAGCTGCTGGAAAACAACTGAGGGCATGCAATAACAAAAAGTCTGTTTTTGTTGATCTGTGTTTTCGTCGTACACACAGAGAAATAAAGTGCCAACCGAATTGAAAAGTGTATTTTGGTGTTAACAACTAATAAATTCGGTTAGTACAACCATATTCAAATTTGATTTCTGAATATTTTGGTTGTTGCAACTAAAATTCAGTTGTATTAACCGAATTTTGTTGTGATAACCAATATTCAGTTGTAGTATCCGAATTTGAGTCGTAGTAACAGAATTTCAGTTGGCAAAAGCTAAATATTTCTCTGTGTGTATTGTTAATGAATTTGTATTATAAAATTGATTAAGTTTTTTTTTTAATAAAAGGCAATCACGAGCGGGATGCATTAGGAATTTGCAGCGGGATATAATGGGATCAAATAATAAATACTTTTTTTATAAAAAAATTTAACTAGGATGTTGACAAAAATTAAAATGATATGAGAAAATTCCTTTCATTTATTCCTCAAAGTAAATCTTAACATTTTTTATACAACATCAATTTTGTATCTTACGCATAATAATTGTCTACAGAAGGCAGCTGCAAATTGTGTCGTTTTTATTATTATTTTTTTTGGAGCAGCTGCTGTCCAAGCGCGCGCATTTAATTTTGAGATTATTCTTAAAATGCCCTTGACACAACTACATGACTGATCTGCCGCACCTTGTGGTTTAAGCAGGAATTTTTCATGAAACAAAAGGCTATTGCTTCCCTACGATTATAAGAAATTGGTTAACTGTTTGAATGAATAAAGGATTTTTTTTTTTTTTGTAAATATTGTAATACACTCAAAATAGTTTGTAGTTTAAATTAAGTGAAAATGCAATTTAACATAAGTGATAAATCATTTAAAAGTTAAATCAAATGTTTCTTGTTATTTATTTTTAAATATCATTTAACTAACTAACAAATCCATAATAACAAATGAATTGTATGTTAAAAATAAATGTTCAAATTTTAACTGCAGATCAGTAAAAATAAAAGTTATGTTCAGTTATTTGAAATTATTTCAGATTTTTTGTATTTTAATAAAAAACAGACACGAATTTTTTGAATATTTTTTTTTAAAAATAATTAAAATTTATAATAACTGTAACGTTAATAAATACATAAATGACAATATTCCGTTTTTGTGGTTAAATTTTTATATAAATGAAACTAAAAAAAATCGTTAAATAATAGTAAATTATTTTGATCAAAAGTATAAAAAAGTTTAAAAAAATATTTATTTGCAAAATAAATGAACGTTTCTTTATTTTTAACTCAATTAAACAAAAAAATAACAAAACTGTAAAAAAATATTACTTGAGCCAGAGTAAAAACTAAAATTTTTTTATATAAATAGAACATTTTTGGTCTTCAAAGTTTAGTAACGTCATGATGCTTGTTAGGAAAAGACCCTAACCACGTGTTTGATTACTAAGAAGACAAGAATGAAGCAAAATTAATGATTAATAGGTTTTTTGTTAAAGTTCTTCCTATTATGGAGGCTCTAACTTTTCTAAAACTTCGGGTTCTGATGAGATCTTTAGCCAGATCGAAATACTAGTATCAACCTAGCTAATATGTTTGATTTGCTTTATGTTTGTAAATATGCGGAGGTTGGAAGCTCGTTTTAAATTAATAATAAAAACTTTTTGATTAAACTACGAACAGTAAACTACAAAATATTCTGAGTGTACAAAAAATAACAACAGCTGCTGCATGTTTAAAGTGTTATTTGATAGAAATCTAAGGATAATCTATAATAAAGTTAACGTAAAGATTGTAAAGGACTTAAAACTTAAAAAACTAAAAGCGACAAAATTGAAATTATTTGTAATCGCTTCAGTTAAATTAGGAATATCATCTTACATCCTTTTTTACGATACATTTGGCATTAAATTTCAAAAGCGATCGATTTGAAAACGATCGTTTTTTATAACATATTAGATAAATTTTCCGCAGTAAGGGCAATTCCCAAAATACAGCATTTGTTAAATTGTTTTTTAATATCCCAATTATACAAATTCTCAAATGATGGGTTATTCTTTGAAACTGTTAAAAAAATGTTTAGTTAAAAATCTTAAATGAAGAAAAACTTATAATCGTTGAAAAACTGTGTATAGGCCGCGGGATCTTAAAGTGAACCCGAACAAAACTAAGATGTGTCTGTTTACTCGAAAGACTAGTATTATTAGTTAAGATTAGGGTAACCAAAAAATAGCTCTAAAAACAATGTTTTAAGAGCTTAAACAAGCTCGAAAACTGTAAAATAAGCCGTGACATGAAATTTACTTTATTCGAAAGATAATCTTCTGGCATTATAATTTAAATGACTTCTGGCATATGACCGCCACGGCTGGCTCGGACGTAGTCTAATCTGGAGGTCCAATTTTCGATGACTTTTTCCAACATTTGTAGCCGTATATTGGCAATAACGCGGCGAATGTTGTCCTCCAAGTGGTCAATCGGTTCGGGATTATCGGCGTAGACTAGCGACTTTACATATCTCCACAGAAAATAGTGCAGCGGCGTTAAATCGCACGATCTTGGAGGCCAATTCACGGGTCCGAAATGTGAAACTATCAATTGTGGCACGAGCTGAGTGACATGTTGTGTTGTCTTGTTGAAACCACAGCTCCTGCACATCATTGTTGTTCAAGTGATGAACGAAAAAGTCAGTAATCATGCCCCTATAGCGGTCACCATTGACTGTAACGTTCTGACCAGCATCGTTTTTAAAGAAGTACGGACCAATGATTTCACCAGCCCATAAAGCACACCAACAGTCAGTTTTTCTGGATGTAACGGTGTCTCGACATACACTTGAGGATTATCATCACTCCAAATATGGCAGTTTTGTTTATTGACGTATCCATTTAACCAAAAGTGAGCTTCATCGCTAAACAAAATTCGAACCATGATTTTCAAAATAAATTTGGACAATTTGGAAGAGTTGTTCAGACGTCAGTCTATTCATGTTGAAATGCCAAACCAAACTAAACATAAATCACTTGACAGCTGACAAAAAAGTGTTGCCAACTTATAGTTATATACCTGTATAAAAAACACGCTTTATATTTAGCGAAGTGGAATTAAGGGAATGAACGATTGTTTGGAAATACATTGAAGCATCCATATTTAGCCATGATTTTCAAAATAAATTTGGACAATTTGGAAGCGTTGTTCAGACGTCAGTCTATTCATGTTGAAATGCCAAACCAAACTAAACATAAATCACTTGACAGCTGACAAAAAAGTATTGCCAACTTATAGTTCTATAAATGTATAAAAAACACGCTTTATATTTAGCGAAGTTGAATTAAGGGAATGAACAATTGTTTGGAAATACATTGAAGCATCCATATTTAGCTTAAGTCATCTTTAGTAAAGTTCCATCTCTATTAATTTGGTTAATTAGTAGTCGAAACTCATTGTAACCAACTTAGCCAAATTAAAAACATTTCAAACAAGCAAAATAAACTTAATAAATAACAAATAAAAAAGTTACAAAAAAAAAACATAGAATTAATTCCCAAATCTGGCGAAAATTTTCAAATTCAGTCAAGTTGTTAAATTTGAATAAAAATTAATCCGAATTTTGAACTAAATTAACAAAAGGTAAGTCAATTGTGGTTGAAGCTTCAAAGTTGAAGGGTATCTTCACTTTCGTTTTCTCTTTTTCAACCTTACCTAACTATGTAAGTGTGTCTTATTCAAAATTGAACGTCTGTAAGCTTTTGTTCATCCTTTTTTCATAGTGATGAATATTTAAATCTCTGGATTTCAATGCAGAGTAAACACCAGAAATTTGTTGATTTTTTCTAAGTAGTGTTTTGAAATTTTATTTTGTTCAATAGCCAAATCAAGGTTAGCCTCTAAATTTCAGCGTAACCCGGTTAAAAAGATTCATATATGTTTTTATATGATCATATATGTTTTTTATATCATCATATATGGTCATTCATATTCGTACATACTAGAAAAATTAACCTACATTTCCATATATAGACAAATATGTTCATATATTATTTTATATTTTCATCCATATACGTTCATACATTATATATTTTTTTTATTTTATTTTTTAGAAAATTTTGTATTTTAAAAAAAAAAAACTGCTTAAATAACAAAAAAACTTATTATTTAAAAGGCCTAATTGCAGCAAAAGTTGTTTTTGTGAACAATATTAATATTATAAGATTTTTAAATGACCTTACATATAAAAATACTAATTACTCAAAAATTAAAATTTTTTTCAATTACAATTAAATGAAAATGTAAACTTATAGTTCAACAATTCATATTAATTGAACGTTTTGAGTATTTCATATTTCCTGTTAAAAAAAACGTCTATCTCTAATTTGAACACAATGTTTTAATTTAAGTAACGGTTTTAATTATATTTATACACATTTTTTATTCTTGTATGGACTTATTTGTCCAAAATAACAATTAAAAAAAAAAGTGGTAGATTCCACTTCTGAACTTAATAAAATTTTAAAATAAATCCTTATAAATTAGATTAAGAATTAAAGTTGTTTACAATCGGTCTTTAAAATGGCTTTATAAAACTGATTAGACACACCATTTGTATATGTTTCAAAATCTTTCTTTGGGAATATGGAGTGACATATACTTTCTTATAACAGGTGGCGCAAAAGTAATCCTCCTATCAGAAAATGCTATAAATTTTGCGTTCGGCCCCTAATGTCAGTTCTGTTTTGACATTTGTGTAGTAAACACATGCGAAATACACGTTAATAAACAATGTTACGCTACACTGCTCCAGAACGCGGAATATTGGTGACTATTTATTTGACCAATAATCGGTCGGTGACTTTGGCACAATTTCCATTCCCATTTCCATCTTAGCGGGTACGTAAATAAGCAAAATTTACGCTTCTGGGACACTGAAAATCCGCGTGTAACCCACGAAGAGCCATTACACCCGCTCAAAGTCACTGTATGGTGTGCTGTTTTCGCTGGAGGAGTCATCGGACCTTTTTTCTTCGAAGACGTCGCGGGCCAAACGGTTACTGTGAATGGTGCGCGCTACAGAGCAATGATCAACGAGTTCTTTTTGCCGCAACTTGATGAATTGGGATTGGAAAACATGTGGTTACAACAGGACGGTGCAACGGCACACACTGCACGTGCCACAACCGATATGCTGAAGGATGCATTTCCCGGGCGCCTAATCTCCCGTTTTGGCGATTTGCACTGGCCAGCAAGATCGCCTGATTTGACCGCTCCAGACTTCTTTTTGTGGGGCTTTTTGAAGTCGCGGGTTTATGTCAACAAGCCTCAGACTCTTGCAGCTCTTAAAGACAATTTCCGTCAAGAATGTGAGGACCTATCGCCGGAAGTTTTGGCCAAAGTGATGGAAAATGCCATAAAAAGGGCTCAAATGACAATCAACTGTGGCGGCGGCCATTTACATGACATCATATTCTCGACTTGATGTAAAAAAATTAAAATACCAAATAAAAATAATCCACAAGAAGAATCAAAGTTTTTCATTTTTTTTTTAAATTACAGCCAAAAAACATCGGAAGGTTATTTTTGCGCCACCTTGTATGTTCAAATATGAGGAATTTTTGCACATAAGAAATTCCATATACTTCCATATTTGCCCATATATGACCCTCTTTAGCGAATATGAAATAACATATATGTACATATCTTTTGCAAATATGAAATCCCTTTTACCTCCATATATGACTATATATGGTTACCATTTACATATATGGAATCACATACACTTCCATATATGAAACATATATGTAGATTTTTGTTCATATACGCAACCATATACATATGAACATATTTGTACATTAGGCCGGGTCGATTTGTATGGAGGCAAAAAAATCGCTCAACGTTCAAGGAAAATCGTATTGTAGGGATCAAAATAAGACACTTTTCCGAAGGAGCCATACCTCTAAAACGAATTCTGATGTCCCGACTTTTGACCCGTAAAGGAAAATTTTGAAAAATCCCACTTTGACCCATTTAGAGTGCCCCAATCGAATCCAACCCAATCGAATATAATTTATACATTCATCTGCTAGAGCGTCTTCCGGAGAAGAAGTAGCTCCCATAATCTTGGAGAGTTTCCTCCTACTTTCTGAAATATTAAAGTGGGCTTTTTCAAAATTGGACCCTACGGGTCAAAAGTCGGGACATCAGAATTCGTTTTAGAGGTATGGTTCCTTCGGAATAGTTTCTTATTTTGATTCCTAGAATACGATTTTCCTTGAACGTTGAGCGATTTTATAATCGACCCGCCCTATTGTACATGTATCTGTTTTAATCGGGAAGTTATTATTTTTTTGTTCCACTGTATCCGTTGGGGCCGTTAGTTAGTCATTAAATAATACAAAATAAGAATGAATTATATTGACACAGGAACTCTCATATTTATTCAAATATTTTAAAAGAAACTCATAATTTTCCCAAAATAAGACACACATACAGGAAGTTGTCAGCAAATTACGCACTTAATGTGATGCCAACAAACCAAAATAAATTTACACCCGCTTAGCTCTTACTTCTTTTTACTGTCTCTGACTATACGCCTGATTCAGTACAAATAATTTTTTAGTTTTTTTGAAATTATAAGAAGAGTATGAGTAAATGACAGGAAACGCGTCATTTTTTTTTTTGTAAATGTGCAATTTTTTAGCTTTGAAATTATTATTGTTATTATTATTATTATTATTTTGTTTGTTAAATTTTACTTTTTTATGTTTGTTTAACTTTAACAACATATGTACGAAAGTCTGTGGACGTGTATACATTTTGTTTAATATTTATTATTAAACCAGACATGCATTTTTTTTTTTTTTAAGTTCAAGATCGTAAAAACTAAAGTATGAATTTTTAAGATTTTGCTTGTTTTTTTTTTGGAAAGTATTTTAATGTGTCTTTCCTATGTAGGTACTACTACTGTACTCGTACACAATTTTCTAAAATAATTTTGAATGGGTTTTTTTTTCAACAACATCAGTGCCTACTAGGGTTGTCAATTATTCGTGTTTTTATTTTGTTCGAATAAACGATAGTTTGTGATCGAACGATCAAACGATTCATTTTTAAACATTATTCGACTAATCGAACGAATACAAATAATTTCAGAATACACACAGAAAAAAAGTGTCAACCGAATTGAAAAGTGTAGTTTGATGGTAACAACCAATAAATCCAGTTAGTACACCCATATTGAAATTTGAATTCTAAATATTTTCGGTTAAAAGTTTGTTATAATTTTTATTAAAAATAAAAATTATGTTTTTTTCGACCTTTAATTGTGCAATGAAAATGAAAAGTATTCAAGTTCGAGGCCATACTCTATATTTCTTCATTAGGATATTGTCCGAACAAATAATCTATAGAGTTTTTTGTTTTCAAATTTATTATTTGACCCTTTCAGGAATGTGTTGATAGATCTATTTCGGGAATTTTCTAGGTTCCCATCATCAGAACACGTTTTGAAAGCGGTAACAATCCCATGCCAAACATCAAACATTCATATGAACTAGTTTACTCACTACATGAGAACTAATATACATATGAGTTTGAAGTTAAAGATTATAACCATTGATCAAAAAATAAATTGAAAACTTGTTTGATGTGCAAGGTCCACCTCTGGTAGATATTTAATACACGTTTTTTGTTTTTCTCTCCTTTTTATATTTTGTTTAGTTTGTAAACTAAACAGGGGAAGTAAACTAGGCGGTACTTTGCCTTTTATACAAGTTTGTTATAATTTTTAAACAACTGTTTAAACAACTGAATACAACTAAATTTCAGTTGTTTTAAGTGGGATCATGACATTGGCCGTTTTTTGAAATCGACTTTTTTTTATAATTTTGTATTTTATTAAATATTCTTAAGATTCTAAGAAAAAAAATTTCATGGAAAAATTCCTACGGGTTCAAAAGTTACAGCCGGATTAGCGAGAACGCAATTTTAATTTTCGCGCTACCTAGGTACGGCAGCTGGTATATACTTGTTTTACCTGCTATTTGGAAAAATGTTTGTTTTTGACTGAGTTATGAATTTTTAAAGAAAGGCCTGTTTCTCTGCAGCGAATGTAATGTCCCCCCTTAAGCGAACTTTGTCGTGAAAACCAATACTCAGTTTTACCAACTGATTTCTAGTCGTAGTAAACGAATTTAAGTCATAGTAATCGAATTTTAGTTGGCAATTGATAAAACTTTTCTCCGTGTGTACATAAATATTTTTTTTTAATTTATCGTTTTATCGTATTCGATTAATTGTCGAAGTTTATTCGTTATTTAAAAATCATGTTTTTTAAATTGTTTGTTCGAATTTTTGTTTTGTTCGTTCGATTAATCGAATAATTTTTATTCGAGTGACAACCCTAGTGCCTACATTTCCTTTACTATATTTAATATTACATCCTGTCTAGGGCATGACAAAAAAAATATGTATTTATTTTAGTTCAAGTGAAGGCGGATGTTAAATTATATGCTGATAGCAGTTGGATTTCCTGTCATAATAGTATCATTCATTTAGTTTTTGTTTCTTTTCAATCGTACTCGTGATTTTGCAAATTATATGTAAAAATACCTACCAAAAAAGTATTAAATTTAACACTTAATTAGGGATCTTTTTCAAAACATTAAACTATTACAACACTGCAAGATATTTAGGCGTTCTGGTTCCGTTAAATTTAATTTGCTAAATTTTAAAATAAACAATTATCATATCTGGGGCAAAATTACGACATTAATTATCGAGTGGGATCTTTCGAAAATTGTTTTTATAATAAATAAGTTAATTAGCTGCTCTTTGAAGAAACAAATTGTCGAATTGAGAAGGCGACAACCCTGGGTAAGATTAAGATTCATGGAAAAATTTTTTTTTTCAAAATTTTTGACAAAAATAAAGAGGTCCCTAGCAGACTTTGAAAGTTTTTGCGATTTTCAGAAAGGACATATTTTCATAAAAATAATTTTTAAAAAAACTTAAAAAAAAAATTACCACAAAAAAAGTTGGCATTATTTTCACAGCTCCAATTTTTTTTTTTTTTTATAAGGAGAAGCAACAATCAGCAAATACTTCCTATTAATTAATGTGTTGCTTTCTTTGGAAAGGGGATAGTAGAGATGTGAAAGGTGGGGAGAGATAGGGAAAGATGAGGGCTTTAAACATGACAACACTGTAATTGCGCGAAATGATAAGTCTTAGAACAATTGTTGCTCGCCACCTGATGGAGAGTTGGTGAACTATTTGAAGCTTTTTATTTTAAATAATAGCCCTTATTCATTATTTTACTTCGATGGGGTTAAGTGCTATGGGAACACCGAAGGCGGTGTTATTTTGGTCGCTTTTCTTTACAAATATCATGGGGATTCAAAATAAAAAAAACCTGAATTGATCCCTCTCTCCACTTAGCGTGTGTACTAGGGGAAATTCACACGCTTTCCTTCTCCGTCCCCCCATATTTACTATTTCCCAGTATTGGTGACACGAATTGTTAAAATATTGTAAATTCTCTTTTTTAAATGACACTTTGTATCATCAATACTGGGAAATATGAAAAATTCTAGTTATTATTTGCAAACTATGATCATATCAATAATAACAAACATAAACTAAACGAGAATTTTTAAAAACTCTACAAAATCTTCTATTTTTAAATAACTAACTAACAACAATTAACTGTTTACTGCAAAATTACTGTTTTGGTAGTTCTTTATTAAAATACTAAAATAACTACTCAAAACAACTGTTACTGAAATACAGTATTTTTGGTTAATTCTTTTTTGAAATGACTGTCGAACTTAGTCGTTTTTCATTTTCTCATAGAAAAGTCACTACAGCAGCAGTTAAAACAACTACTACTGTTTACTACCCGAATGACCTACATGTAGTTACTGTAAGAAAATTCAGAGTGCTTGAATTTTTCTTTAATTCATAGTAGATCTTCAAGCCACAATTCAAATGTTATTTACAAAGATATTCGCCGAAAAACAGTGCTACTAATTAAATACGAAATTTTATTGGTTTTACTTCTCAAATTATTGAAATTTTAATCATAATAAAAAAAAAAAAAATTTTCAATAGCGATGCTAATTTTTATACTTTTTTTACAAAATACTTATGAAAAAAACAACCTCGATTTGGTAAGCAGTAACTACATTTGTATGCTTCCAAAACAGCGCTTTACCGTCATGCTTACAATAAATCAATTAAGAAATGCATTTTTTGTGCTTTACTAAATGCATTCTTTACGGAATAAAAAATGCAATGAATTAATAAAGTATCAATGAATCGATTTCATTAATTTAATAAAAAAAATGTCAATAACTAATTGTATGAAAACTCATTAATGTTATTAACTCATTGACGACAAATGGTTGATATATGTCCCATTTTTACTTTTTGCCATTTTAGGAAAACCTGCAGGACGATTTTAACAAGACTTGTTTTGAACGACAATAGACAGATGTAGCTTTTTCGCGATACCTATATATTGTAGCCTTATAGTCTCAGAGCCTTACAAGGTCAACACAAAGTAAAAAAAAATAGTTTTTTATGATTTTTTTTACATTTTTGTTTTTAGTTTTTATAATGTTAAAGTTATGGTTATTATTTTTGAGTTTGGTATAACTTCAAGCAAAATACAAAATTAAAACTTAGACAAAATCGTAACCCCCTAAGGAGCGACATCCCGTTAATGATTTAGCTTTATATTTCTCCGATAGGGGAAGCATTAAATCGCCAAAAGCAGCACAAAATTTATTTTTAGTCATAGGCCCAAGTCTACAAGAAGTTTCGTCAAAAAATCTTCATCGGTTTAAGTTCGGTAGTCAAAGGGTTAAAGCACAAAAAAGCGCTTATTATTTCACACGACGGCACGAATCTTTTAGGTCACATGAAATAAGCGCTTTTCACCAGCTACAAAGAGACATACCAACAATCATGTCTTCTGGAATTAGTTTAGGAAGCTCTCGGTAATTAAATAATGCCTTCCAGTGCTGCTTCTTTGTAAGCACAATTTTTTGCTGGGTACTGAGTTAATTCAATTTAAAATCTACTTATTGTTAGTTATGAAACAGAATTTTCTAAAAATTTGAGTATTAAACTGGATTTATTTGTATGGGATTTTAGATTTTTATCAAAATTCAGTTTGAACTAGATTTCGTTTATATAATGTCAACAAAGTGCAACATTAATGTTTGTTCTCTCTTTTATCTTTACAGATTTTTTCTCACTTACACTATCAACGATTAACTTTAAAAATTCCACCCAACAACATGCAAGTCGAATCTTCTTATACGAAATATGCTGGCCGTGTGCCACCTTTAGATTTGTCACAAATAAATACAAATTGTCGCACCGAAACGGATCTACACACAATGTGGTCAACAAAGACTGATTTAATAAATTCACCCTCCCACATGAAAAGAGCTAGCCTACATCATCCGTACTATCATCAACATCAAAGACGTTACCAGAGTTCACAAAAACCAGCAATATACGAAAAATTCGTTCCGACATCTATGACTCACCTGCATGATTTTACCAACATCGATAATAGCCTGCCTTTGGATCCACGTGATTGGACAAGAGCTGATGTTTGGAAATGGCTTATTAGTATGGCAGTTTCGGAGGGCCTCGAGGTTACACCAGAATTGCCCCAAAAATTTCCCATGAACGGAAAGGCTTTGTGTTTGATGAGTTTAGATATGTATTTGAGTCGTGTGCCCGTGGGTGGCAAAATGTTATATCGTGATTTTAGAGTACGTTTAGCTAAAGCCATGGCATCTATATCATAGTTTTAGTTTAAGCAAAAATCTGTAAATATTAAAATAGAATATATAGTGGATTTTGAAAAAATTTATACATACTGCATTAGAGTATAATTTAGAATAAAAAAAAAAATATGTGAAATTTATGTAGCAACTCAATTCTTAAATTCTATCATTCTATTCATGCTCTTGCGAAAAATCTGTAAAACTCTATGTAAGAAAACAATAGTGTCCGACCGAACAGTTCGGCCAAAAAAACTATATTTTGTCGGTTTTTTGATATCTAGAGGCAATGATGACAAATTTTGGTATTGGAAACATGTTTGTTGAGCCGATTTAAATCGATTTTGTGTATAAAATTTAAGAGAAAAGCCGAAGTTTAGCTATAAAGTTAAAAGTTCGGAAGCCGAACTATTTTCAATTTGGCCGAACTTTCTGAGGCCGAACAGTGAATTCATTGCTTAACTACAGACTTTTCTTCAAATTTGACACTCAAAATAGCATCTAATCAGCCCAATAAACATTTTTCCATCCGCCAAATTTGTCCATAATGCTTTAAAATACCGAATACAGACCAAATGCATTTTCTGGCCAAACTGTTCGGTCGGACACTAGAAAACAATGTTCAAGACTGTGACTTGACATTTAAAATCGTAGTGTAAAAATACATTTACCCCAAAATACTTATTCTTTTTTTTTTAGTTTTTGACTGTCAAATTCCATACAAATTTTAAATCGAAAACTTGAAAAAATCTAAAATAAGTATTTTGTGGTTCAATATGAACGTAGTATTAGCCATGGACTAATTATCAAGAACTGCGATTTCAATACGATTTCAAAATCAAGAAACGTCTGCATAAACGACATAAACATTCACTACAGTAATTGAATTAATTATGATAAAGTGATATTGATCTTTAAGTTGAAATTACATTAAAGTTTCAGCAATAACAAAATAATATTAACAAAATTTGAAATATATTACAACTTTGAAAATTTAGTATTAATTCGTTTTTCGTGTTCTTATTCTCTTTTATAATTTCGTAAATATTATTGTACTAAAAGTTGTCAAAAAATATTTTATGGCATCCAAACACCCTTCAATCGGCTAACGTTTTTTACCTAAACCATAAACCTAGTCAAATTTTCAGAAATATAAACAAAATTGTATTAAAGTTATAGAAGTTTTACTAATTATTTTGAACGCAAAATGATAATTTTAGTTCTAATGCTTTGTTTCCACTTAATCTGCATTTACATTCATCTTCGAAATCCGGTTAAAACTAGATTTTGATCATACACACAAAGGAAAAGCTTCATCATATTTATGACATGTTTCATCAATTTTCGTCCAATGTAACGTTTCATAGTATTTATGAAACATTTCATAAAAAACAAAATCAATTTCATCATAATTATGAAATGTATTATTTTGTATTAGTAAGGATTTCATTATTTTTGTGTAGAAAAAATTCATGGAGAACAGGATATGGTCATTCTAATTATTGTTGTTTATGAAATGTTCTAACAATATTGATAAAATTGTTACATTGGACGAAAATTGATTAAACTTATTCCTGGTTTTCTCTGGGTGTGTTTTAGTGTATAAAATAATACACGAAATCTAGTATAAAGTGGATTTCGTGACTAATGTAAATGCAGCTTTACATGTTTTGAGCAAAACATGTGATTTGGTGAAAAAAAAATGTGTGGGAAAACATCTACAAAACATGTTTGGTTTCAAAACACGTCCAGAACACGTTCAGTTAAAACGTAGCCTAAGTCGAAAATTACAAATATTTTTATTTAATTACAGATGTTTTATTATGAGTGTATTTATGTAATATTTAGGGTATTCACAATGGAGCTTGTTGACGAGAGACAAGATTGTATATGGTATTTCAAAATGTTCTTATAAATATCGTTTGCAAGATCCATCTCTAAAATTGTTATTGCATGTATTTTTGTATAGTACATTTTTATTTTAAAGTTATAACGAGAACAGCTTAAGTAAAAAGTATTAAAAAATTCTAAAGTTCTCAATGTCCTATTAGTTTTAAAGATAACATTTATTTATCCATTAATTTTTTATAATTATAAGCGTAATTCATGATCCTTCTAATAAACGAGTACTCCGCTTGACATTGTAGTAAAAGAGTACTGCTATTAAAGAAAACACATGCATTTTTTTTTGTGCAAATATCAAATTTTACCTATCCTAGCAGTAAAGTCTATAAAGAAAAATTTAGAATGAAGCAAAATTGATGATTAACAGGTTTTTTTTTAAAACTTCTGCCTATAATGGAGACTCTAGCTTTTCTAAAACTTCGGGTTCTGATGAGATCCTTAGCCAGACCGAAATACTAGTATCAACCTAGCTAATGTGTTTGATTTTCTTTATTTTTGTAAATATACGGAGGTTAAAAGCTCGTTATAAATTGAAAATATCATTAACCTTTTTAAAATTCGGTAAAATTTGTTTCTGAAAACTAAAAACCAAAATTTTAAAGTAATTAGACTCAAACGATGCATATCGATCTTTAAGCATAGTTTTAGACATATTCTTTTAAATTTGACAGTTTTAGCGTATTTTGTGCGCAACGAGCACGAAGTCATTTTAAAAAATTTGTAAAGTAACCCAGGTAGAAATTAGAGACGGTACAAAAACAAAGCGCTGTCAAAGCGTTTGGTTTTGATAGTACAAAAGAAGAAGCATTTTCAAAGCGTTGTTTACCAATATTATGAAAAAAGCATTACAAAATAATTATTTTGGATTGCTTTTTAAACGTTCGCAGAAATTACTTGGGGAGTATTTTTCATACAAAATACACAAAGGATTATAAAATAAGAACACTGTAAAAATAATGCTTTGAAGCGTTTTTTCTAACATTTGCAAAAAGTACTTTAACAGTACTTCTTTTACAGAATATATATCTGATTATTTGTAAAAACATTGGTAAAGCGTTTTCAAAATGTTCACAAAAAGTGCTTTCCCATCACTTTTTTACACAACTGCCTTCATTAATAAAAAAGAATGGAAAACATAAGTTCTTTAGAAATACGGTAGTAATCGTAGCCCAAAAGATGAAAAAGTTTCGGTAACAAACATTTTCTCTGTGTAATATAATGAACAAAATTAATTTTTTGTTTTAGTGTGTAAATTTAAATTTATCTATATTTATAAAGAATAACGTTACTGATTGACTCACTCAACATCGAACAGCCTATATTGCTCTAGCTCGAAACTTCAAATTGGGCATGGAGGTCCATCATCCAGCGTAGACGTCCGCTAAGACGGAATTTTTGGAAATTCTTATTTTTAACATGTTTTTTTCGGATATAATCCAACTCTTTAGTAAGGTACTTTTTGGAATTTCGCCCAGAAACGTGGTAAAATAGTGGGCAAAAGTCTCCCCCTTGGTGGCCTGGCTAAACTGCTAAAACTAGGAACTTTAAATTTGATCCTAATCAGGAGTAGATATCTGTGTAGCGCGTATTTTTGGAAATTCCTACGTGGAGGGGCGGCCTTCCTTCTTGGCGGCCTTTCCAAACTACTAAGCGAGGAACTTGAAATTTGGTATATTGGTACCTTATCACAAGAAGACATCTGTATTGACAGGATTTCTCTCAAGAAAAAAAATAAAAATATTTCCCTTGGCGGTCTGGCCAAACCGTTGATGCTAGGAACTTGAAATTTGGTATGTGAGCTTTTAAACAGAAGTAGACATCTGTATAGAGCGGATAAAAGTCTTTCCTTAGCGGCCTTGCCAAACTACAGAGGCTAGGAACATAAAATTTGTTATGTATGTTCCTTATCAGGTGTAGAAATCTGTGTAGAGCGAACATCTATATAGAGCGTTTTGGACATTTTTGAGGGGATGGGCAGAAATGGTAAAAGATCCCCCCTTGGCGGCCTACCCTAACCCCTTTGGCCAGAAATTTGGAATTTAAAATTGATTGAATTGTTAAGCTACGTTCCTGCAAATAATCAATACGTACTTATACACTATATAGGAAACGTATTATGAATACCCCCATTATTTATAAACTAATTTATATATGTAAAATTGTTTTAAAAACTATTCCCACATATGTATTTAAAACGATGGCAAAATACTATTTTTCTTGCTTTTCTAACGCTTTGACAACTATAAAATTGTAAATTGGTATGTTCTTACAACCGCCATTTAAAGTGTTTGTAACGCACTTTAACGATCGTATTTTTCTACCTGCGAAATTTAGTCCGATAATGCTTTCTTAATGATAAAAACGTAAAAAAAAGAATTTTTAGAAATTGCACGACATACTGGAGGTTTTTGTTTCAAAACGACCCGAAAAAGCAATTATTTTTATTAATATGTGGTAAAAATTTTGAAAAAAAAAGTTATAACCTTTAGGGTAATTCACACGCTATCCACCTCTGTCCATCCATATCTAATATTTCCCTCTATTGGTGATACTTTTTTTTTTTTTTTTTTTTTTTGTTGCCCCTCAATTCTTATCTTAAGGAAAAGTTAAAATTTAATATTGTTGTTTTAATATTAAAATTTTGGACCCAGATACTCGTTGGCGTTTAACCAGATTGGTATAAGGACTTTACCTTTTTTAAACGTTTTTTTATTAGAAAGATCGTAAATATCTCTATTGTTTTTTTATTGTTTTGTAAAAATTAATTAATATTGTTTATTATATTTTTATAATTAGAAATAAAATACTCAAATAAACCAAATACGAATGTTTTATTTTGCATTACAAATGGCTAGGGGGTATTAATTTTTCTCGTTTTTAATATAAGGTACAAAAATGCTCCGATTTGTATATTTTTTGACATAGTAAAACCTAGCGATTCCAATTTTGCGCTTTTCACGATAGATTTAGCGCTTTTGTAGCACACAAAACTCCCATTATTTTCTGTTAGCGCTTTTTCTAAGAAAGGCGCTAAATTAAATAACGTTAAGCGTCAATCTAGCGTCTTTTTCGGAAAACGTTTAATTTTAAT
The DNA here is from genome assembly GCA_021234595.1 of Delia radicum. Taxonomy (NCBI): domain Eukaryota; kingdom Metazoa; phylum Arthropoda; class Insecta; order Diptera; family Anthomyiidae; genus Delia; species Delia radicum. The sequence continues at coordinate 205,607,141 of CM037855.1, read as the reverse complement.
ATAATTCTAGTTAATTTTAACATTTTTAGACCAAAATACAATTTTGTACATATTGTTACAATTTAGCATACACAACTTTTAAAATTGTTCTCAACTGTGTTTTGTTTGCTACAAATTTGCACTAAAAATATTAACAATTTTTTGAAATCTTCAACATTTTGTAACCGATAAAGATGTAAAATTCTGTTATTTATTTCTAAAATATAGATTTTTTACTGTTTCGCTGCTTAAATTAGTTGAAAGGGTACAATTAGGGAATTATAAATGTATATACCAAGACAATGACTATATTTCTCATAAAAATTAATAAAATTGTAGTAATTTTTATGAGACTATAACAATTAAAAAACTAATATTAACAATATTAACAAAAATAGCTGTCAAAACAATGAAAAAACAACTACCAAAATATTACTATATAATTCAATAATTGTTGTAGTAGACGGGTTTAAGTCGATTTCAAGAAGCTAAAATTTATTGAATATATGAAAAGGTTTGTTGTTTTATATGGCATTCAATCGGTTAACCGTTACTCGATTAATCGATGAATTTCGATCAAACAGTTGTTTGAGTAAATTAAAATGGCCAATTTCGAGTAACAAATAACTCGAACAATTTTAGTCGATTAATCCAGTTAATCGAGTAATCAAAAAACGTTATATTTCTCTTTATACATATTTTATAAAAAATTAAATTGTTTTATATTTTTTTAAAAATATTTTTCTTTAGAATATACAGTAAAACCCGGTTAAGACGAACTCCGAGGGACCAAAAAAAATAGTTCGTCTTAAGCGAGGTTGTATTAAGCCTGTTTTTTTTTAACGATAAAAAATATGTATTTATTAAAACAAAAACAAGATTTTTACATAAATAAAAAATAAAATTAGAATTTCATGCATTCACAATTAAAAATTCAATTAAAATTTTTCATTTAAAAAAAAAAATCTGTTATTTTTTTCTGAATGACTGAATTAACGATTTCATTACTTATAAGTTTTTCTATTACCAAAATATTATTGTTAGCTTCTTCGGCACACAATTTTATTCAAATATATCACTTGACAAATTTTCAACATCGGGAAGATTAACAATTTCAATATTTCTTCACCTGATAAAGTATGTGACGTCAAAACATTAGCATCTATATCTAGAAAGTCATCCACGGATATGAAATTCATATTAGGTCTATCTCATTAAACGGATAAAGAGTGTACTAAACATGGTATTTTTTGTGAAAACGAGTTTTTGGGACTGCTTAAAACAGTTCGTAATAACCGAGGGTTCGTATTAACCGAGTTCGTATTAAAAGATGTATTTTATATGAAAATTGTTGCCAAAACGTCGGGACTTTTAAATTAGTTCGTATTAACCGAGGGTTCGCCTTAACCGAGTTTGTCTTATGCGAGTTTTACTGTATAAAGCAAAGTGTATGTTATTGTTTAAATTTAAATATTGTACTTTATAATTAGGGATATAACCTCTTTACGTGGCACCACGATATGGGAAATACTGTAGTGATAAAAAATATGTTTCTTTAGTTAATTTGGAGAACAAACGTTCCACACCGAGGCCAATGCATAAAATATCACATTTTTTACAAATTTCTAAAGATATTTTTAAATATTCTTGAACAATTACAGATATTATTATGCTCAAATGGAGGGTTAGTTTATATAGACATCGAAATTATAAAAAAATGTAAGAACAAAAGGTCCGATTTCCAGAAATAAAACCAAATTTTTTTATTTCTAAATATTCAGCGAAAAATAAAAAAATTGCAACATTAGCAAAACTATTAGAGTGCAAGATTTAAATTGAACTAAATTAATAATACTTTTGGTGTAACAGCTCGGATTGGGCCGTTCACTCATTTCTTTCATCTATACTAGATTTAATCACATAGATTAAAAATTATCTATTTTGCAAAAATAATACCTACAATCGAAAAAAAAAATCTGTCTTCAGTCTGTCTGTGGGACAATTTTTTTTAAACAACTTCTGATTTTGTATTTTATTTATGTGTTATTAAGTATTTTTAAGGAAAAAATAACGAAATAAATTTAATGAAATTATTCTAGTTACTTGAGTAATTTTAAAATCTTACTCGATTAATCTATTAAGCTAAAAATCTCAAAACCGAGTTACTCGTTTACTCGAACAAAACCAAGTCCGAGTAATTTGAATGCCCCAATGTTTTATAAAGAATGCTACATTTTGTATTCATCAATTATCCAGTGTAGAAACCGTAATAACATGGCATTACTTTTCTCACTACCAGTAATGCCACCAGATTACTCTCGGCATTATTTTAACACGAATAATAAGGACTTACTAATAAGTAGTTAATTTTCATATTATTTCAATACAAAAAATAATGCGTTACCCATTAGTACTTATTTCTATAATTTTAAATATGAAGTAATGATCTAAAAATGTTTTAAAAAAGATATTTTTAGACGCATTATTTTTTTACTTCCAGTAAGTACATATATTTTTGATCTCTTGTTTGTTTGATATTTTTAAGCGAATTATTCATATTAGACAATTCTTTTTAACATTAAAAAAAATTTGACCTGGCAACACTGAAAAAAAAATTAAACTTAAAAGCATTATAAAGAAAATAAATATTACTCAAATACCAAAAAAGGACAAAAAGATCGAACGACCTAAAAGAGCTGAAGATTGCGAACTAGCTTCACAAGTTCAAAGTAAAGACTAGTTCAAATACACAAAGTCTAAAATATTACAAAATGTATTCCGTTTTCACTCAAAACGTAAATAATGGATGCTCTTTATTAAAATACTACTAAACTTATAAAAATTATCGTCAGGGTTGCCATATCGCAATTTTGAAAAATAGTCAAAAACCACTAAAATTTTCCAAAAAAAAATAAAAATCCATTAATTTATTCCGTTTTTACTCAAAACGTAAATAATGGATGATCTTATAAAAATTATATCGTCAGGGTTGCCATATGGCAATTTTTAAAAATAGTCAAAACCTTTTTCCAAAAAAAATTTAAAAATCAATTAACTCAAAAAAAATAATTTTTCATATATTTTTGAATATTGATATGTAGTGGCCGGCCGAGTATTTGGCTTTGGAGTTCTGCCAAAAAGTGATGTTCGGGCAAGTTCGAGTATTTGAAGAAATTGAGCACACTTTTTTAATTCGTTATATATTTTAGTAAAATAATAAAATTTAAGCTATCCCAGCTTTCTCAAAAGACGTCATTAAAGTAATTAATTGAACCCAATATTTAATATTTTTTAAAAAAAAATTTTTAAAATAGCTTTTTTTTTGAGATTTACTCATGTTTAAATATTTTTTGTTGTCAAAAATTAACTGAAATTTGTTATTCAAATAAAAAAGTTATAAAGTTCTATGGCTTCGGCCGAACACTGAAAATTTGGCCGAAGTTCGGCTACTGCTTCGGCCAAAAAAAGTGAGTTCGGTCGGATGCTAATGATTTGTTCGCAAAATTATACAAAAATTTAAGTTTTTAAAATATCTTCAACCGTTTAGTATTTATACACTATCAAAGTTTCAACTTTGGTTGCCAATATTTCCGCTAGATGGCGCTTTAAGTAAAAAAAAATACCAAAATTTCGTGGTTTTATATATCTGGAAAGTTTGGTTGTAAAATGTCTAGCGGATCTATGACGAGCTAATGAGTTAACCAACCACGCATTGGAAAGAGCTTCATGGTATGATTGAAACACTAAACGGCTAATATGCACGCTAAAAAAAAACGCCCTGCTGGAAATATAAATGCTGGTAATATACTTTTGCTTGGAAAACATTTCCGTTTCCCATGTTTATATTATATAACATGATTGCTTGCAAATATAATAATGTTTGCCTGTAAACATATATATGCTTGGAACTAGTGAAAAGCGTCTACCGACAAAAAAATATTTGTTAGGCTGAAATATATATGTTTATTATAAGTATGTTTGCTTGTTCCGAACATTATATTTAAAAATTTTAAAATTCCAAATATATCTTTGTTTATGTATGAAAATTTTAATCATTGTAAACCTATATATAATTACCCGCAAACATATTCAAAAGTGTCTTTTTCTGCGTGTGATCATATTATGTTCCTAGATGATAATATAGTCGTATTCAGTGATCATGGTAATTTCATGTCTTCAAACATGGTCATCATATTTTTTTTCTTGTGTGTCCTTGGATGGAACGAAACTGCGGCAGTCTGGAACTACTTTGTGTCGGTTAAATGTTTCAATAAAAATTTTTTCTTCTTGCTGTAAATAAGCTTTAGAGAATTACGAACATTTTCGGTAAAAATTAGCAATCTCTATTGAATTCCGCAGATTGATATCGCTAGATCATCTAAAATTTCTATATGTTAAGTGCTTACATTTTATGTTTACGCACACGCATAATTTATATTGGTCACACCTGAATATTTCTATCTAGCTTTTTCTACAAAAAAAAAAAAAAAAAGAAAATTATATTTGTCAGTTTTTTTTTTGTTTTATTTCCTAGTCAGTCAATTATCAACTTCCGTTTTTTACGTTCTATTGCTAATTAATAATTAGCGATAATGTCTCAAAAACCCATGTAAGTTCAACTACCATTTAAATTAAATCTCTGGAAACTTTCAATCATTTTAACGCAATTTACATTCTGTTGAAGATCTTGTAGAAGAGCTACCAGCAGTTTCGTCAGTGATCCCTCCAACATGAATCGTATGCAAGTTAGTCCTCGTATAAATGCGTTTCACTCAGAACAACGTAATCCATTTATTGTGACCAAACAGGCATCGAAAACCAATTTTATAGGCGATTCGTAAGAAATTGAGAAAGTTATTTTTCATAAATTTAACATGGTTTTTTTTTAGAGGAGCTTCCTTACCTGCAGGACGACGTGCATTTGCAGTAACAGAAACTGGCGAAAAGCTTTTAATACAATTGGATGATGATGATGATGTTGTCAGGTCAACTCATCACTTTTCGGGTGCAGCTTTGCCAAAAATTTTAGAACAATCTTCTTCACATTTATTGTTATCAGGAGCTGAGAAATCTAATAAAAATCCACGTGATAACAGTGCAAGCAGTTGTAAATTAAGGAAAAAATATAAGGTATGACAATATACAGGTAACAGCTAAATTGAATAATGTGAATTCAATTTAGTAAATTGTTTATTTCATTCGATTACGTGGCTAGTTACTGCTAACCCGATATATTAGTCCTGATTTTACTGAAATATGTTTCCTATGTCATCGTTATTGCCTTTGGCAAGCTTTTCTGATGAGAGTCCTACTTGATATTTATTCTTTATTTTGCACTCTATCGAGAAAACTAATGCTATTATTGCAAAGATATTTTTAAATCCAACTCGTTAGTGTTAAAAGGCCCTAACTCTATTTTTTTTTTTATTTCTTTAAAGGGGAAGAAAAAACGTACACACAGAAAAGAGATTAATTGTGACTATCGAAATTTTAGAGAGCCGCATCGATCGGTCGCAGCCATCGAGATTCGGTTGATGCAATAAAATCATTCGGTTGGCACAATGAATTTGTTGTCTTTGGATATAACATTTTAAATTATTTTCTTCTCTTCTAAAGAAATAATAAAGCGAGTTAGGTCCTTTCTGCATTAAGCCATTTTATGATAAATCTGCAAATAAAGGTCGAAAACATATATTTTAACATTTTTATTACTTAGTTTTTGCTACAAAAACAATTTACATGGAAATAATGCAACGCCTCACCTAGGCGAAATACAAGATTAAAAAAGTTTTTTCGTATTAATGAAACTTTTTCATAAATTTAATAAAGGCTCTTCATTAAAATACTAAAGAAATTTCTACATAAATATGAAGAAGTGTTTTGAAAATTTTACTTAGTATTTTTTTCTTTTAAATTCATCTTTGTATTTTAGAAAGTTTTCATAAACACACTGCGTTTCAAAACTATAATTACACATAAATTTCACTAAATTTCGTAAGTTAAAAAAAAACCAATAAAAATTAATAATGTGAAATAGAGACGGAGAAGATTAGAAAAATAAACAATAATCTAAAAATAGAATATTTGTGTTTGTTAGTGTTGTCGCTTCTGAGTATAATATAAAATAACAGATAAGATAATAGGAAAGAAAACTGCAATTTAGCTGCATTACATTCGAGGCCATACTTGGGTGTGATCGCTAAACGGTCATGACTTGGTATTGTTACGTTTGTAATGTAAGAAGAGCGCAGGTTTGATTCTTGCAGCCGCAGGTTGAAAAATTTATCATATAGAGACAATCATATAGAGACAATAACTTAATATATTACAATTTACACAAATTTAAGAAAAATATTTGAAAGCAGCAGTTTTAATAACGCGTGAGGCCTCCTATTTGTTGAATCAACTACGCTTCTTTTAGATGAAAAACGCTTTCATATTGTCGGTTTTCTGCGTAAACTCGACGAGTTAATACTCCCCAAATACTCTCAATGTGATTTTGATCTGGAGAACATGCGGACCATTCCAATACTCTTATATTTTTAGATGATAGCCGTTCCATCGTCTGAGGACTTACATGTACTGTGGCACTGTCTTATTGTAAAATTAATTCTTTGCTGCTATTTTCAATAAATGGCACCAATTTCTCTTCTAATACTGTAATGTACTCAGAAGAATTTATTCTGGAAACGCTTGGAAATGACAATTCAACCATACCGTCGAAACAAAAAGCGCCCCAAATTATTGAGGATCCGCCTCCGAAATTTATTTTTGATAGATATCGTGTTTCCTTAGGTCTCTCCAATATCTGTTAAAAGTTAAAAGTAAAAAAAACTTAAAACCATCTGCACCATCAAAATTGAACTTTTTCTCATCAGAAAAAATCACCTTTAAAAGAAATTTATGTTTAAACAGTCCTGCCAACAACAACGATTATTGACTTAACTTTCTCCAGCTGGTTTGTAAATTCCTTTTAGCGAATTCAATTCGAACAGTTTTGTGGCGGGGTAATAACCTTGGTACAGGCATTATCTTTTGGCGACTAATTCTCTCGAAATCCTTTAAGAGCCTTATGGTTGATTTGGACACATTTACCTTACATTCATCGATTATCTGATTGAGACTTTATTGAGTTGCTGGCACAGTTGATTATTTTACGCCGGTCCCGATCAGAAAGCTTTTTTTTCGGTCCACCTGTTTTATTTTTACGCTTGGATTATTTCCAAAATTTGTGACAACCTCAAGTGAACGATTTATTTTTCTAGCAATTTCCCGAAAACTTAAGCCACTTTTTAAGGCTGAAATTTTCCCCATTTTCAAAATCACTTAGATATGAACCACTCGGCATTTTATTGCAAATTGATTAAAATTGCATAGAAAAAAAAATAATTCTTTAATTTTTCTTTAATTGCTATTCTTCTTTGTTTACCGTTATATGCAATTATAGTTATGAAACACTAACAAAATATTATTAAACAATTTTTCTCTTAAATAAATTAAGTACTCTCTTAAATTTAAATAGTTAAAAGTTTTTATTTAAAAACAATTAAGGGTGAATTAGCCAAGCGTAAACGTAAACGTATCTCGGTGTACGAAATTTAATAAGTAAAATAAGAATAGAAGACATTTTGTGTATCTTGTTGTTTCATTCATATTCATTAAACATATAGAATACGTAAAAACACAAGAAAATCTAATCAAAATAGTTTTTTGTTGTCCGTTTACGTTTTCTCTATGTTAAATGCATATGAATGAAACAACAAGATACACAAAATGTCTCCTATTCTTATTTGACTTATTAAATTTCGTACACCGAGATACGTTTACGTTTACGCTTGGCTAATTCACCCTTTAGAAGTTTTAAAAGAATGTTTGTAATATTAGAAAAAATAGCAAAAATCATTTGTAATTATAGTTATGCAACGCAAAGTATGAAGAAACAAGTCATCAATTTGGATTTTTATGAACCAGTTTTATTATATTATTAAAGTGTTACATTGTACGAAAAGTTGTTCATCCTATTTCTGAAACTTTTCGTAAATATTATGAAGAGTTTCCTCTGAGTATAAGACTTTTATTATTGCGAGGATAAATGTGTATGAAAAAAATGTATGTGAAAAACTTTATGTGAAAAACTTTATTCAAGAACTTGGCAACCAAGACACTCTGATACTTAAACTAAATGTCAACACTGTAAAATATATAACGAGACACGTTGCAGTATCTCCAAAACAATCATTTGGACTTTAATTTAAAATTGTTTTATACTAACTTCTTTCTTTTTAATATATAAAATTTCAGAACGCGCGACATAATGTTTGTCAAAAGAATCGTGTAATTTGTACACCACGTAACATCGAAAAGTCCTCATCAACACGTCTACTGTCCGAAATAAACCTCCCTAAATCCAAGCTGTTATCGATTCAATCTAGAAAAAATACTAGTTCTGAAACTCAAACCGATTATTCTCTAAATTTACCATCAAGTTCATGTATTCCCCGAAAGTATAACTCAACAAGCGAAAGTACCGTACCGCTGCCAATAACATCGATGTATCATTCAAGTGATTCAATATTGAATGATCTCATTGAAGAAAGTCCACACAAATTGGCACATAGACACCCTACAAGTTTAGACCGGACATCACCATTAAAAATTTATACGAAATCTAATGGAAATTTTAAAAATTATTCAGGTTAGTTGTGCATTAGGCTGATTCTTAAAAAAACAAATTTACGATTTTTTTGTACGTGACAACAATGACTTAGATTAAGATCCATTATAAAAAATGTTCTAATTTTTTCAAAATTTTCAAAAAAAAATTTAGGGGTCTCTACCAGGTTTTGAAAATTTTCCCGATTTTCAAAAAGGACATGTATTTTCATAAAAATAGTTTATCGAAAAAAAACTTAAAACATCCCGATTAAAAAACTGTATATATAGTCCTATGTTTTTTCATCATAAAATATATTATATGTGATTATATATGGTGTCATACATATCCATATGTTACTATATATTTCTTATTTGGCAACTTATATAACAATGTATTATTATATATTGACCTTTATAAAATTATATATTAAGCATATAATAAGATATTGCAGATCAATTGTCATATACAAAAATACATTCTCATATATTCAACTTAATATGTAATCATATATGATATAATAATGTGTATAGATAGATATAATAATATATGCTGTTTTCTAAAAAAATATGTTTTTGCGACATATAAGATATGCTTATATATATGGTGGCATATGTATAATACAACTTAAGATATAACTATATATGACATTAAATGATATAAGAAATAAATAAAGTTGATTCCATATACCTAAGATTAACAATGGTTATAACCGAATTTTGTTTAATTTACCCAACTAAAAAAAAGTTTAGTTCTTAATTAAGTAAAACTTTTAATAAAATTATTTTAAAAAATTATATTCTTTTTTTTGAATTTTTTTAAAAAAAAAACATTTTTATGAAAATATTCCTTTTTTGAAAATCGGGAAAAGTCTGGTAGCGACACTGAATTTTTTTTTTTTTTCGAAAATTTTTAGAAAAGATTTCTTTTTTAAGGAATCTTAATCTAATCCAGGTTTGTCCCGTCAAAATTTCTACGTTTTTAAAAACATGCAGCCTATTGTACATATAATATGATAGATTAACGCATGCGCGGCTCCGGCAACTAATATACAGGGAAATTTCATACGTTTGTTGTACACTGAGGTTTATAAAATTTTCCTCTATATTAATTGCTGCAGCCGCGCTTGATCAACGGCAAAAAGAAGAGTATAATTAATTGCATTTCGGTTTTTTCCAGAATTCTGTAGAATTGTGTCTTCTTTAACATTAATTACTGTGATCTGGTGGTTGTTATCGACATTTTTTGATTTAGAAAGTCTATATGATAATTTGAATAATTTTTTGGAACATATTCAAAATTGGTATTCAACAAAAGAAAAACCCAAAACTAAAGCCGAGTTATTTGTAAAATTTATACAAGACTTGTGGACTTAATTCCACATGCTTTTTTATTAATATTTAAATGTATACATTTTTATTAAAAATAAAATTGCAATAAATTTAAATAACCAAAAATAGCAAAAAGTGTATTTTGTCTTTAGTCGCCAGTAGAGTTTGTAGAGTACACTCATAAAAAAAGCTCGTAAAAATAATCGAAAATTAAGCTACGACAACAGAATATAGTACCCGAATTTGCGCCAGCAGAATTTTCAATAAAATTCACGCCCTGCTAAATTTAGGTGACCTAACTAAGAATTTAGCTAAATTAACAGAAATTTTAAGTTGAATCAACAGAAAATTTTTGCTAAAAAGGTCTTTGCGGATCTGACCAGGGGCAGGTCCATATGTATTACCGGTAATATAATAAGTTAATAAAGAGTCCATTTTGCTATATCACGCTTAGTTTCTGCGATATAGCCTATATACTCTAATTAATTTCTGTTGATATTTACCCAACTTACAACTTAGGGAACTGTACTCCTACTGTAAGTTGGGTAAATTTAAAAACTAAATTGAATTTTGTAATAAATGAGTAAGTTTACCAAATGTGTAAGTAAAAAAACATGTACGCATAAAACGCGTAAAAATCTCAAAAAAATCGTATATTTACCATCGCAATTTTAAATGAAAAATATCCAAATCTTTTTTAATGAAACATTATTTTTTTTTTTTTTTTGAATGTGTTTTATTAACAATTATTTAAAGGTTTTGTTTAAGAAAACGTAAAAAGTTATAGGAAAAGCTTACTTTAACTAAGTGAAAATACGATTAATACAATTAATTAAAAAATTAAATAAAACATTTTGACAAAGTCAACTTAAAAAATTTATCTTTTCGGCATCAATCACTCTGATTTTTTAAAATTTGATATCCGTTCCACATTCTGTTATTTTAAACTACACAAATTCTTCTCCAAGCTGCAGACTTTTTGGCTGTGATTTCTATGTATATTGAAAATTCCATTTCGATTTTTTATGGATGTGAAAACGTTGTCGGTACATTACCAAATAGTACATTTTTCATATAAAATTGTTTAGTATTTCACAAGTATTCACAATGAATTAAAGTTTTTAGCTTTTTTTTATTTTCTTGAATTTTTTTGTAATTAAAAAATGTTTGAATATTTATCACTATTACATATTAAATTTACAAACTTTGTGTGTAAAAGATTTATTTAACAAAATAATACTTATTTTAGACATAATGTGTTTAACTTTAAACACATTGTGTCTAAAAATAAGTTTAGTGTGTATTATGAAAGGGTGCGCAAAACATTTTTACGCACTTGGTGTTCATATTTACCGAATTTGCGTAATAAAACTTTACACATTTATTAGGTCCATTCGTGTACACCAAAATTTGTACTGGATTTTACTGAAATGCGTTCGCGTACACATAAATTTGCAAAAGAGAGCATCTACTAAGAGAGTAAAGTGACAGTTGTCAGCAAAAAACCTGCAAATTTTTACTGAACAAATTTTTGCCAGTAAAATCCTGTAGAAAACAAAAACATATGATTAAATTAAGTAAACAAATAAAAATAAGCATAAACATTTAAAATATCAAAAGCTGAATTAAAAATGCGGCAAAAACTGAAAATAATTATTTTCAAATTGAAACAAATTAAAGTAGTCAGTTACAATTATTATAGTAACAATTTATCAGTTTTCTAATATCTGTGTTAATTGTTTTTATTTACATTAATATATTAGAGATGTAAAGCTAATGAATATATGAATACTTTTTACTGCATATTATTCAGGGTACCGAATAACAAAAATCAAGTATTCATGTATTTTCGTATGTTATTTAACTAGAAACAAAATTAAAAGTCATGTACAAACTAAACAAGTCTAAAAGCTTCCACAAAAGTTTATTTAATAAATACAATTGCTACGAATTTATAATTATTAAAATGCAATTCATCAAGTACCAAAAACAATATATACTGGGTAGTCTAAATAACACATATTTTACAACACTAAGCTTTTTAGCGCTCATATGTTTGAATTAACCTGCAAGTTTTTGCAATTTTTCTGTTCGTTTACTTTTTTATGCAAGAGCCAGTTTTGAGAGTAAAATTTTCATTTTGCCCAAAATTTACTCATCTACTGGATTTTACTGGAAAAGTAAACGAATGGACCTATTGTAGTAAATTTACAAACATTTTTAGAGTGTATTTTATGATTATAAAAAAAAAAATATGCGAAAATAATGCCATCAAGTGAGACTCATAGCGGAGACACAAAAAACAAATAGTTTAAAAACAATTTAAATGGCAAAAATTGTAAATTTGAGAATCACGAATTACTAAATTTTAAGTCGAAAAATTAGTTCAAATACGAATAAAATTCGTTTTTAAGGCTGAATAACTGAACGATAACAGCAGAAAAAATTAGTCAAATAAAGCACGTTTAACAGACTTTTGAACTAACTTTTTTTTATAAGTATACCTAAATAACCAATTTATTAAACGTAATCAGAGCTTTGAAGAATTTATTCCCTAATTCCTACTTTTTTAAATGAATTTAAATTTTAGAATTGAATTCTCTGATCAACTTTAATGAATTGAATGAAATTCTTTTTTTCATTCGATTTGTTTTTTAAATTCCTTCACGATAATTATATAAATCATTTAGCAGGAAATTCATTTAAATCTAGTTAATTCAACTTTTGGTCAGGGAATTCATTCCATTTTCGTTTGATTCCCTTAGAGACTTACATTATTGGTGTAAGTCCCTTTTGACATAAATTTTTTATTTAATTTCCTAGACTTTAATTCTTGCTTTAAGTCCCAAGGAACTTACATTTTTTTATTTAATTCTTTAAGGACTTAAGCTTTTTTTTTTAAGTCCCTAGGGACTTAACTTTTTTATTAAATTCTCTGAAGGAACTGCATGCAGAGCCTAACAATATAAGTAACGATAACGCAGTTTGTTAATTAAATACAAAAAAGCCGGATGTGTATTTTAATATTGTATAGTTAATGTTTTCAAAACTCAAAAAATTTAAAAATTGGTTATTGGACGAAATAAAAATAATGGAACAAATGCATAAATAAACTCCATTTTTGATACAAAAACTATTTAAAGATCATGCAGTTGAATTCAAGGCATTTTATATTTTCAGACATCCCTAATTTAACCTGGAATATATTCTTTTTTCTTTTATAATCTTACGTGAAAAGTTATTTTTTTTTTTTTTGTATTAAACGAAAAGATTATTTCAGGGAATTAAACAAAACAAAAAAGTTAAGTCCCTGGGGACTTAAAAAGTTAAGTCAGTAGGAAATTAAACAAAAAAGTTATGTCCTAGGGACCTAAGTCCTTAGGGAATTAAACAAAAAAAAATTAATTCCCTATGGGAGTTAAACAAAAATGAAATGGATTCCTAAGAAATTCATTCCCTAGGGAATGTTCCCTGACCAAAAGTTGAATTAACTGAATTTGAATGAATTCTTGTAATTTTAGTGCTTAATGATTTAGTCATGGAACTTATTTTCTAAGATTGAATTCTTTAAATTCATTCACTGAAATTCATTCTTAGTATTTTCTTATTAAATAATTAATTGCTTGAATTAAAAAATTGAATTCAATTTTAGGAAATTCGTTCCCAAATTGAATGAATTCTTCATTCATTCAAGTAATTTATAACGATATATTTACAAGTACATATGTTATAATTTTAATTATTCTTCTTTTTTATTGATAAATATTTTATTAAAAAGTCTATCTGATTTTTGGCAAACCAAATGTGTTTTTTTGGCGGTATGACACAACACCCCAATGAAATAAGTCCCCAAGCCAAAAATGAAATAACGCCCCATTTTTGGGGGCTTTATTTCATTATGAAACAATACCCCCAAAAAAAAAATTAAATAAACCCCCAACCAAATGAAACGACACCTCAAAACAAAATGAAGTAACGCCCCAATTTTTGGGGCTTTATTTCGTAATGCAGTAAAGCCCCATTTTGAAAATGAAATAAGGCCCCAATAAAAAAAAAAAAACAAAATTATATATTACTTTGAAATATTTCTTTATTCATAATTAATACATAGTAAAAAGGCTGAAAAAAAAATTACGCGATTTTTTTTTCAGCCTTTTTAAAATAAAAAGATTAATAATATTTAGTATATCAATACAGTTTTTTTTAATATTTTTTAGTAGTATATCACAAAATAAAACTAAATTTATAAATTGTATAATCGCACGCAGAAAAAACTTTATTTCGCGAAGCCGCCTGCCGCGTTCTACACAGAAAAACTTGTTTTTACAAATTACATGATGTCTTAAAAATATAAGATTTCAACGTATTCGACATCTGATTTGAAAAATCAGTTCTTCTGGGTGGCGGCCTTCGACCGGTCTTAGGGGTTTTTTTCCTCCGTAGAACGCAGCAGGCGGCTTCGCGAAATTGAGTTTTTTTCTGCGTGCGCCATAAAAGAAACTTCAAAATTACTACACGGTATAATCTCATTTACTAATAGCAAATAACTATTTACATTAATAACTTGATAATTCATGCAGAATTATAACGGTTATTTGCTTATATTACTTAAAAATTGTGCTTTTTAAGAAAATGAAATAACACCCCAAAAATATTATTTGGGGACTTATTTCATTTCTCATATTGGGGCCTAATTTCACTAAGTCCCAAAAAAAAAATGAAATAAAGTCCCAAAAAATGAAATAACACCCCAATTTTTTTTTATCGAAATTTTTGGGGCCTTACTTCGTTTTCGGTTTGGGGCCTTATTTCATTGGGGTCTTGTTTCATACCGCCTGTTTTTTTCTATGTACTCAATCAAAAGGGCAGTTCTTTTCTGTTCGGCTCACTCTTTATACATTTATGTTGGAACATACGAACAACACACTAACTTCATCAAATGAAAACAAAACACTCCCACGAATCTTCCACGTTCTGATGAGAAACTCTAACAATAAGTTGTCTTTATCAAAATCAAGTTTTTGTATTGTATAAAAACTACGTACATGAGAATTAAATAAAGTCGCACCACTCTGAAATTCAAGTGTTTTCTTTTTTACAAATCCGAACATACAATGAGAACTTTTTGTTTAAACATAAGAAGAAGGGTTCAAACCAGGGATGGAAAATAATAAGTTGGCGGCAAAAATTTTAAAAAAAGGTTTAAACAATTTTCTGTTAATAATAATAAATTTTATGCGGAATTTTTTCTTAATAACAATTCATCGAAAAATGCATTAATTTTTTATAGTTTTAATATTTTATTATTTTAGTACTTTAGTACTTTTTTTGTGTACCTGAAAAAAAAATGATAATATTTATTACGATAATTTTTACAAATGCAAACTTTTATTGCTTAAATTTTTTCAAGATTATTTTTTTGATATACCCACATATTATAACAAAAGAATGACTCTGGGATCAACTTAGAAAGCTATGCTTCAATATAAAATTTTACAAAAAATCGCGGATATACATATAGTATGAGACGCTTTTGACTCATTCCATATAAAACCATCAAAAAATATTTTAATGACGATTTTACATTTTTTGCATTTTTTTCAAAATTTATGGTTCAAACAGCTACACTCAGGAAATTTCTGCTGTAAATAGTTGTAGTTGTTTGAGTTGTAATACAGTATCTTTATTTTTAAGTGAAAAAAACAGTCATTTGTAGAAAAAGTTTAATTTTGAATACATTTGTAGTTCATTTAAAAAACAAACCACATCAAATTACTGTATTATGATTTCACATTAATTTTATACAGTAGATTTTTTTTATTTAAAAAAATAAAAGAAATAAATGTTTGTTTATTTTTTACTACATATGTAATACATATTATGTATATGGTTCATGTTAACTGCGATTGTGGCTCATTTTTTGAACATTAAAAACAAATGACAATGTTAGTTAAATTTACTGAAATGTGAGTTGTCCTTTTTTCAAGTGAAATTTCATTTGTTTTTAACTGCATTTGCAGTGGGGTTTACCTAAATAGTATTCTAAGTGTGTATTTCAAAAACAGTTTTTTTAAAATTTTGTAAAAAAATGTATGTTAATTATAAATTATTCTTTTATACCGTTAACAAATCCCAATATGGTACTCCTATAGGAAAGTAATTTATAATTAACATATCGCACTTGATCAACAAGAGGGTATTAACTCAAAATTTTAAAATTTTCAGTAAACTGTTTATGGCCACATTTTAACAGAATTTAAAAATTCAAACATATCACAATAAGCAAATTCCATTTGAAAATATATATACATTGTTTTTAATTTTACCACTCATTGCAAAAAAAAAATCAATTTTTTGAGTTAATACCATTTTTTTGAAATTTTATCGATTTAAATTTATAGAATAAAACAAATTTTATCAACAAAACAGTATCAACTCAAAATACAACCAAATATAACTAAAACAGTTTGATTATTTTTAACATAAATAAAGGCTCAAATTAAAATAATACCTTTTTTATGAAAATAAACGATTCATTTCTATTTGAACTTTTGTATTAACTCGAAATAATACCTTTTTGTTGAAATAAAGTTAATCAAATCACTACATTATCATTAAAATGGTCTCAAAAGTGGTTTTCGAGATGAACGAATAATCGGAATACGTTGAAATTTTTACAATAGATAGATATTGATGTTGTTAGTTGATTTCTTGAAAAAAGTGATATTTTAAAAATTTTGAGTTAATACCCTCTTGTTGATCAAGTGCGATATATTTTTTTAAAAAAGCAGTTTTTTGGAATACGGCTTTTCGAATCGCTGTTTCTGAAAACAATGTATTTTGTCGTGGAGAACTGAATAATTTGTATGCACTAGTAAAACCACAATGTATTTATAAATAACTCTCGTAGCACACATAGGCCGTTAAAAAGATATGGAATATTATGTACGACTACTTTTTTTAAAATTTACGAATATTTTTCATATTTTGAAACGCGATATTTCAAGATCTGCTGGGATTAGCTGACCTACATTTGGACAAGGTTATAGTTATATGATGTACATCTTCTATAACAAGTTTGGTTGAAATCGGAAGGGGCGGAGGAAATCGAGTGGTTGATTTTATATGTTTTCAGTCTATATGCAAATACATTTTTTTTCCCAAAATATTTCCCATTAATTGCCTCTTTTTTAAAAACTAACACTAATTCAGGTCATTTGCCTACATAAAACGTGAAGCAGTGTTTTAAATATAAGGTGTGCCAACTTTGACTGACTGATTTGAAATGCTTAAAAGTTTTATAACTTTATAGTTCCCAGGTGATCATATATTGCCATATATGGTTTCATGTATGAGCATATATGGTTCCATATATGAGCATATATGAACATATATGTAATGTATGGGTTCCTATATGGATATGTATGACACCATATATGATGATATATGATAACATATTGCATATATTGGTTCATATATTGGTTTATATATGCCATATATCTCCATATATGAATTCATATATTATTTCATATACGCCCATGTGAAAATTGATTCGTATATGAACATATATGATCATATATGGGCTTGTATATGATCATATATGGGAATAGCTGGCCATATATGTCCATATATAGTTCAATATATGACCATATATGGTCTCATATATGACCATATATGTTCGGATCCGAAATTTGAGGGTATATGGTCATATATGATCATATATGAGCATATATGGATCATATATGTGCATATATGAACATATATTATCATATACGACCATATACCCTCAAATTTCGGATCCGAACATATATGGAAATATATGAGGTCATATATGGTCATATATCGAACCATATATGAACATATATGACCAGCTATACCCATATATGATCATATACAATCCCATATATGATCATATATGTTCATATACGATGCCTTTTTCACCTGGGCGGTTAATATATTTTAATTTTTGATCAGATATGAGCATATATGAGGAAGATTTTTTTATTTTTAACCCTTACTCTGCCGGTCTACGAATTCTTAACAAAAATATATAAATTAATGTTTTATTAATTTATAAATACGATTGCAGAGAAGGAGTTATTAGGAAAACGCAACCCCTTTCCGGGGGAGGGGTTCAAAGTTGAAATTTTGATTTGCAATTTTATACAAAAGTTCTGAAAAAACAGGAAAAAATTAAAAAAATACCAAATGTTAAACTGACTCGTAATGGGTTAATGAATGGAGATATATTACTCTTTGAAAAGACATTTAAAACACCTTTCCGATGATGCCTAAATGATGCCAATCCATTCAAAA
The DNA here is from genome assembly GCA_021234595.1 of Delia radicum. Classification (NCBI taxonomy): domain Eukaryota; kingdom Metazoa; phylum Arthropoda; class Insecta; order Diptera; family Anthomyiidae; genus Delia; species Delia radicum. Next base: position 205,588,862 of record CM037855.1, on the reverse strand, counting down.
CTTTTGTTTAAAACCGCAAAACAAAACTTCAAATTTAAACCCCTCCCTCCCGAATAAGGTCCACCAAAAGATTTTACCATTGGCAGATTCAGCGTAGAAAAGTTTCATTAAATTTGGAAACATGCGGCTAAATTTTATTTAAGCCAAAGTCTTTGATCTCAGTATTCAAAAACTGGTTAAACCAGATAAATTAATTGGATTTATTTATTTTGTTATATTTTGTATTTAAAAAGTAAAATATTTTCCCACATTCCCATTTTTAGTTGTGTTTCAGAATAATTGGAAAACTAAACAGAACTATTTAAATTTTAAGATACAATTGAAAATGGTGTAGAATATTCTTATATTGAAGTATATTTTAAGTTTTTAAAAAAATTCCTGTATTCGGTAACATGTATATAGAATTATAATAGCTGTATTTTTTAAAAAACAGAATATTTTTGGAAAAAAAAACTAAAAAAACTTTTTTATATACAAGAATTAAGGAAAAGTACTAATATATGACAATATATGAGCATTCATATGTGTCCATATATGAGCATATATTTCCATATACCCTCAAATTTCGGATCCGAACATATATGGATTCATATATGAACTCATAAAGGGTCCGCCATCTAACGTTTTTTTTTTCAACTAGTGCTTATTTCGTGAATGGTAACACTTAGCTCATGTCTGATTTGACAGATAATTAGTTTTATCCTTGCGCTGAACGAATATGGTTGTGTATACGCTTGAACAACGCTGGGAAATATTGCGACATTATGTTATATCAACTCACTCTAAGAACGAGCAAAAACTCCCTTTTGAATAATTATATTAAGTATTCTGACAAACTGTCCTAGGTATGTATTTTTAAGTCTTATCGCATAAGGAAAAAAACCCACGATTAATAATAATAACCAGATATATTTTTAAGTGTTATCACATAAGAGAAAAACCCATGATTAGTATTGTAATCTTTTAGTACCTTTCTTATGAAACATAATAAAGATCTAATTATGTGTTAGGGAAAAACAACAGCACCGATAAACAATTATCTACCTGTGTTTGTTTATCAGGATAACACATTTATTATGTAGAGCATAAATAGTATAAATAGAGAAACAATTCATTTTAATAAACAGTTCTGATAATACTACGGAGAAAGAAACAAACGTTTTTTTTTTTTATTAATTTTATATCAGGATTCAAAATTGGCGCAGTCGGTAGGATAACAAACTAGTTTTGTTATCCCTGCAAATAAGAACCTACGGCATACTAACATCCTTAAACGAATATTAAGGATATCAAGTGCTAACGGTATAAAATTCGTAAAAAAGATTTATTGAAAATAAAATCTATAACGAATTATGGCAGTCAACGCAGGAAATCCTAACTTAGCAGCAGCAGCAGCAGCTGGAGGACAATTACGAGCGCTTGACATCAATCCACTAAACTATTTGGAAAAACTACAAGGATTTGATGGTAGAAAAGAAGATTTGTCAACCTTTTGTACCAACGTCGATGATATTTTACCCACACTATTGGCCTATAACGCACAAGCTCAAAGAATGTGCATAAACATCATCAAGTCAAAACTAACTGGAAAAGCTAGAAGAGCAATGGAAATAAATACACATTTAAACAGCTGGACAGAAATAAAAGCAATGCTAGAAACTAATTTCGGAGGATTTCAAACTTCCGATCAATTGTACGAAGAACTGAGAGCAGCACAATATCGAGGTAATGCCCTCGAATATTACAACTTCATATTACATAAGTTAGCAATACTGAATCAAAAGTCCAGACAAGAAGGAAACCTCCAAGATGTTCCAAGAAATATCCAAACAGCTTTAAAAATCTTTATGACAAGATTGCCAGTACACATGAGGACGGTATTATGTGCTTTAAAACCGAAAACAATGGAAGAAGCCATCCATGAATTATCCCAATCAGGATTTCTAACAGAGGAAAAAAGAAAACCTATAACAATGAACAATCATCAGCATAACCAACAACATAGAGGTAATAACCCTAATTGGCAACAAAGGTTTCACCAACAACAACAACAACATTATGTTCAACAACCACTACCAGAACCAATGGACACAACCACAGCCCAAACTAGAAGACAAAATCATCATCAAACCCCAAGAATGGAATGTAATTGTAAGTGTACAAATTATAAAAATAATGTTGACCAATACAAAAACGAAATTGTAGAAACCTATGAATCAGGAAATTTTTCATGTACCAGCCTCTCTGGGGGACAACCCAAACGACGTGGACTTCCCTATATCTTACTTAGAGGACAGACAAGAACTCTTAGAGTACTAATTGACACAGGATCTACTGAAAATTTTCTCAATTTAGACCAATGTCCGCCTAAGTTCATTAAAAAATTAAATAACCCCAGTCACATTAAAACCGCTTCAGGAAATTTTCATATTACCCATGAAGGCACAATTCCCAAAAATACTATTCAAATCCCTTTAAATTCGGACACTACTTTTGGACTCTATAAATTCCATGAATTTTTTAACGGTCTTTTAGGACATCTAACGTTAGAACAAAATAACTCCATAATTAATTACGAGACAAAACAGATTAAAATCAACGGAAAAACTTTCCCATTGTATTATGAAGGAGATTCAGAGGAAATACTCCCAAAAATTTTAAATCAACTACCAGAACTATTCAATATCGAATATTTAGGTACTAATGACCTATTACGCTTAGACCATCTTAATTCAGAGGAATCAAAGGCGATAAGAATTTTGGTTCAGAATCACGGAGACGTTTTTTATCACAAAGGTGACGATTTGACCTTTACTAATGAGATTAAACACAAAATTGATACTGGACTTTCCGGACCAATCTATAGCAAAACCTATAGATATCCTGTTATCCACACTGAAGAAGTGGAAAAACAAATGAATGAAATGCTAGAACAAGGCATCATTAAACATAGTAATTCCCCATATAATGCTCCTATATGGATTGTTCCTAAAAAAGAGGACAAAGAAGGTAACAAAGAGTGGCGCATTGTCATTGATTACCGCAAATTAAACCAAGTCACTAGAGAAGATAAATATCCTATCCCTAGAATTGATGACGTCTTAGATAAACTAGGACGGGCAAATTATTTCTCAACTTTAGATCTAACTAAAGGATTTTATCAAATAGAAGTAGAACCGAAGGATATAGAGAAAACTGCTTTTACAACTCACAACGGACATTTTGAATTTGTAAGAATGCCTTTTGGACTGAAAAATGCTCCGGCGACATTCCAGAGAATGATGAACAACGTTTTAAGGGAACATATAAATAGGATCTGCGTCGTGTACATGGATGACATTCTGGTCTTCTCAACTTCACTACAGGAACACATTAATAGTTTGGAAAAAATATTTGAAACCTTGAGGAAAGCAAACCTCAAAGTATCTTTAAACAAATCAGATTTCTTAAAAAAAGAAACCGAATTTTTAGGACACATTGTCACAAAGGATGGCATAAGCCCTAATCCACATAAAATAGACGGCATAAAACGTCAAACTATTCCGAAAACCATTAAGGAGATACAAAGTTTCCTCGGACTCAGTGGTTATTACCGTAAGTTTATACCTGATTATGCGAAGATAGCTAAGCCTTTAACAATCCGCCTCAAAAAGGATTCAATTATCAATGTAAATGATAAGGACTATAAAGAAGCTTTCGAAAAATTGAAAAACATATTAATGTCAAACATGGTTCTGAAATACCCCGACTTTAATGAAAATTTTATTTTAACTACAGATGCAAGTAATTATGCATTAGGCGCGGTTTTATCTCAAAAAAACGGACCCTTAGCATTTGCATCTAGGACATTAAATAAACATGAATGCAACTATTCAACTATAGAAAAAGAATTACTAGCCATAGTATGGGCCGTAAAACAATTTAGACATTACCTATATGGAAGAAAGTTCGATCTCCAAACAGATCACAAACCACTCATATGGTTAGCCAGTCTTAAAGAACCTAATTCTAAACTTATCCGATGGAAAATCAAACTCAATGAATATGAATTTAATATATCCCATGTACAAGGAAAGGAGAATAAGGTGGCTGACGCACTTTCAAGGATTAGAGAAACTAACGTCAATAGGAGGGTGAAAGAAAAGACAATCAGATTAGGTGAGAATATATGCTCTCTTTGTAATAGAAAATATGCCACAATTAGCTCACTGAATAAACATTTAAGAGATATACACAATAGAGAAGATTTAACAGAGGAATCTAGGCCAAGAAGAAAATTGGAAGAACCCCACAGAATAACGATGTTAGACAATATTCCTATTATCCCTGATGATGATAACCAAACCATACATTCTGCCGAAGAGGATAGTATGGACTTATTCAAAACGACCGAGAAATCTTTCCAAAGTTTTTCTAACCAAATTGTCCTTAAAAAGGGGACAGAAAATAATATTGAAAAGGAAATAGTATTCTCAAACAAAAGAACTACATACAATTATGAAAACTTAAATCCTGAACTAATAGAGCAAATATTAGACCAGATTACAGTCTACAAATTAGTAGTTCTTCGTTGTAACAATACCGAAGACTTAATAACACTTCAAGATAAATATAAAGAAAGAAAATCTAATCCAAATAACATTATGGAGACTGATGTGTTTGTATCTTACGAAAATGTAACGGAAAAAAGTTACGAGGAGATAATAGAAATAATAGCAAAACATCATAGACTTGATAATAATCACCCAGGTATAACTAAAACTCATGAGGAATTAAAGAAAATTTATTACTATCCGAATCTGAAAAAGGAAATTACGAAATTCATTAATAACTGTCATCTTTGTAACTTTAAGCACGAACGAAACCCTATTAAACTACCCTTTGAAAACACGGAAACCCCAACAGAACCTTTTCAAATTTATCATTCGGATATATATTTCATAAACAACCAACAAATGTATGTCACTATGATAGACAAATTCACAAAATACGCAATGATCGAAGAGATACCCGACAGATCAACTCTTACACTTATCAAAGCCTACCTGAAATTATTTATTTTAATGAAGAAACCCAAAAAACTTATCCTAGATAACGAAAAGGGATTTAGATCACCACTATTTACTGATTTTTTGGAAAAACAAAATATTCAATATCACTTCACAACACCTAATCGACACACAGGTAATTCTGATATAGAAAGGTTTCATGGATCAATGAATGAACAAATACGAATATTAAAAATTAGAGAAATAGAAAATGATATTAATCTAAATATAGATTTACCAGTACAAGCCCTAAGCAATTATAATAATTTACTTCACCTCACTACAGGTAAAAAACCTATAGATTTACATTTTTCTAATAAAATAAACCTTCAGGAGATATTTAAAAGAATGGAGGATAAGAAAAGGAAAATATGCGAATATAGAAACAGAGATAGAGTGGATAAAAAGATAAACTCTAACTATGTGAAGACATACAAGAACAAACTAGATCAGAAAGTAAAGAAAGTTAACGTAAAGAAAACAGACAATAAAAAATACACCAATAATAATCAAGAATTTCATAAGGATCAATTCATTAAACAAAAGAAATATATTTCCAGATCTTTGGAAGTCCTTATCGATCCTATTGATGATCAACCTAGCTGTAGCACAAAAGCTATTAACAGCCGATCTTAAATGGATTCACTATCATCCAAATAGGAGAGATATCCTTAATTCAAAATTACTCGAAAATACATATTCAAAACTGAAGATTATTTAACTTACATTAAAACATTGGCTTCAAAATTGCGAACACTAAACAGGGACATTCTAACAGATCAGGAAATTAATGACTTTAACATTACATTGGAAAAAATGGAAAACATCGAATTAGATGTTGCGACCCAAAATAAAAACATTATTTTTATAATTAAGGTACCTAACATGAATCAAGACAACTATAAGGAGATTGTTATACAACCAATACCTAATTTTAACAAAAAACAATTAACCTTAGTCAATAGAAACTACTTAATGAAAGATAATATAATCTATGAGAAAACTAACAAAATATATCTATCTCTACTATTGTAATAATCACAATTATCATAATTTGTATCTACATTTATATCAAAATCCGAAATAGGAATATTAGGCAAAATGGAGTTACTATTAACTTACCCTCAATCCCTTTGGGAACCGGGCAAGCATCTTCGTCTGGGGGTGTTATATCAACTCACTCTAAGAACGAGCAAAAACTCCCTTTTGAATAATTATATTAAGTATTCTGACAAACTGTCCTAGGTATGTATTTTTAAGTCTTATCGCATAAGGAAAAAACCCACGATTAATAATAATAACCAGATATATTTTTAAGTGTTATCACATAAGAGAAAAACCCATGATTAGTATTGTAATCTTTTAGTACCTTTCTTATGAAACATAATAAAGATCTAATTATGTGTTAGGGAAAAACAACAGCACCGATAAACAATTATCTACCTGTGTTTGTTTATCAGGATAACACATTTATTATGTAGAGCATAAATAGTATAAATAGAGAAACAATTCATTTTAATAAACAGTTCTGATAATACTACGGAGAAAGAAACAAACGTTTTTTTTTTTTTTTATTAATTTTATATCAGGATTCAAAATTATTACTTTAAAAATCATGGTAATGAGCAAGGAGTGGCCGTTACAGTCAATGGCGATCGTTATCGGGCCATGTTGAACGAATTTTCGTTCACAAAAATTGAAGGAGGCGCTACGTGCCACACAGCCGAAGCTACACTCGATGTCAAGAATATTATTCAAATATTTTTGTCGATGTTTTGCCAAGAATATTATTCAAATATTCTTGGGCCACCTCGGAGCTGCGATTTGACACCGTTGGACTATTATTTGTGGGGTGCCGTCAAAGATAAGTGTTACGCCAACAAGCCAGAGACAATTGACGCTTTAAAGAACAATATTCGTGAAGCCATTGGTGAAATACAGCTGCACACAATCGATAATGTGCTTAAAAATTGGACCGATCGTGTAGGCTACTGCATGGCCAGCCGAGGCAGCCATTTGAATGAAATTATTTTCCATTATTAACCGGAAGGATTGTACTTTCAAATAAAAAAAGAAATTTGAGAAAATATTCAGTAGTTTTTTTTTTATAGCATTTTCAAAAAAAAAGAAGTTATTTGGCGGACCCTTTATATGTGGCCATATATGACAATATATGAACTTTTTCACCTGGGTTATTTTATTTTTGTTTTGAATGCAAGTATAACTTAAAATGGCATAAATTAAATGGCGTATATTTTCCTATTTAATGGCTCTTTTCAAGGCTTTTTGTATTACGATAAGCAACGTTTATGGCTCCAATTCTGCAATTTCTGTGCGAATATTCTGCTTAAGTTGCTGAAAGTTTTGTGTTTTGTTGACGTTCCTTCAAGAAACCCCACAAAAAATCAGGGGCCCTCAACTCTGTTAAACGAGGTGGATACGCAAAATCAGAATTTTTCGAAATTATTCTGTCATCAAAAAGTTCTCGCAGAATCGCAATTATATCTCTCGCTGTAGCTCCATCTTGCTGGAACCATATGACAGGATTATTGTGAACTACCGGACGTAAACAATTTTCACACATTGACCGATATGCCGCCACGGAGACGGTTTCTGGTTCCCCAGCTTCTCGTTCAGCATCCACAGCTTTTCCATTGCGAACAGGTCGAGCAACAGTTCTTTGAAGCCTGGCTCAAAAAACGGGTAATTAAGCTTCTTATCATGGTTACACTGAGAGCTGTTGCAGTATTGAAGTGTTGACCGTATGTTCTTTGTGTTGTAACAATTGATCGTCCGGAAACATAATAAAATTTGTGACGTCTCTTAAACCTCTGATGGGCCCCATTTCATCTAAAAAACACTGCTTGCAATTTAAAATAGAATTATAAAAATTTCCAAGTATGGCGGAACAAGATAAAATCTTAATTGATTTTAAAATTTAATCCACGATTTACACGATTGATCCAAATGAAGAAATTCGTAAAAAAAAGGTTTGCGTTTTTTTTTTAAATCTTTTTTTTTATTAAAATATGAAAACTTAAAAGAAAAATATTTAATAACAATGTAATTTAAAACAGTTCTTAAAAAAAATTTATGGGGGAACTCGAAAAAGGCTTTCTGATATAATTAATTGATTTTAAAATTTAATCCACATTCTGCAAACAAAAAAATTGGTAAGAAAAAATTTTTGCAATTGTTGAAATTTTTTTTACCAAAATTATGAAAAATAAAAAGAAAAATATTTATAATAAATACTCAATTAAAAGCAGTACTTTAAAAATTTTAAAATAACGCCGGAATGCGAATAAAGCTTACATTATGTAAACAAATAAATTGGTTTTCCGTTTCGCAAATTTTTCTTTGCAATTTAAAAAAAAAAAATTAAATTTTTAAGAAAAATATTGGTAATAAAAATGAAATTAAAACAGTATACTAAATAAATTTCAAAATAATGGCGGAATGCGAAAAAAAAATACATTACTGGTACAATTAGTTTATATCAATTAATATATTAAAACTTATTCCACTATTTACATTCTGCAAACAAATAAATTAATAAAAATAGTTTTGCAAAGTTTTTATGCATTTTTGTGCAAAAATATTAAAATTGTAAAGAAAATTTTAGCAAGAAAAAAATGCACTGAAATGGTATGATTTTTACTGCAATCCAACCAACTTTCCACAATAATAGCTGTATTAATAGTTTTAGACTTAAAACAAAGTATGAAAAAGAAAAAACGTTTTAAAACGTTTTATTTATCAAAAAATATTTAATTTTTCAACTTTGATAATTCTATTTTTCGATTTTGAATTTTTTCTTTTCTATTGAGTTAGTTATAAAAACATTTTAAATTTCTTTGATATTTAGTTTTGATAAAAACAAAACGTTTTCCGGTGCCTGTATATGAGTCTATAGAAACTTTTTTCATCATATGATGAAAAAAGTTTCTATATACTTCATATACATAATAAAGTATTAAAAAAATCCTTCTAATTTGTTGTAATACACAGAAAAAAACTAAAAACGGGTTTCAATTAAAAATTTTATTGAAACAATTAATATTTTAATTGATTTTGCACCTACGACTGAAATGATAGTATTAACTAAAACAATTTGCAGACAGTTTATTAAAACTCTTTCAATTAAAATAATAATAATATCAATTAAAAGAGTTATTGTTTTTCTTTACAACCTCAATTAAAAAGTTACGTTAAATTGATTAAAACTTTAATTGAAACTTGAGAAGAAAACAATGGTAGTTTTAATTGAAAACTCGTATTTTTTATTTTTGTTATATGCCCCTCATTAAATAAAAAAAGAAATGTAGGTTTGTAAATTAAATTGACATTTTATTTACAATAAATTTAAAGCTTTTTAATATAAAAATGTATTATAAGAAAGCAAATAAAAGTAAAGACAAAATTTTTGTTTTGCTTGTCTTGAACTTTTTCTTGTAATTAAATTCTTTTCTTAAAAAAATCACACACAACTTTAAAATGATAGTTTAATGACACTTATACTTATTGAAAATTTAATTATTTACAAAAATAATAGTTTAATTGTCCTTTTTCGATAAGGTTTATTTAAATCCACATGTGCACTTTTATTACCATAGATAAAACACGAAACTAAATTAAGTTTTCGTACGTAGACGAATATCTCAACAAAAAGAGTGTTGCAAACTCTAGTGAAATAACTACGATTTTGCGTGTATTTGAAATCGGTAAACTATATAACTTATTAAAAGTAAATCATTTGCGATCTTTTTTCTTTTTATTTACAAATTAAATAATATATTGATATAATTAAACCTTTGTTTGATTATTTAATCTAAATAAAATAATAAAAAAAAATAGTTTGCCAAATTTTTAAAAATGTTGTTTACATGTTGCCAACACTGTATGGATATATTAGAAAATTCAATAAATTTTTTAATTGAATCAATTAAAAAAATTCTTTAAATTGCCATTGATATTCAAACAATCGATTAATTAAATATTTTTGGCCCATAATTTTTTCTGTGTATTGGTAAAAACAACATTGGCAAAGAATTTTGTGCCAAAATCTTTTTTGAGTGAAGCCTGGAATGGAACTCATAGAATTCATTGTTGATACACATAATTTATGAGGTAACTGGCAAATCCCTAATTGCTGGCTTCCGCAGTAACGTACAAGAATGTAACTTGTATAATGTGGTATGTGGATACACAGATGCTGCATTTACACAGAATTTAAATAGGATACATCTGTTAATTTTTGTGCACATACAAAGGTCGCACACTCAGGCAAAAAGTTAGAAGAAAAATCTGTAAAAGGTTTTCAATTCCACTTTACTATTTTTTTTACTAATTATTAGTACAATATATATTTTAAGTAGCAATTTTTGATATTCTTATTTTGCAAATTACTGAATTTGATACTAATCTTTGTTGCTGATTTCAGCAAAACGGTTTTCTAATTTTTCAAAACCAGGTGCTAAAATTAGCAATAAAAAATTTGCCTTTTTCAACAAATTTTATATTTAAGAAAATTTTATTCGGTAACTATTTCGAATAAAATTTTTTCCTATACTTACAAAACAAATAGGCACAAACCTATAAAAATTAAGCTTATATAAACTTAGGGAAAAAGTTGCATCATTTTAACGAAAATGTTTCATAAATTGTTTGTCATCAATTATTAATCATATTTATGAAGTTTTCATAAATATGATAAAAGTTTTATAAAAATTGAATACAATTTTCTAATTATTATTTGAAAACTATGAACTTGTCAATAAATAACAAATATAAACTAAATGAGAATTTTTTAAAATTCAATATAATCTTCTATTTTTAAATAACTAACAAAAATTAACTGATTACTGCAAACTTACACTCAGAAAAGAAACACTTTAAACTCACTTTAAATCCAGTACAAGGGATTTTAAAATTAAAAATTTTCATGTATGAAAACCAGCCGTATTGAAAAATATTTAATTTTAAAGTTAACACTTTAAAATGTAAATTATTATTGTTAGCACTTTGAATATTAAAGTGAAAACTTTCATTTTAATAAGCGCATTCTCGAATACTATTTAAAAACTTTTGATTTTAAAGTTCACACTTTTAACCCAATTTAAAAATGTTTGTATTTAAATTAAAAGTTAACACATTCAATCTCAAATTAAAAGCGTTAGCTTTTATTTTAAGAGTGAACACTTTCAAATGCAATTTAAAAGTGTTCACTATAAACTTTAAAGGAAACAGATTATTTTAATTGTTTTTAATTCACATTTTTTTTATTCAAACATATTTAAATTTTAATTTATTTTATATTTATGAAATAACTTATTTATAACTCATTAATAAACACATTAAATAAAATAAGAATTTAAAAACTTCGTAAAGCATGCCCTTTCCTCATAATATTGAATAAGTTGTTTTCCGGCTGAGTTATTCTTTAAAAATGTTGAAAGGGGCTGCAATGCAGTGTATCATTAAATTCAATACAGAACTTTTTACTGTATTTTCTTACCTGTGATCCAAATGCGTTTCTTATTGAATTATTTGAAGAACAAGGTGAATCGTTGTGACGGTTTTTTTCTAGCCAACCAACAACCTTCAAAGTCTGGCTCAACGTTTCGTCTTCTATTCCAAACTGAAAAAATAAGCTTGCTAAATTATAAAAGTAGTAATATGGAAATGGGAATTGTATCTATGTGCGTGCTTAACATCGCAAATAAGCTTCAAAATTAATAAAAAATTTTCTCTAAACTCCGCTGGAAGACCAATATTTCTTACTGCTTCCGCAATGTCTTCTTTTGACAAAAATTTTAAGCTTCGAAAAGTTATTCCAGCATCTAAGGAACATTAATAATATTGCATAAGTGTTAATATTGCCTAAGAATTTTTACTTACTTTTTAGGTCAAGAAAAAGTGTTTCCAGATCAAACTCCTTTAGCAGATTAAGGAGATCCGTAGTCTTCCTCAACACACGTGTACGTTAAATCACCCTGCTCATTAATTTGGATTTCGTTGCCAAGAATTCGCAGCAAGTCACTTTATTGTATAATTTTACCCTGACTGGTCATTTTTGTATCTTGTTCACACTTCTAAATTCACTTTACTATAACGAAATCACAAAAATGCCGCTAACGGTACAATTTAAAGTCGAACTTTTAAAATAAACTTAAACACTTTGAAAATAAAAATTTTTACGTTGCGTTTTAAAGTGTTCACGTTTAGTTCCAACAAAGAAACTTTGAGTTTAAAAGTTAACACTTTTAATACAAAATGTACACTTTAAATGTCAAAGTGAACACTTTTAATAATAAACTGACGCTTTATATATTAAAGTGAAAACTTTAAAATTAAAGTTAACACTTTTTACTCAAAACTTTCAAAATATTAGAAAGTGACACTTTAAATTAGAAAGTGACACTTTGAATTATCAAGTGAACACTTTCAATGTAAACGTTAACACTTTTCTGCAAATTGATCACTTTACATTTTAAAGTTAACACTTTGAAAATAAACGTTTTAATTTTATTTTTAAAGTTTAAAAATTTTAAATTAAATGGATTCACTTTTAATACAATTTTAAAAGTGATTACTTTATAAATAATATATTTTACTTTAAAATATAAAGTTTGTCATTATAAAATAAAGTCAACATTTTTAAATTTAAGAATTTTACATTAAAAACAAAAATTTTAACTTTTAAATTAAGAGTAAACACTTTAAAAACTTAAAATTAGCACTTTTACAAACTATTTTTTTTTTTTTTGTGCCCCCCATAAGAACTTATAGACTGAGGCACTTTAAATAAAATTTGAAAGTGTTCACATTTAATTTTAAAGCGCACTTTTCTTCTCAGTGTACTGTTTTGGTAGTTGTTTACAAAACTAAAATAGTCGCTTTGTATTATTTCATAGAAAAAGAGCAGTAATTACAGTTAAAAACAACTACTACAGATTACTACACAAACAACTGTCACGTAGTAACTGTAAAACTTTGGCTAAAGTGCACTTTATGGGGCGTAACGAAATTAAAAAAAAAGTACATGGACCCCTCCGGAATAAAAAAAAAAATTTTTTTGTTCTGGAGTTAAGGGGGCCGGGGCCCCCTTTGGTCCCCAGGCCCTAAAAACTGATACACCACCGAATATACAAGTATGGGTATTCAAATCAAAGGAAATTTTCTCCCGATTCCAAAAATAGTATTATTTTTTGGATAAGTGAACCAGGCCGGCAACCAGAGCCATTTTAAACCCCCAAAAGGGGGTAAAAAAAAAAAATGCAAATGTTAATGAAAAAAAATATGACCCCCTCCGGAATAAAAAAAGAAAATTTTTTTGTTCTGGAGTTAAGGGGGGGGGGGCGGGGCCCTCTTTGGCCCCCAGACCCTAAAAAGTGATACTCGAACGAATATGCAAGTATGGGTACTCAAATAAAACGAAATTTTCTCCCGATTTCAAAAATTATATTATTTTTACTCAATTTATTCAAAAAAATAAAATTTTTTTTGAAAAAATCGAGCGATTTTAGGGCCTGGGGGCCTCGTTTGGCCCCAGGCCCTAAAAACTGATCACTTTTTAATTATTTAAAACAAAAAATGAAAATTTTTTGAAAAAATCGCGCGTCTCATTATCTTCCCTAGTGTGACGCGCGCAGGAAAACTTTATTCAGCGAAGCCACCTGCCGCGTCCTATGGAGGAGAAAACCCCTAAGAGCGGCCGCAGGCCGCCACGCAGAAAAACTTTATAAAGCAAGGATTTTCAATATTGTTGCAGTTAAATTAATATTTGCAAAAATGTGTAATGATTAAAGTGATTTTTTTTTCATTTTAGGGCCTGGGGGCCAAAGAGGGCCCCGTCCCCCTTAACTCCAGAACAAACAAATTTTCTTTTTTTATTCCGGAGGGGGTCATATTTTTTTTCATTAACATTTGCATTTTTTTTTTTACCCCCTTTTGGGGGTTTAAAATGGCTCTGGTTGCCGCCCTGGTTCACTTATCCAAAAAATAATACTATTTTTGGAATCGGGAGAAAATTTCCTTTGATTTGAATACCCATACTTGTATATTCGGTGGTGTATCAGTTTTTAGGGCCTGGGGGCCAAAGGGGGCCCGGCCCCCTTAACTCCAGAACAAAAAAAAATTTTTTTTTTATTCCGGAGGGGGTCATATTTTTTTTTTTTTTCGTCACGCCCCATAAACTGCACTTTTGCCAAAACTTTTCTGAGTGTAAGAAAACAAAAATTACTGAATGACTAGAGAAATAAAATTTATAAATGGAATGCATTTGAATTGGCACAAGATAACAACAATGCACTTAACAAAATGCATCCTGGATGACAACAGCTGGCGCTCTTTTTACCCTTATTTCAAAATTATAATCAACAAGAAAACAACCCGACACCAAAAAAAATATTAAGGCATTACTAATGCTTGCCGTCGTTCGTTTTTCATCTGTACAAAATATGTGAAAACCACACGAGCAGAACGAATTTGTAAGATGATAATAATTTTAAACAAAAATAGATGGAAATAAGAAAATTACGTACACTCAAACAAATAAGTTAGCACATAATCACAGTTTGTAAACCTATTGGCTGAGCTGTAAATAGTTATCAGGGTTGTCAGACATGGCGATTTCTCGCCAAACGTGGCGATTTTCAAACTTGTTTGGCGATTTAATTTTTGAAATGCGACGGACGATTTTTCAAGATTTTTAATATATCAACAGAATATGATTTTTCGCATAAATTGTTCAAAAACTTGAAACATTTTACCAGAATATAAATTTAAGTTTCTAAATGTCTTGTTAAGCTGATATTTTACAAGTTTTATGGTAACGATTTTTTATTAGTAAGTAATTTGGCGATTTTTGAGAATTTTTTTCGGGGTATAAAATTAATTGGTGTAACAAAAAAATTGCAAACAAATCTTTTTTCTAACAAACTTTCTAAGATTTCATTATCTGACATTGCTAAAAAATACTCTTTTTATTAATTTTATTCTTAACTCGTCAAAATGCATTTTTTGAGAGTTGCAATTCGACCAAGAATTAAGAAAAGTGTTTTTGGAGATTTTTTTCGACTCATATTTTTTTTGATGTTTACGATTCTGAATAACATCTATATTTTTTAAGAGTACACTCGTAATAATCCCAATGAGTTCATTGTAAAATTGTTTAAAATTTGTGTTTTATATAAAATTTTAAATAAACAGGGGCCGAAAATAACAGTTATCCCGAAAACTATAACTCAAAAACTCTCCATGTTAGAGTCAACGGAGACGTATATTATTATATACCAAACGATTCGTATTGAAGTGCTCTTTCAGAATCTATTGTGATCTTAAGGAAACGATCTCAACTCCACAGTTAAGACTTATTTTTCAACGAAAAAATAAAAGATCGGATGAAACTCTTAAGAGAGTTTTATTTCGCCTTCATTAAATAAAACTATTTTATTATTATTTTTCCCGTCAGAAAATAACGCTCATTTGAGGAGTTTTATTTTGAAACTCATTTAAGGAGTTTTATTTTTCCGTCTAAAATAAAACTCTTGTTGTTTATTTTCTTCTTTTTTTATTGACTTTATTTGCTATAATGTGTGTAGTAATTTATTTATTTAATTTAACGAACATAACTTTTTCCAAATTTTCTGCTTAAAGATTTGAACGCAGGTCGCTCAATACCAATTTAAGAGCAGAGAATGCTCTTTCCACGCTTACCTGGGTTGCAGGTACACACTGTATAGTTTTTGCCAATGTATACAAGTACGGATAGTGTATTCTTTTAGCCTCCCAGAACTCAAAAAGAGGTTTATCAATCGACAAGGGCCTTGGAGAAAAATTGTCGATTTCATAGAAAGCTTTTTTTCATCCACATTATCACTTCCTTCGCTTTCTTGTTCCATATCTACATACACATATAAGAAATAAAACAACAACCATTTAATAATAGGAATCCAACAATAACAAATTAAAAACCCACATGTTTTCATTTTAATGACGATTTTTTCAATTGCAAGGCAAGTGATAAGATTAAACTGCCTTACAAATTGTAATGATCTGGCAAGCGGCAAGCTTTGAGTGTCAATCTACATAAAATGAGTTTTATTCTCTGACGGAAAAATAAAACTCCTCAAATGAGTTTTAAAATAAAACTCCTCAAATGAGTTTTAAAATAAAACTCCTCAAATTAGTTTTTAAATACAACTACTCAAATGAGTTTTATTTTAGATGGAAAAAATAAAACTCCTCAAAAGAGTTTTATTTAATGAAGGCGAAATAAAACTCTCTTCTTAAGAGTTTCATCCGATCTTTTATTTTTACGTTGAAAAATAACTGTTTTGGATGTTTTTTTTCTTTTTAAGCCACAAAATAACTGTTATAAAGGAACTTTTTTGATATCACTTATAACCGTTACGGTCCCTGAAATGTTCATGATTTTTAGAAGCAACTTTAAAAGAGAATTCAAAAATTGCCTGCAATGAATTTCTTCGTGTAAATTGCCTCATTTCCGAGTGCTGCCAAGTTAGCAAAAAATCGAGCAAAACTGGTCTGAGTGCTACCAAGTTAGAAAAAATCCAGCAAAATTGGTGAGTTTTTTACAGAGCTGCCACACTTTTCGCAATAAATCTAGCAATTTTTAACAAAAACCATAGATTTTTCTCTCAAATAAAATGTATATTGTTCTTTAGATCACATTTGCAGCATTTGTTCCAATAAAGTTATTATAAGGTTTTTCAGAATATTCAATACATGTTTTTTCTGAATTTTCTCTAAGGAGGAACAATTCTTTCCATGGTGGTCAGGATACATTTTGGTCTTTTGCGTCTAAATAAGGAATTCGCCAGGGTGATGGCTAATGAGGTTCGATAGAGAATAAGAAAATCAAACGTTTTGGCAAGAATATTGCGTAGTGTATGGGCACCTATAAGGTACCCATACACTACGCAATATTCTTGTGCAACTCTTGTTATCGTGCAAAATATTACCAGTCATATTGGAAAGTTGTACAATATATTGTTCAAAGTCAAAAAGGTTTTGATTCTTATTGCGCAACCCAGAAATGTGAAACATATTTTAAAGCATGTTATCCACATTGTGCAATTTTTATATCCCTCCTTCACAGAACAAAAGAGTGGTGCCATATTTTGTGCAAACTTTTGCACTATGTAGGGCAAAATGAAAGTGTAGGGCAAGTATATGGGTACCTTAATTTTATTTGTGTCGATTTTTGCCGATAAAATTCTGCCACCCCTGTTTTTGTAATTATTTAGTACCCGGTACTTTAAACACTCTGGGCTTTTAAGCGTCAAAATGTTTTAAAAAAATCATCCCTGCTTTTATAGTATTTTTTAAAGCAGGAAGCCCTGTTTGTGATTCAGCAAACATCTGTGTGTAAAAATTTTTCAATCATTAAAAATACTTTTTTTGCAAACAAAGGTGTTTTGATGTTTTAAGTAAATAAAATTTAATTAACTTTTTAATTAATACAGAAACAAACCCAAAAATAATGTTAAATTTTTCTCTGGCAAAAAAGAACAAATAATACTTGGAGCAAATGAATGTCGTCGATTCCTACCGGCACTCGATAAACGAAACGCTACAAGCTTTCGCTTTACAGTTGGAACAATTTATGCAAGTGGCCGTTAAAACGGTCATAGAAATACGAAGGGAATTCTCACTGGCCACAAGTGCTTGGAAAACACCAATCGAGTTTACTCCATTGCAGTGGACGTTGTTTAAGGTGTTGACACTACTATTGCTATTTACATCCATATTGATTGGCTACTCTTGGAAAGTGTATGGTAAAGTTATAACAGATAAATTTGTAAGGCCAAGTGAGTATTCCACCAGTATGAGTAGTAAGTATCGTTGTAAGTAATTGGAGTTTTTAGGTACTCTTAAGGAAATCGAAGAACTTAAGTTGTCTGTAGCTAAATTGAAGTTACCCAAAGAACATTCGCCTAGAATTTAGGGTATATTTCTGAAAACTTGAAAAACAAAGCAACAATGTCAAAAATTAAGAAATATTTTTCGAGGAAAAAGGAAGAGGCAGCTTTTAAGCTTAAATTGGGTGGCGGTATGGGTCAGGGTCATGCTTTGAATGCACCCAAACCTGAACCTTCCACATCTCAACGTAAACCAACAGCTGATGCGTATGTGCCGCCCAAGCGAAAAGACCTAAGTAACGAGGCTAGAGCTGCAGCTTCGGCTGCTTTGTCACGTATTGAAAAAACTGATTCAAAAGAGTTCAATACGTCTTTAGCGGCTATTAAGGCTCAAGCCAAAAAGGAACTTGAAGCTGAGCGTAAACTTAAAGAGGAAGTTGTTAAATCAGCAGAGGCGCCTACTGCCGAAGCCAAGACGGTCAATTCCAATTTAGCTTGTCAAGGTGTTTTCTTTCGTTGTCCCATTGTTAGCGAAGAGATTTTAACAAAGAAAGATTGGAAAATTAAAATAAAAGAGTTCTTGTACCAACAACTGGAAGACGACAAGGCCTTGACCTCCTGTTTAATCATACACAACTGTAATGTCAAGGAAAAGGTTTGATCTTCCACATTTGTTAGTTGGTTATTATTTAATAATAAGTATAATTTCTAGGCCGAGGACTGCATTGAAACGTTAACAAAATATTTGGAGAATATTATCAAACATCCTGAGGAAGAAAAGTATTACAAAATCAGATTGTCGAATCGGTAAGATTAATCGGTTTAAAATGTTCACAAATATTACTGGACTCACACGTAAGTGTGAGTGAACTCTAAAATTTACAAAAAATTCATTTTTGCTTTTAACAAAAATTGCCTTTATTTTTGTCCGTTCAATTATTATTAAATTATAATTTTGAGTTTTTAAAATACAAAATAAATAGCAACATTACATATGGGTATTTCAATAGAAAGGTCAACCGCGATCGAAAAATTTAAAGTGAGCTAATAATTTCTTCTGAATTTTATTGTTTAAGAAAAATACTTAAATTTTATTAAATTTAAAAGTCCAATGCACATTTTATGATCCATGATGATAAAACGGACTGCAAAGTTGCATTAATGTTTTTGATCGGATTTTTATTAATGTTTAGTAACATTTTCTCTGAAATATGCACTTTAAGAGCGAAGATAATTGCTTTTATTGACATTCTAATGTCACTTCTGTCACCGCAGTACAACATTTATTCTCATTAATTAATTCAGAAAATTGATTCAGATAGACGGCACAAAGTAAAATTTCCGTCTTGTACGTGTATTTTGTTGGTGTGCTAGACAACAATTCGACTTTATGCATTCTATCTGAATCCGGGGGTTAAAATATTCTAAGTTCAATTAAAATAGTTTAAATTAAAAAAAGTTGTGAAAGACGAAATGCCCAACTTTCATTTTTGTCGCATAACGTCACCCTCTTTAATTGCTTATATTTTAGGACCATGTAGTTTAATTTTTTTAAACTATGGCACGCGTGTCATTAGTGGAACGCGGCGTCATTTTGGGTGGCACGCGAACTTTTCTTTATTATTAAAAAAAAAATCTATTTTATTAGAAAATCTGCAACAATTCTGTTAAAGTATTTCGGTTGTATTTTCAATTGTTTTTCAGAAGTTATAATTTGATTTCAGTAATTATCAATTGTATTTCATAATAATTATTATTAATTGCATTTCAGAAATTATCAATCAACTAAATTTCAAATTATCAATTGAATTTCAGAAACCACCAATTGAACTTTAGTTTTATCAATTGTATTTCAGATTGAACAATTATATTGAGGAATTTATCAATTTTAAAGGCTCTTTGTAAAAACTTGATAAGCCACATTTCATTTTTAGTTTGTTTATGCCTTCTAAAGATTAAAAAGGTGAAAAAAATATTGCTTTTGCAGGACTTTTATACTCTAGGTACTTGCAATAAGTGTTTAAGCAAGAATTCTATTAAATATTTATCAATGGATTGTCTAGAATACAGCGAAAATCCATAAAAACAATAAATGTGGCTTATCAAGTTTTTACAATAAGCCCTTCAATTGCAGTTGAAAAATGATAAACTGTTTTTCAGGAAGTTGAAATTATATTTCAGAAATAATCAATTGTATTTATAAAAATATCGATTGCATTTCAGAAATTATTAATTGTAGTACAAAGTCAAAAATTTATTCAAATTATATTATACAAGTAATAATTTCTGAAATATAATTAATATACATGAAAATTAATTTATAATTTCCAAAATTCAATTGATAAATATGAATATCAATTGATAATTTCTGAAATTGAGTTGATAAATATGAATTTAAATTAATATTTTCTGAAATACAATTTATTATTTCTGAAATACAATTGTAGAAATTTCTTGGCATTTTTGATTGAAAGAAGTTCAAATTGTTTCAATGAAAACAAAATCTCATAATCGGAGAATGAAAAAGTGCCAGAAAAATTGACAAAAAAATGTAAATCAGCCTGTAATAAAACTAGATCTAAAAAACTTGATATGATGGTGACATTAAAATGTTTTAAAAAAAAAGTGTTTTCAAAATATAAATAGTCTTAAGATGGCACGCGACAAATTTTTACAAAAAAACTTTACTTTGTAGCACGCAACGAAAAAAAATGTGTACCACTCCTGTTATACACCAAATACGCATTTTAACGTTTGTGACTGTGGAAATGCCCATATGCAGATCCATACATAGATTCAACTTTCACAATTAACCTTAACTTTTTCATATCATTTTTTTTTTTCTGCAAAATTTTATTTTTTGAATTTACTCACGTGCGTGAGTTTAATGTTTCTTTTGTGAGCTTGAAAAGTGAATTAAAATTCACTCACGTGCCCATCTCTACTCAAAAACGAATATTGATTGTAAATATGTATGAAAATTAAAAAAAAAACTACTTTTTTTACAGCATTTTTAGTGAAAAAGTGCGTTATGTTGAAGGCGCTTTAGATTTTCTTTTGGCCGCCGGCTTTCGTGAAGTCGATTTGGATAATGAGCCATTTTTTATATGGTCTCAAGAGAATATGGAACAGGGCAATGATTTGCCAGCCCTATTGGAGGCTTTACAAAATGCTGAAATGATACAATTAGAATTGGACCGCAATATAAAAGTCCTATTGCCATCTCAAGCTAAACGTGTTGTATTGCCAGATGATTTCTATCGCATTTCACCTGAAGAAATTAAACGTGAGCAACAATTAAGAGCTGAAGCTATTGAAAGTGCTCAAATACTAAAAACAAAGGCCATGAGGGAACGTGAAGAACAACGAACATTAAGAATGTATAAATATGCATTAGTTCGAGTTAAATTTCCCAATGGCCTCTATATACAAGTATGGACGAAATATGTGTTGTAAGAAAAACCATGTAAAAAAATTAAATTATTTTACTGTTTACAGGGAACTTTTAATGTATATGAAAAAATTTCTGATATCTATGAGTTTGTTCAATCTTGCCTACAAGACGAATCAATGGAATTCAGTTTGGTTGCCTCCAGTGAGGGTAAATTTGCGGAAGAGGATATGGATAAAACTCTATACGACTTAAGGTTTGCCTAAATACGAAAATTACACCAAAAATATAAAATACACAATTAATGAATTATTTTTAATTGCAGGCTCATTCCAAATATTGTTTTGTTTTTTAAAGCTCCCATAGAGACGGCTGCTTCTAGTTCAGATACAAATTTCTTGAAAGAAGAACTGTTGCTTCTAGTTCAATCGATGTAAGATTGGAAAATTGTCATCATAATTAAAACGTATCTACATATAAATTTGCATTGCTTTATTTAAATTTAATTGTTCCTTCTCAATTCTTTAACTTCATATGCAAATAAACATTTATTTTGAAACTAAATGCCTAAACTCACTTAACCAATTGTTATTGACCAAAAAGCAGGATTCGGTGGCCGAAAAAGCGGAGTTTAGATGCAAAAAGTTGCCAGAGGAAAACAGAATGTCACTTCCCTGATAGAATAAGATTGCCCTATAAGATAAGATTGTCCATTGAAACTTTTCATTTATTTACTGCAAGTTTTCAAAATATTTAATGAAAAACATGTTGTTTATGAAAAATGTCATTCATTTAGTGCTTAATATCATGGACGGTATTGTAGCGGTATCGATATTTCAGTTACCCGTAACGGTGGTTTAACGATAACTGTATTTTGATTATTTCTGTAGTGGTATTTTAGTTTTTTCGGTAACGGTATTTTAAGGGTAGCATTATCTTAGTTATTTTGGTAAGTATATGCATCCACACCGATATTTTAGACCCATAATTCCGGAATTTCAATGGCTGGGCATCATCAAACTTTGTGAAAATGTATCTATTTACAGCGATTTATTTATTACATATGTATTTTTTTATTATTATTTTGTCAAATTATTTCGGTAACGATATTTTGATATTTTAAGGATACAACTATTTCAATTATTTCAGTAACATTATTTTATCGATAACGGCATTTAAGTTATTTCGGTAACAGTCGTTTACGGATAATGGTTTTTTAATTATTTCGGAAACTGTATTTTTAAATTGATAAAGGTATAAGGCGAGTACGTTTTCTAAAAACAACCAATTTAATTTTGATCACGGATATTTCCATATACATTTGACATTTATAACAATGGTTAAACGCTAAACTTTGGTTATTTTGAGATAAGAACAAATTATTTTTAGCTTTGAAAATTATATCATGGGTATTGCATAGGGGAGCTATTTGCCATCGGAAACTCATTTTGACCAAACTTAAGTTGGCATATTTTGAATATGTATTGGCTCTCGATATGTAAAAATTAAAAATCGGTAGCTAAGTAGACGTCTGGTAGCACTTTCTTTCAGAGTTTTTGTGGTTGTATATTTCACATACTGTACCTTAAATATACAAGGTGGCGCAAAAATAACCTTCCGATGTTTTTTGGCTGTAATTTAAAAAAAAAATGAAAAACTTTGATTCTTCTTGTGGATTATTTTTATTTGGTATTTTAATTTTTTTTACATCAAGTCGAGAATATGATGTCATGTAAATGGCCGCCGCCACAGTTGATTGTCATTTGAGCCCTTTTTATGGCATTTTCCATCACTTTGGCCAAAACTTCCGGCGATAGGTCCTCACATTCTTGACGGATATTGTCTTTAAGAGCTGCAAGAGTCTGAGGCTTGTTGACAAAAACCCGCGACTTCAAAAAGCACCACAAAAAGAAGTCTGGAGCGGTCAAATCAGGCGATCTCGCTGGCCAGTGCAAATCGCCAAAACGGGAGATTAGGCGCCCGGGAAATGCATCCTTCAGCATATCGGTTGTGGCACGTGCAGTGTGTGCCGTTGCACCGTCCTGTTGGAACCACATGTTTTCCAATCCCAATTCATCAAGTTGCGGCAAAAAGAACTCGTTGATCATTGCTCTGTAGCGCTCACCATTCACAGTAACCGTTTGGCCCGCGACGTCTTCGAAGAAAAAAGGTCCGATGACTCCTCCAGCGAAAACAGCACACCATACTGTGACTTTGAGCGGTTGTAATGGCTCTTCGTGGGTTACACGCGGATTTTCAGTGCCCCAGAAGCGTAAATTTTGCTTATTTACGTACCCGCTAAGATGGAAATGGGCCTCATCACTCATGATTATTTTTGATGAAAAATCATCTTCCTCTTGGTGGTGATTAAGGATGGCTTGAGCGTATGTTACACGCGATTGGCGGTCAGCAGCTAACAGCTGATGCACCGTCTGGACTTTGTACGGAAACATCTTCACCATTTGCGTGGCACGTCGTCTGGTCGATGTCGACGGCGCTTCCATGACATCCTCGGCTACAGCAGCAATATTCTCTGCAGAACGGCTACTCCGGGGTCTGCCACGCCTGGCAGCATCTCGTGTTGTGCCAGTCTCTTCGAGGCGAGCGGCTAAACGTCGCAGCGTTTCACCAGTAGGCGTTGGACGGCCAGGAAATCTGCGACGAAATTCACGTTGTGCCAAAGTCACCGACCGATTATTGGTCAAATAAATAGTCACCAATATTCCGCGTTCTGGAGCAGTGTAGCGTAACATTGTTTATTAACGTATATTTCGCATGTGTTTACTACACAAATGTCAAAACAGAACTGACATTAGGGGCCAATCGCTAAATTTATAGCATTTTCTGATAGGATTACTTTTGCGCCACCTTGTACAGCGCTTAAAATGAATAACTAAAATTTTAACTTGGTACCAGAGAACCAAGCAAGCCCTAAACAATCGGCGGCGGTGTTTACGAGTTAATAACGGCGGCGGCTTAACTGTCGGCTTAAAACGAGTTTTTTATTAAAAGTTTTGAATTTTGGTCTTACTTTTGCAAGAAGATGTCGAACTTCGCGTAAAAAAAACATTGGTTTCCACTTGAGGAATGTAGTAAAAAGTGGCATTTGGTTTTGTTATGATTGTGGCTTTATAACAAACTTGATTTTTTTTTAAATATTAGTCTTTATTGCCGTTTTAGGGCTTCAAATATAGCGCAACGTTTTTTTTGCTATTATTTTCAATTTATAACGAGCTTTCAACCTCCGTATATTTACAAAAATAAAGCAAATCAAACATATTAGCTAGGTTAATACTAGTATTTCGATCTGGCTAAAGATCTCATCATAACCCAAAGTTTTAGTAAAGCTAGAGCCTCCATAACAGTCAGAGCTTTAACAAAAAAACCTATTAATCATCAATTTTACTCCATTCTTGTATTCTTAGTAATCAAACACGTGGTTAGGGCCTTTTCCTAACAAGCAGCTATTTGTTAAAAAAATATTTTCTAATTTAGGGACGTAAAAGTTATAACTTTTATTCAAAAAGTTGTTTGTCGAATTTTAATAATGCATAATTTTTGTATGTAATATCTTCGTTTATATTAATGCATTATTTAAAAGTAAGATTTATACAACATTTTTTTTCTTTTCTTTTTTTTAAATAACAGTTTTTTTGGGTCTCTGCTCTCCTTATAGAATATTTTAAATATATTTTTAAAAAATGTATTGATTTTTCATTGGCTGACATAAAAAGTTAAGGGAGAGTAATTGTTTTTTAAATAGCCAGAGTTTAGCTTTAACCACAATTGATGAAATTGTTGATTCGGTTGTGTTTTTTGATGCTAAATTATTATTTTGTAACCATCTAAACTTTATAATACCCAAAGCTTATTCTTTATTGGCTTTTATTCGTCCTAATTCTGTTGCAAAATTTGTATTTCTTTACAAAAAAAGTTTTATTTACTTCTTTTGTAATATCAATAGAAATATGCTATTTTTATTTAAAGTCCCACTTCGGATATTCACATAAATCGTATTGGGATAAAACAGGTAAAATTTACAGAGTTTTCACTTCCATAAATTCTTTATATGCTGCTCAGGCAGTCTCTGTTTCTACTTTTTCTGTCACTAATAAATGTGTTTTTCTTTATATGAATACTCTGGAAACTCGAAGCAAGATATTTTCGTTAACTTTTCTGCATGGTATTATTTGTGGTGAAATAGATTCGCAGAGATTATTAGAATTAATTCATATGTATTGTTAGTTTTAATATTTTATTTTAGAAAGTTACAAAAAAAACTTATTTAAGCTACAAAATCGTATAAATTTGAGAACGAACAAAGTGAAATATTTTAAAGTGCAATAGTCCCTAGTCAACAAAGGGAACTTTATAATATTACAAAATAAATTATATATGTAATTTATACTTGGACTGCGGTTGTTTATACTTGACTTATATAATTTCTATCAACTTTATCAAAAATAATATTACAAAGTTGACTTTGATATTCTTACACTAGTACATTTTTTGCGTGTTCCACCTATCTTAACTCCATAACGGGACTCCAATACAAAAATTAAATGTTTCTAAAACTTGCTCTAACTTTTCTAAATGTGACGCTAGAGGAGCCAAATGTGTGTCTGACCCCAAATTTTTTTTCAATACCAATATTTTCTTAGAATGTAGCAACCCCCTATCACCACTCCCTAAGGGGCTCCCATGCATAAATTATTTTTTTATAAAATTTGCTGTCACCAATCTAACTGTCCCAAGGGTGCCCCTCGTGACGTCAAATATATGACCGACCACTAATATAAAAATAATAAGCTACTAAGGATAGAAAATAAACCCCATCATTGACTATGACATTAAATATAGTTTTTTTTTTTGTTAATTTGAAAATATGAATATAATTTTTATGAAATTTGAAAATGACTTAAAAAAATTCTGAAAAATTTTCCGCCACCAAACTTGCGCAAAAGTATTTGGAATGCACTTTTATAGGAGAATATGGCCTTTCTGGCAACATAAAATCGGTTTTGATCAACGAAAGTTATGCTTGAACTTAAGTTTGGGGCGTTGAATCCATTGGTATACCAAGTTTTAATAGGTTAGATAAAAATAAAAATTTATTTCAATTTTAATTTTGCATTGACTCAAGCTATTTTTTGAGTGTATTTTAAGTAAAATGCATAAAAATATTTTTTGAAATTAATTTATTTATTGCTTCTTTGTAAAAACTTAAGTCTAACAATGATAGCCGTTCATTTTAGGAGGATACAATTCATTTATATACAATCTGAAACGTCATGGTAATATCTTTGACTTATACTGAAATCAAATTTCGTTAGAAAACATTCTCTCAAAATGGACGGTCATCTTTGTTAGCTGTGAGTTTCGACATATAAACAAATAAAATAATTTCAAATGAGATTTCGATGTATTTTACTAAAATACACTCAAAAAACAGCTCGAGTCATTGCATACTAAAAATTTAAATATCTTATTTTGACCTAACCTATTAAAACGAGTATGCCACTGGATTCTATGACCCAAAATTAAGTTTACGTGTCCCGGAGTTTTGGTGTGTCATATCAAAAGTTGAAATTTTACTTACAGTGTTATCAAAAAAATACTGATTAACGAAGAATGAAGAAAAATATATCTACTAATAGCTTATTTAACGGACAACTAAAACAAATTTACCAGAAGATATCTTTGAAAACAGGAAAAAATATGAACATTTCAAAAGGCTATTCTAGATCACCCTGTTCACAATGTAATACTATGTTTTCCCATACATTTTTTTTACCAAAAACACATGTTTTTCTCTAGACACGTTCAGAGGAAACGTATTATAATAGTAGTGTTTTTTTTTTTTGGTTCTAAGATCGATTACAAAGAAATTTTAATTTTGGCCGCCTTCTCTAACTATGTACATGTTTGCAGCGACGCAAAAATTCAGATATTAACTGACGGCGGTAAGATTTTCAGCCAATCGCCTTGGTTTTCTGTTTGGTACTCAATACTTTTACAACACTAGTTTATTATTATTTCGTTGTTTTGTTTCTAGCACGTGTTGTAACATTGGATTTGCATTTATATTCTCAAAAAACGTTGTTCTTATAAAATTAAAATGCCCAAATCGAAAAGAGATAAAAAAAGTAAGTAGCAAATTGCTTTTTAAAAGAAATCTGATTACTTTTCACGTTTTGTTTTATAGTTTCACTTACAAAAACCGATCGCAAAGGTTTGGCTTGGAAGCAACAAATTATTACCGATATTCGAAGATGTGTTGAAAAATATCCAAACATATTTGTATTTCAAGTGCAGAATATGCGTAACAATCTTTTGAAAGATTTACGTCAAGAATGGAAGCAAAACTCGAGATTTATTTTCGGCAAAAATCGTATTATGCAAATCGGTCTGGGCAGAAACAAAGCTGAAGAAGTGGAAGTTGATTTGCACAAACTGTCAAAAAGGTTGACGGGCCAGGTGGGTCTATTATTTACCGAAAAGAGGAAACAAGATGTCCTCGAATGGGCTGAACAGTACTGGGCCGTGGAATACGCCAGAAGTGGTTTTACCGCTACCGAAACGGTAATTTTACCAGAAGGGCCCTTGGAAGACTTTTCACACTCAATGGAACCTCATTTAAGATCATTGGGAATGCCAACAAAACTACAAAAAGGTGTAATCACATTATATTCCGACTATACAGTATGTGAAGAAGGCAAAATATTAACCCCCGAACAGGCACGTATACTTAAATTGGTGGCTAAACCTATGGCCAAGTTTCAACTGACTATCAAGTGTTCGTGGACCAAATCCGATGGCTTTGAATTACATGTAGAAGACGATGTCAATGAGGATGACGACGACGACAAGGCCGACAGTGGTCAGGGCGATGAAGTTGACGAAGCCATGGACGAAGAAAATGATACAGATGACGATGATGACAAATAAGTCTCCGACTTTGTTTCAGTACCAAAAACAAACATTCATTGTCGTTTTTACACATAGTACATAGATAAAATAACATTTAGATAATAAGATTTATTGTTTTCCTTTTTTGTAAATTAAAGTAAAAAATTTTAAATGAATTGCAAATTGTTGTATAATTTAGGCAGACGAAACGCTACCACTGCCTCCACCTCCACTGCTACCAATTTTTTTAGTTGGCTTGTAAGCAATCACATATCTTTGAGCTACCGGCAATGGTTCAGCATAGCCATTGGTATAAGAAGAATCCTCGAATAGCACCTCGTAATCCTCGGTAGCAGTTTGAGGCAGCCTATGGATGATGGCCTTATAAAAACAAGTAGTTTGTGGATACAAGGCCATAACTTTTTCAAATAATGATACAATTTTATCGTTGTTTTGCTTGTGTTTGAAAATTATTGGAAAACTTACCCACTGTGTCTTTTGGAAATAGCGCATGACCATCGGTTTCTGGATTGGCTCTCATCAGGGGTAATGGTATAACCTTTCTCTTGCTCAACACATGGCGATCCTTTTGTTCCTCGTCTATGTCAATGACATCGTATTTATTCTGTCTTTGTAAGAACTGTACAACCTCGGCTAAAATCCAGTTTTCTTCGTCTTCCACTCCTTTAACTAATGCAGCAACATTATCGCCAATTTTTGCTATGTAATGACTTTCAGCTGGTATGGCTCCACATAGAGCCGGAACTTTCTCACCCGCTTTGCTAACAAACAATGGTAAGGTTTGAGCCGATATTTGTACCATTTTCATGAGAGCTCCTCTCCGTATGGCCTCCTTATTGCCAGCATTGCGTGCCTGTATCCTGCGTTCATTTCGTATATTCCGAATTTCTTGAATTTTTTCCAGAGCTTTACGTATGGTGTCCTCTTCCAGAGCTGCGTCTTGTAAACATGTTTTGTGTAAACTTTTTATTTTTTGCACAGGTAAATTGCTATGCTGAGCTCTAGTTAAGCTGTTAATGTTTGATTCCGACCGTCGCCGTTCATCGTCAATTTGATGTATTAAACGTTGAACATCTTTTAGACGCTCCTGTGACGCAAAGAATACAATGCATCTTAATCCTTTGTATTTTAAAGCATAAACTAAAACTTACTTGTATTTGTTGCGCTGCGTTTTCTGCTGTTAAAGGCATACTGTTGTTTATTTTATAATTTATTTAATTAAACACTCACAAATATGGCAACAAAATTGCGCTTCGGACAAAGAACGAAGTCGAGCGGTTAATAGTCGGTCGCCGCCAATAAGTGCGATTAATTTCGGCTACAAAATATTAGCAGACTAAAAGTACCACCCATACACAACGCAATATTCTTGTGGAAATTTTGCTATTTTGTCATATTGCAGGATAGTACGATATACTGTAAAAAACAAAAAGGTTTTGATTCCTATTGCACAGCCAAGAAATGTGAAAAATATTTAATAGTGTGTTGGCCACATTTTGCAATTTTTATATCCCTCCCAACAGAAAAAAAGAGTGGTCAACAAAATAGTGGTGCCTTATTTTGTGCAAAAGTATCGTACATCATAATGAACTAAGTAGGGCAAAATGACAATACTGGCAATAATAATGCAAAGTGTATGGGTACCTTAAACGTAACCATACACTAACAATATTATTGCACAATATTTTGATTTTGTTCTTTAATCTATTACGACATATGGTAATAGAATACAAAACAAAATCGAAAAGTTTTGCAATGATATTGTTATTGAGACTTAAATTTTTTTTTTTGGTTTTTCAATATTAAGTAATTATTCTAGCAGAGTTTCTTGAGAACTTGAAAATCAATCGGTTAGAGAGTGTTCACAATAAAAGCTAAAAGTGAAAAAAATGTCCTCATACATTTTTTAAGAAACGCTAAATTTCATCAGTAGTCACCCGAACCTTTATATTTCATACAAAAATGTATGGGAAAATATGTTCGCCTTTAGTTTTAGCTTTCGCTGTGAACACACTCATAGTTGGATGATTGTGGAACAGTGCTGTATTTAGTAGTATCAGAGCTTCAAAAGTATTGATTCAATTTGAGCTTAATTCGCAAAAAAATTGAATTCAGAATTTAAAAAAAAACTATATCATTCCTTTAATCCATTCCCTGAGAATTCATTCAAAAGCTTTAATTGCTATTGAATGAATTCCCAAATCGAGTGAATTTAATATAATGTTAATTCAACATTTTACTAATTGAATGAAGAAAATTTAGTACCATTCACACAAAAAATTCGTTGCCATGTAATTAGAAGCATTTCAACTTATAAAGTTTTTCACTTGAATTATTCAAATATTAAGTATAAAAAAGAAAAAACTTGGTAAAATGCTATTAGTTTTCACAAATTTTTTGCGAATAAAGTTTATTAGTTGAAATGCTCCTAATTACTTGGCAACGATTTTTTGTGTGTGCTCATTTAATACAGAGAAGTTTCACTAAACACACAAATTAAAAAAAAGTACACAAGCAATAACAAAGTATGAAATGATTTTTTTTTATATACTAATATTAAGTAATATTGCATATTTGCATTTTGTATTAAATTATGACAAAATTTCGTTAATCATATGACTAAATGAATGAAAACAAAACGTTCATCATTATCCTTTTTATTAAAGGAATTAAGAAAATTTTGAATCATTCAAAAAGAATTCATTCATTTTATTTAAAGCTATTGAGAATTAAGCTAAGAATTCATTCAATAAGAATGCTTCTTTGGAATGAAATTTAAGTAAAATTTCATACATTTTAGAAAATTTAAGAATTAAGCCTAGATTTCAAAATCTAGTTTAAACTGTGTTTCGAACGAAAATGTAAATTCAGCTATAAGCTGCATTTACATTACCCTCAAATCATATATGGTATTGTATAATATGATACAAACGTAAACTGGATTTCGAGGTAAATGTAAATGCAACTATAGTTGAATTAAACACAAACCGAATTAATTTATTTGAAGCTCTGGTATTTTGTAATCAGTACCAGAATACTCAACTATTTTACAACTCTATTTTTTTTTTTAGAAATCATAAGTTTCATAAACTATACAGAAGATAGAATATTTTCTGTATTTTTGTTTTGTATTCGGAATGAACACATCATCCGGAGAAAAGAGAAATCAGTCTAATTTCTAAAAAAAAACTTCTTCAAAAACTTTTAAAAAATGTTTTCCTTAACAAAAAATTTTCCACGCATTGTATATTCCGCTACAGGATCCACCCACCATTACATTTCGTACAATAAGAATGTGCAAAATTTGAAAAATGTAAAATCGGTCGATCGTATTGGAGGACTATCCACAGATTTTGTAAACAAACTAAATCTAAGGAAGACAATCAGGTAAAATTTAAACAATCGGCATTTTCTAAAGTTAGTGTTATACACATTTTTGTAAATATAATTGATCTTATTGTCGTCATACGCATATAGTCACGTACACCCTCAGAAAGAGTTCTAGTAGTCGTTATAATGTTTATATAAGCTTTCGCTGCTATTCTATTGTTGTTTGTGGAAGATACAACTGAACTTATTGTTATAGGCACACAAATAAAGTTCGGATCCAGAAATAATAGGCATTGATGATGTTTTAAAGAATTTTAAATTATTGATGAGAAATAGGCCAATCTGCACAATAGCCGTCGTAGGTAAAACAAATAAAAAATTACATAATTTAGAGTTTAATAAATTTTAAACCTTTTTTTTATTTAACTGTATACTTTGTATATAGGCAATGCATCCCGTAATCGCAGAAATTTGGTCATGAAATGCCGGAATTTTTTAGAATACAATTTAAAACAAATAACTTAAATGTTCCTCAGCAATAATCAATTTAAATAAATTTTGAAAGGAACAAATTTTGTTAACTTCTACCTAACAGTCAACTTCACAGTTTAACTTACACCTCTGTCCTATGTTTCACATTCCCATGAAAGTGAAATCAATACGACATACCCATTTTTATTTTCGATTTACTTTCCTGTAGAACGTAAAAAGAAAGCACTTTTTTTCTTACAACATTTTTTAAAAATCGTAAGACAATGTGTTTAAATTTAGTATTTTGACAGAAAACATGTTTTCGACATTTTTCGAATATTATTTCGAATTTTATACATTTATGGGGATTAGAAAGCACCAAATTTCAATTTCATGTGTTTTTCAAATTCATTCGTTTTCAAAAATAAGGAAACACAGGCGTTAGACGGCGACCTTAAATTAGGCATTCAAAGTCACCCTAGATTGCTCCTAAACAATTTTTCCGTTCGAACAATTTTTCTATAATTTTAAAATATTGTCCAAATGTCGTTTTGGGGCCGAACTCTTCGCTAGTACTCTATTGATTTTATAGTTTTAATATATTTCTTTAAATATTTTCATTATTTTGACAATCTCTAATACTTTTTTAAATCTATATTATTTTCCTCAATCAGACTCTAAGATTTGTTGTTATAAAATTAATTTTTCTCAGAAAACTTAAAATTCTGAGAAAAACCACACTATTTTTACAAAAAATCTTAGGTCGTGTAATAATAATAATATGAAAAATTTTAAATTTAATTTAGAGCGGGATTCCGGGAATTTTGAAAAATTTTCCGCGTTTCCGGGAAACGAAAATGTGCATTATTTTACATTCCCTATAAGTATATAACAATACAATAGGGTCCTCAATCGGAACTACAATAACATTTTAGTTAGATTTTCATGTCTTTAAAAAGTTATGTACCCTTCGATTGATTTTTTAATAGTAGGTCACTTTAAAGCAGTCTATTATTTTTATTGATATACTAAACTTTTATTTTAATATTACAGAACTTTATCAACAGTTCAAAATCATTCAGTGCCAGAAGCAACACCAGTTACTCTTTCCAAAGATGAAAGTCATAATTTCATGACTGTTTTTCCAGGTGAGTTACCAATAACCATTTAGAACACATGGTAGAATTAAAAAAAAAAATATGTTTTCTTAACATAGACATATAGCTTCTTTAAACTAAAAACATAAATAAAAAGAATTATTGAAGCCGCCACTTCGAAAAAGGAACAAGTACATAAAGTAATACTTTTCGGGATTAACACAAAATCTATTTCTTCTATTAAAACTTTATGGTGGTGAAGAAACTGAACATAAAAGTTAAGAAATGTATATTTTTCTGCGTTTTATTTATTTTCGAAATGAGCTCTTAGATGTAAACACAAATCCCAAGATTTTCAGAAGTAGTGATGGTTAATCATCTAGATTTTCTTCATACTCTTTGTTAGCTGAAGTTGTTGGTCATCACGGTATAGAAATTTTGGTACTTTTCTGGAATGTATTTTTCTAGTTTTTTCAGATCTGGTATTTTATTTCCATTGATTGGCACTTTACCAGCATATGCAGATGTATTACTTCATGGTAAAGGCGGCCTGGTGCCCATTATCTGTAATACTGTAATTCTGATTACGCAATCTATGGATTCACGTGTTGTCACAAGACACAGGGAATATGTAAAACACTTCAATGAATGAAATGGCTTAAAAAAGTGATATTTGAAAAGAGTGACTCGTGTCCTTTTCGAAAAGACGGGTTCAACTAAATAGCGAAATTTTTATTTAAAAAAAGAAAGTTTTACCGAGGACTCAATTTAAACATCATAAAAAAACGTAGACCAGAGCAACGCCATTTTCTGAATTAACTACATACAATTTGGAGCACCCGCTCCAGGAAATTTCTAATTTTCCCTCCCCCTGGTTCCGTGTCTCATCTGTAGAATACGATATTTTCAGAATTTATGATTACACTGCGCAACTTGAAAAGTAAAAAAAAAAGTAGTCTTGTGTTGTAGTTATTTCTTAGCCATATATGGCCCTTTGGGCTCGGTTATTTAATTGAAGAATAATAAATAAATAAAATAAAATAAACAAGAGTACCGACCATTCATCATACATATATTTTGGCTACGCTGATTTTAATGGCGTTCCCAGTTTTTTCACTTATGGGCCAGATTTTTCGCAAAATTGCATTAAAGTTTTGCAATTTTAAAAATAAGATATTTTATCTTAGATTTTATTGTAAATACTAATAAGCAGAGCAGCGTCTTTCATGCACTAAAAAAATCGAAATTGTGCAGTAAAAATACAAAATAAGCGCTTAAAATGTGCACATAAATCGAATTTGATTAAATTTTCAGGGAATCTTCAGAATATTCAGGCGGGTGACACTGTGAAGTCTGATTTTTTGTCTGTGTGCGGAGGGGCGTGGCAAAATCCAATTTTCATATTGTACCACCATATATTTATTTCTTTTGCTTTTTTTTTGAAAGCCGTTGTCATGTTTTTTAAAACGAGATATCAAACTCTTAAATCGGTTATGTAGTTCCGAAGATATTTACAAAAAACCTATGTTAATATTTACAAAAAACCTATGTTAATATTCAAGCTATGTTACACGAACACAACAGCCTCATCCGTCTATTTAAAACAGCTCTAGACCAGATGTCGACAGATGATTATACGGTTGTGATAAGAGCTGACAAGACACCGGCTGGTGAGCATGATCGGTGATAGGTGACGTCGCAGTTGTTATGGCAGATGTTTTCAGCTATTCATTTTATATACTTCAGCAAATAAAGGCGATAGAAGGACAAAGAGGCGTTGGGCTTCCCATGAAATTACAAATTTTAAAATGATTTACTAATGTGAATTTATTTTTTTAATTATTTATTTGCGTAAAAAAAATTTCTTGATTTAAAGAATTAATTACAACTAAAATTTGAAGGCAAAACAACGTTTGCCGGGTCAGCTATACAACATAAAAAATATGCAACAATAAATCGAAGACTTTTTTTGCAAGTTATTTTATTTATTTATTAATCCATATTGTAATACAAAGCCATTAAAGCCAAAAAACGTATTACATAGCAATACAATCCTGAGTATAATACTTAACCTAATCTATACAAATAACTTATGTAAATATAAATCATGCATTAATAACTGCACCCATCAATTTAACTTCTTGGCTCCCCAGCCGTAACAAATTATAAAAAGTACTATTAAAAAGAGATTCAGTTAAGTAATTATAATCCGGTAATTTTCACAACTCATATCAAGCAATAAGAATCATAGAAGCAAGTCCCAAGATAATTTAACAGTTACTGTACAGAAAACATAAAAATCTATCGCAATAAACTTGAGAAGTGCTTCATAAGCTTATGGCGAAAAGATACGCAATTCATGCGGTAAACGATTCCAGCGGCGAGCCACCCTTACAATAAAAGACCTCTCAAACACAGAACACCTGATTCTAGGTATTATAATTTGCTTATTCCTAGTAGACCGCGAAAAAGTAAATTCTTTACATAACAGGACAGGTATGCCACTTTTAATAATGCGATGAAATAGGAGAATATTACGGTACTTAACGAATTTATCAAAGTGGCACCCTAAGAATTTCTTCACAAATTCAGAAATATATTCACGTCTACGGATATTAAACACATACCGAACCACAGCATTAACAACTCGCTCCAATATCTTTAAGTTCGAGGCAATGGTCCCTGATACCAGCTCAAGTCCATATAAGATCTGCGGCATAAGAAGTGCATGAGCTAGTCTACATTTAACCTGAAAAGGCAGAAAAATATTCGTGGAATATATTCTACGTAAAGTACAAGAAACCCTACGATGTACAGATTCAAAATGAGACTCATAACTAAGCCTGTTATCAATGATAATACCCAAACATCTATGTTGGCTTACAAAATCGATCTTAGAGTTCCGAATAAAAATCTCAAAACCATTCACAAAGTTCTCTGACGATCCAAACAATATAGCCTTAGATTTAGAAGGGTTAACAACCAGCGAATTACTAAAAGACCACAGGTAGATCCCATTAAGGCAGTAGTTAATATTAGCCTCTAATACATCGGCAAAATCTCGACCAGTACTAAACAAAAGCAAAATATTATCTGCAAATAAAAACGGCTTACACATACTAGAACTGTAGGTAAATCATTAATGTAAAGTATAAATAAGAGGGGGCCCAAAACCGACCCCTGAGGAACTCCAGATGTAAGTGAAAGAATACTAGAAAGCCTACCATCTAAATCTACAAACTGTGATCTATCACAAAAATAAGACAATATGAGTTTACAAGCCGACTTTGAAAAGTTGAAGAATTCTTTAAGTTTTATAATCATAGTAGAGTAACATATAGAATTAAAAGCTTTGGTTAAATCAAGAGAAACTAGCACACTTAACTTATTGTCGTTCTCACAACTTCTAATAGCATCAGTTAGATTTAGCAAAAGCGATGTAGTATTAAATCCTCGGCGAAAAGCATACTGAGAATCAAAAATTTCATTCCTGGTAGAGATAAGCATTTGATCCTTAATAATATGTTCCACCACCTTGGACAGCGCAGGTAGAATAGAGATTGGTCTCAAATCATCAGGACCACGAACAGTACCAGATTTCGGAATAGGAACAACCCGTGCAATCTTCCACGCCGAAGGAAACACGGAAGTGGTCAAAATAACATTAACTAAATGCAAAATAAGACCGGAAATATGAGGATAAATAAGTTTCAAAAACTGAATGGAAACATTATCAACACCAATTGACTTGGACTTTACCTTATTTAAGGCTTCAAAAACTTCATATTCAGTAACACAATGAAAAGAAAATGCACCATCTATATCGTCAAAATGATCAAAATCTACTTCAAAGTCCCGAGCAGGGCCTATACCACGAACAAAGTACTCATTCATTACATTAACATCACCATCACAAACGATATCACTAGAATTAACGCATCCAGCTCTCTTTAATACCTTCCACATTCCAGAAGTATCCAACCCCCCAAACAGTTTAGCGTAATGCTTTCTCTTTTCCCTTCTAATGGTAGATTTCACTCTGTTTCGAAATTTACAAAAAACACTCCATTTATGACTTGTAGGATCAGTTTGATACGCAGAAAAGCCAGCACAGATGAACGAAAAAACCGCCTAACAGGCACTAAAGTATAAAGATTCTCAATAAGAGAATCAAATAAAAAGCATTTATTATTAACAACAACCGCCTCAAAAATTTGTGAAAAATCAAAATTTTCCATACAAATTGTTGTATTGTTTGTACAAAAGCAAATTAGCGTCTCGTATATAAAATATATCTGTAACAACTTCTACATCATTTAGAAAGCATCCTTTTGTTGAGTTGTAATTTATTCGTCAGTTTCCGGATGCACACGTATGACCTTCAATATGACTATTTACCTAAATGTATTTTTATATGTTACCTAAGTATTGTATTTGTATGTAGATGCCGTCAATATTATAATTATGTTTATCTATGCCTGTATCTTGACGAACATTTGATCTATGTACAGTGTTGGAAAAAATAATAGGGACGATTGTTTGTATTTCAATAATTTGATATAAAATCTTTCTTATAAAAAGGATTTTTTATTTTCAAAAACCGCCAGATCGTGTAAAAACTAGTAGTCTTCCATTTAACAAATAATATTTGGCGATTATTTTCATTGAACTTATTGAAATTGCAAAAAAGTCAAAATTGATCGGCATTTGTTTGGATTGGGACGACTATAGCATTATGTGATATTTTTAACTTTTACCGCTATATTTTATGAAATCTTTTATAATGTGAGTTTTCGATTTACAAATAATTGATTTTAATGCTTTCATAGCATCGACTTTGCTTAGATTAAAGAATATTAGGACACATTGGGATAAAACATATTTAAGAATACATTTTTTTTATAATTCAAAATTTGGTTAAAATTTTGAAGTAACGTTTAGCTAAAATATATTTTACAATATTGGCCACCGATACCTTTTAAATATCGTTATCCGATATAACCCCAAACAACTAGGGTTAATACGGCATTCGTGATCGTAATTTTGCTATCGAAATAATTTTTTTATTTCTGAAAATAAAACATTTAAACGAAATTTTTTCGATCAAAGATTGGAAATAAATAAATGGAATCGGTTTTAAAAGATTACGTCTTTTAAAATTAATTTACTCTAATTTAGCAAACAATATTTTCTATTTACAAACAAAAATTTGTATTTTTTTTTTTTAAGTTTTTAAAAATCGTTGTAAGAAATTACTTTTATTTAATTATTTACCTTCATAAATAGTTGTAAACTTACAACAAATCTATTCAAAATATTTTAATATAGAAATTGCTTTATTTTACCATACTTTATATAAAACTTAATAATTTTGATGTTTTTTTAATAATTTAAACTTTTTTTATACTTCTTTTAAGTTTTTTAATAAAACCGGTACATACAGCTATTAATATTTCGTACCGATACGAATGGAATTCCTATACCAATACCGAAATAAACAAAAAATTTATACCAATAACCGTTCTTCGTTTCGGTGGCCAAACCAGTAATGTCTCATTGGTTTTTATACAGAACATTGAACAAATTATTTCATAACTGATTGTTATTTCTTCTTGAGTCTGCACCTCTTTAAGCGTTACAAACTTCAATTTCATTTTTAGAGACGGCAACGAACTTACCAGCTTATATTTTCTTTTTATCCTGATTGTTGGACCAACGCCAGACGAAATACTATGGTCCAAAAAAGAACAGTGTTATTTTAAAAGTTTCCAGTTTCAATTCATAGTATTTATAGAACACACAAGATCATATTTCTTGGATTGTTTGCTATTAAGTTGATCTTTTAGATTTCCAATGTTCATGTTAAATTAATGGACTATTGATCTAACGATTACCCTTATATATTTCACTCTACAACAAAAAACTGCAAAGGATTTTTGTTTTATTTTTCTTATTTTAAACTAATAAAGTACGAAAATGCAACAAAAACTTATGAAATTGATGGTTTTCTTTTAGTTTTGGCTGTTTTATACATTTTTTGACAGCAATTGTTGCGTAATCATGCAAATTCAGTTTTAAAAATTTATTTTGATTTTTTCAAACTATTGAAATTTAAGCAATCGTCCCTATTATTTTTTCCAACACTGTATTTCTTGTTTACAATACGCTAGTATTAACAGTATGTATAACGATTTGTTATATAAACAATAAATAGAAACCAGGGGGAATTATACACAGCATTGAAAAGAATTAAATCTAATGCAGCAGGTCATGATTTTTTGCCTTTAAAATTTATTAAATTAATTTTTCCATTTCTTTCCTCCCATATTCTTCGTTTAGTCAATTCCGTTATTACTACTTCAGTCTTTCCTGACGAGTGGAAGAGAGCTAGAGTAGTACCCACAAAAAAGGTTGGTCCTTCTGATTCTTTGGATAATCTGCGTCCGATATTAGTTCTTCCGGTTCTCTCAAAATTAGTCGAACATACTATTAAGGAACAAATGATTCAACACCTTGAGGAAAATTCCTTAATCCACAATTCAGTCAGGTTTTCGGCGTGGGTATAGTACTGGTGCTCTTCTTCTTGGTCTAACAGATTCTGTTAGAACATTTTTGGATAATGGTAAAAATGTTGTTCTTCTTTCATTCTGACTTCTATCAGAAAGTTAACAGGTTATAAGTTTACAAGCTTGTGAGGACAAATTAAACAAGTTGTAAAACTTGTCTTTAAGCTTCAATTCATTGGATTTGTCAAAATGAATCGAAGCTTAAAGACAAGTTTTACAACTTGTTTAATTTGTCCTCACAAGCTTGTAAACTTATAACCTGTTAACTTTCTGATAGAAGTCAATGTGCATCAATTGATCTTCTTCTGTGACAAAACCAATAACAAGTAGTGTCCCGCAGGGATCCATTATTGGTCCACTACTGTTCATGATTTATTTAAATGATCTGCTTGCAATAGTGAATTGTATATCCTGTCAGTCTTACGTTGCTGATGATGTTCAGTTTCTTTGCTATTCAGATGCACAGTTTGTAGATGTCTTGGGGGAAGGTATGAATTTTATCATGCGTGAAGTCTTATCTTGGTCTTCAGGCAATAGTTTTGCTGTAAATCCAAGAAAGACAAAGTTAATGGGCTTCGGTGTCGTTGATGATACGATAAACGTTACTCTCAATGGTATGAGAGTTGATTTTGTAGACAATATGAAGTGTCTACAAATCAGTTAAGTTTCTCCTCGCATATTAATAGCGTTTCTTCGAGAATATCATTCTTGTTGAGAAGATTCTACTCTCTAGATATATATCTGCCTCTTTTAATTAGAATGCGTGTTGTTAATGCCTTGTTAATGCCTCATATATTATATTGCGTTGAGGTATTTTCTGGTACCACAGATGGTGAATTTAGTAGGTTTACTGGGATTTTCAATCGAATTATTAGATATGTGTATGGTCTAAGACTTCGGTCCCATGTCACCCCGTATGTGGTCCAATTTCTTGGGTGCGCTTTTAGTAATTATGTAGCTATGAAGTTGTTGTTATTCTTCTACAAGGCGATGGCAAATGGCTTTCCAGACTATAAACAATTATATTTTATCCCATTCGGAAAGAAACCCACAATTGGTAAATCCAATACATCACTCGACTATGTTTGAGCGATCATTTCAGATTAGGCTTTCGAGAATAAGAAATTATTTGCCTATACACCTGGGGGGTTACCGCGTAACTCGAATCGAAAATCAAAATTTTTCGAAAAGAAATGCGTACTGTGTAATTCATTCGGAACGACTACAGAGTTGTATTCATAATAAAGAGGGAACAAACTGAAGAAAATGGCAACACTATTATCAAATGTCAAAATTACAAAAAATCCCAAAACAAAGAAAATTTGAAATCAAAAAAGAATTATGAAGATGACGATAATTCCTCTTCAATTGATAGCAAATTGGACGTTTGCTGTTCCAATGGAGTAAGAGAACAGTATCTGCTTGGACCACCTCCGGTTCCAGAAATGCTGCTTCGGTTACAACGGCATTTAGCTTTTACAAGAGTCTTGTAATCGGCCCAAACCTATTGGAAAAATATGTTTTAAATATATTATTAAAAACGCACAAACTTACTTTTTTCCAGTCATTGACATCACATTCGGGTGGTCCGAAAGCTTTCAAATCCGAACACAATTTTTGCCACAAATTATTTGACTTATTCTTAGCATCTGGGACTTGTAGATGCCCTTTTGCCAAGTCTGAATGCTTGACCATGAAGTCGACCACTACCTTATATTGTTTTTTATTTGTGTATAAATTTATTTGTGGAGCTTGCCTTTATAAATTGAAAACACAAATATTATTACATTTAATAAACCATGTTTATTGGATAATTTAATAAATATTTCTGTATAAATAAACAATATTATTAAGTTTTCTTTTTTTGTTAATCATTTTTTATTTTTTAATTTAATTTTAATTTATTTCAAAAAACCAACCGAGCCCTTCGGGCCATATATAGTTGGTAGACCAACATTAACAATCAACTTCTTTATGTCCGTACTTTCGAGAAAAAAGTACGAAAATCATATTACGCGGTACAATTTGTTCGTATTCGTACATTTTTCTTTTCGAATCGAGTTACGCGGTAACCCCCCCTGAGAAGTTTTAGTTTTTCACCACAGTTCTTTAGACAAAAGCTGAAGGATTATGTGGCTGTTCATGATTTGTAATTTTTTGTGTTCGCTATCTTTTTTTATCTCTCTCAACTTTTTTTTTTATTTTTTATTAAGATGTAATTTTTTAATTTAAAAGAAATGTTTTTTTTTTTTTTTTTTTGTATTATTTATGATAGTTTTAAGTTATTTATTTTTTATATAGAAAATATTATTAATTAACTTATGTTATAAAGTAGCTTTTAATAATCATATATGGTCCTAAGGGCTTGGATTATGTAAATTGGAGAGAATAAATTCTATATTTATTAAAAAAAAATTATCATGCCTTTTATATTGCAATCAGAGTTAATAATTTCCGCCCATCGCACATGCAAATGTGCGAAATTTGATGTGCGTGTTGCACTTGCATTCACTTCATTATCACCAAAATTTGAAAAAAATTTGATTTTTTTCATTTATGGAGATTTTTTTATGTTTGGCGTTTTTTTCCAAATCTAACAATTTATTTCAATTACATGGTTTTTTTAATTTATTTTAAATTTTTGGCAATTTTTTTGAATTTTGCCGAATATTTTAAATTTTTTGGCAATATATTCCATATTTGAATTTTTTTTTTTTGTATTTTAGTTACCTTTTTTAAGTTTACTAGCTTTAGAAATCAATAAAAAATAACAACAATATTTAAAATATATATATTAATTATAAAAAAAAATAAATTATAAAAAAAAAATAAATAAATGTTCTATTCAAGAATTTATTTTTGCGATAGAATAACACAATGCACAGTGGTGATTTTCAATATTTTGTGTTGAGCAAAAAACTATATGTAAATATGGAAAAAAATATAGGGCAAGGAATTTGTTTAATTCTGCTATTTTTTCTCCCAAATTTTTATAGAATCTATTGAAATATAACAAAAAAATCTAAAACTAGTTAGTTACACCCTCAATTTTGTCTTTTTTTTTATTTCGACGATTTTTTCCAATCTTTTCCATATTTGACATTTTTTTTTATATTTTTTTAATTTTAGTGAACTTTTTTTTTAATTTTGGCGATTTGTTTTCCATTTTAAAGATTTATTTTAATATTAGCGAGTTTTAAAATTTTTTTCTATTTCTGGAATTTTTTAAATTTTGATTATTTATTATTTTTTTTTTTACGGTTATTTTTTAATTTTTTCGATTTTTTACGAGTTTGGCATTTTTCGTGCAGTTTGTGCATTAGCGTTAGAATGTTCAAATGTTGGAAATGTTAATACGGTAACTTCTAATTTTTTATATTTGACTTAAATGTAACTCTACGACAAAGCCTACCCTAAGCGACTAGACCTTAAAGAGCGAAACATGCGTTTATATGGGAAAAAAAATACTTTTTTTTCAGTTTTTGCAATATTTTTTAAATATTTGATTACTACAATAGAAATTTTTTATTCAAAAGACTCAAAATTGAGAGATATAAAAGAAGTTTTTTTGCGCGTAAATTAATTCAAATCGAATGCGATAAATTGATTAAATTCCCTGTAAAAAATTCCCAGTGTTCACTTTACTGAACAGTGGTGTTAACAAAGGGTCTTCTGTACATGCACTAACGCCCTACAGTGCCAATTCTAGCGCTAACTGCATGGTCTGCATAAGCTGTCTGCATTTGCGCTCTCATTTTGGACAAACACTTGTTCTCCAACACCCGTGGTATCAACAACTTTTGCGTTAAATGAAAATTACAACAAAGTTTATATTAGACAGTGACATTAATTGTATACATTTTAAAGTAAATGCATCAAAACTAATTAAATTCAAATATTTTAATTCTTCACCTTTGAAGTTAATAAAATTTAACCCAAAGTAAAATCTAACTTAAATTGTGTAATCGAAATCTAAAATAAAACCTCCCTATGAATAATGTTTTTCGAAAATATATATTTTGTTATTTGAACGTTATGTACACGGTTAAGTACACTGACCCTCTGACTACCATTACCCCTCTAACCCGTTTCTTCACCCAGCGATTGATTTAAAAAAAAAACCATTCGATTTGAGTAAAAATTCGAATTCGGTTTTAAATTCAATCAATATAGAACTCAATCTTCCAAGTTGTTAACAATAGCGTGAGAGAATTACATACTCATTAGTAAAATAAGATTTTAGTTTTCGTACAACGCTCAAGTAAAAGAAATTTAACTTATCAGTAAATTCATATTTACTGCAAAAAATTTTATGATTTGCATGGAATTACCGTGCTGCAGCGTCTAGTAGATGATATATTTTTTATTTAAATATGTTTTACTTCAAATGTTTTCAGATATTGTGCGTGATGTAACAGAAGCAGCAAATAAATACAACTCAAGTGTTGCATCCAAATGGCTTTCTAGAGTAAGACTATTATTCATTCACACAAAAAAAGGACTTAAATTTTTAACTTTTTTAAACATAATTTAAGGCTTTACAGTATAATGTACCAAGAGGTAAAAAGACTCGTATTAGCCTAACAGTTTCAACTTACAAAAATCTAGTCAAATCCCAGGATATAACACCTGAAAATTTAAAACTGGCTCAAATACTAGGCTGGTGTATTGAGATGGTAAATGTTTAAACAAACTTTAACGTAGCCTATATAATTTATTTATTTTAATTTTTTAAAACTAAAGCTTCAATGTTCCTTAGTCATTAATGATGATCTCATGGACAACAGCTCGACTAGACGTGGTCAACCATGCTGGCACAAATTGGAAGATGTTGGCTTAACTGCAGTCAATGACGCTTTAATGATTGAAAATGCTATTTACGTGCTATTGAAAAAGTACTTTAGTCATTTGGAATGTTATGTTGACTTGATGGAACTATTTCACGAAATCACATTCATTACGACGTGCGGCCAAAGTT
Source organism: Delia radicum (assembly GCA_021234595.1). Taxonomy (NCBI): domain Eukaryota; kingdom Metazoa; phylum Arthropoda; class Insecta; order Diptera; family Anthomyiidae; genus Delia; species Delia radicum. The sequence continues at coordinate 205,544,164 of CM037855.1, read as the reverse complement.
TAGACCAAATAAATGCCAATAAGAGTGTTACATCATTTAACATGGATACACATAAGGCAATTGCGGCAAATAAAACTGGTTATTACACATTTTTCTTTCCATTTGCTTTGGGTATGCACTTGGCCGGGTGAGTCTTTATTACCTCAAAATTTATTTAAAACCATTTCCATGTTCCTGTTTCTTTCTTTCTATTTTTTTTTGTTGTTGTTATGTATGCAGTATTAAAGATCAGGAAGCCTTTCGCCAATCGAAAACTATACTTTTAGAAATGGGACACTTGTACCAGGTACAAGATGACTTTTTAGATTGTTTTGGTGATCCAAATATTACTGGCAAAATAGGCACCGATATCCAGGATAATAAATGTACTTGGTTGGCCATAGTTTGCATGCAACGAGCCAATGAAGAGCAAAAACAAATAATGCTGGATTGTTATGGGAAAGACGGTATGTTTTTAACTTTAAATGTAGATATTCAAATACATCTATTGTAAACAGTATTGGTTTCATTACAGACCCTGAAAAGGCAGTACGTGTAAAAGAACTGTATAAAGCGATGGGTCTACCCAATACTTATGCGACCTACGAGGAGGATTCTTATAATATGATTAAGACTCATATACAACAAACGTCACGCGGTGTACCCCATGAGATTTTCTTACAAATGTTAAATAAAATATATCAGCGTGATGTCTAAATAATACGCCTCTATGTGCTAAAGCGCCGTTTTTAACAGAGGAATATATTTAGTTTAGTATACTTACAAGGAAGGTATCTCTAATGTGTACATTTTGATCTTAATGAAACTTGGATATGTTGTAAGGGGGACTTAACCCATGTTTATAAATATTATTTTAGCTCCCAGCAACTACGAACTAGGCACAGTGGGGAAATTTGACTTTTTTTTAACAAATTTGCCTACCACCCACAGTTTTAATACTTTTTGATACTTAAACTACAAAAAATTTTAGAATTGTGTTATACAAACGAAATATTTCTCAACTTTAGCTAATTTTATTCTCCACTCTTCTCAATTTCAAATAATGTTTTCTGAATTTCAAATGCTGTTTTCCGAATTGTAATTGATATTTTCTAAATTCCAAATGGAAAGTCTGAATTTCAATTGATGTTTTCTAAATTTTGAATGGAAATTCTGAAATTCAGTTAATGTTTTCTGAATTTCAATTGATACCTTATTTTTATATTGTAAATTTGAAACGAGATGAATTTTTCAATACCCCTCTTTTACTCCCGAAACCTTAGATATGCAAAACTGGTAAGCCACAACTACATCTCTGCAACATAACCGTATTTCATAAAAATTGGGATGTAACAGTTGAGATTTTTTTCCTCGTTTATCTGTATTTCTGTAGTTTTAATAGCATGCATAAAGTATATACAACTTTAGAAAGGATACGATATTTTTTTGTGAATGAATAAACAATTTTTATGAAGTGAAATCAAATTTTGAAAACTGCTCTCTAAATTTTTTAACTAACTCTATTTCTGCATCTTTTTTCATCGCAATTTAAAAGATTTTCCGAGCAGAAAACATCTCTAAAAAAAAACATTAAAAGAATTTAGTGTGGGTTAACTATGTTAACTTTACGTTAATACCTGGCAAAATGTATGGGAAAATGTTTCATTTGCCTCGTTATCAAAGTTGAGTCATTGGGTAGTTCTGCAACAAAATAAGGACCCTGATGCGGTAGCATTTGACCTGAAGTTAACTCGGGCAATGTCTCGAATTCCAGATTAAATTCTTCGGCCTTGTCTTCAAAGGCATGGGGGATTTTCCAAGCGTAACCTTCATCAATGCCAAATACGTTGATTTGTAAGTGTGAAGATTTATAATTTCTTTCGGTAAAACAAACAACCTGTTTCTGTTCTTTAAAAAAATCTTTTAAAGCGCCTTTAAATTTCAACAATTCCTGCCAATCTTCATCCGTTAGTAGTGATGCACTCGGTATATGTGTAATAGACAATATTAGTATATGATAGTCGGTTATGGGTCCTTTGGCTAATGCTATATAAAAACGTTCCCCTATGGAAATTATCAAATGTTTCTCTACATTTGGGCACGATAAACAAAACCAGCAAATTTCTGAAAATATATATTATATTTATTTAAAAACACTACTATATTGTCTACTTTAGCACAACGTACCTTGATCCCATTGTGGTATTTTTGGTTTTTTATTTAGACGATCATTTCCGCTACCATATCTTTTACGATTACCGTCTTTTGATTCCATATCAAAAAAGTACTGCTTACTTTCCGACTACAAAAATTAAAAATAATATGAAATTTTAGAATATAATAACTAGTTCAAACATTTTCAACGCCTGTTGAAACTGCCTCTTCTCGAGGATTTACGAATTGAGAGGAACGATGGACAGGGTAAGGTTGACTATAGACTGATAACATATAAAATTAAACACTCGATTTCCTCCACCCCTTCTGATTTCAACCAAAATAGCCGCGTCCAAATGTAGGACAGTTAGTCCTAGCAGATCTTGAAATATCGCATTTCAAATTATGAAAAATGTTCGAAAATTTTAAAAAAGTAGTCATACATAATATGCCATATCTTTTTAACGGCCTAAGCTACGAGAGTTATTTATACCTCATTTTAAAGCTACTTAAATTGTGGTTTCACTAGAGCACACAAATTATTCACTTTTCCACGGGAAAATGCATCGTTTTTAAAAACCGCGGTTCAAAAAGCTGCATTTCAAAAAACAGTTTTTTTAAATTTTTAAAAAAATATATATGCCCTATGCCGTGTCCAAATACGTGCGGATATCTTACGGTATGAAGTTATGCATAAAACGTGAAAAAATGTAACTAAAAAGCCGATAACTCAGAAACATGCAGGAGTACCACATAATAGTTTGGTGACGGTATAGAAGAATAATTTGTAATTAACATATATTTTTTTAAAAATGCAAAATTTTGAAAATACATCAGTGTCGAAAATGTTTGAAATTCGTAGATTACATAGACTTCAGGTCAGACTTTGACATTTGATGTCAGAGGACGTAACCCAAGAGCATATGTATTTGTTGTGGAATGAAGAGTTTGATATCTATGATATGTATATTACACATATTTGATTATTACCTTTGATCCTTTGAGTTTAATGTCACTGAAATTCAAATCAGCAAAAGGACATTTAGTTTCGTTTGTCGTCTTTTGTATAAGTTCCATAACTCTCATTTTTTCAACCGGCGTTAGACTTAAGGCGTAAATATACTTTTCCTTATTAGAGTTTCCCACTTCAGCCAAAGATATAAAACGTGTACAGAGCTCCAACTGGGTTATTTGATCGGCCAGTAATCTAAAAAGGATAATGCAGTGCAAAATATTTAGGCAAAATTTGACATTTTTTTACCTATATGGTGGAGGTTCACAATGGCTATTATTTAGTCCGCAAAAGTGATATCTGGGCTTTATATCTCTACACAGAAACGATACAAGTTTAGATGTGTTTGTCTATTAATTAGAAAAAAATGCTACATGTGAATGCCAAACACTTAAGGTTTTAAATTCATTTGCATTTAATCTCACATTATCATCGGACACACCATATGGCCACTGCGAGGTTAACAAAATATCAACACCACGATAGTCACTAGCCGACGATTTGTTTATCAAACAGGAATTACGGACGCCTTCTATATCATCCATTGTAAAGAAAAAATCTTCATTTTGGACGTCTGGAGGTTTTTCCACACCACTTAGATAAGCGATTTTAGTGCCATTTGTTAATGTGTACAGACCTCTTTTTCCTAAGAACGTTAAATTTGCACATAATTCACCGTCAGTCACATCTGCATAATATTTCAAAAGATTTTTACTGGTTGGACCTAAAATATACGTTGGAACAGAAACTGGAAACCGAAAATTGAAAGATTACTGTGCATATGCTGAGGGATAATTTGATATGTTCTTACTGTGCTTATGGCCATTTTTATATGCTATAAGTTCCTCGTTTTGTTTCTGATCTTCGGAAAAAAAATCACCTACACATAGAAGAATTTCAAAGGGACCGGCTTTTTTATTGATGCTATCGACACGTTGGAACAGTTGCTTAAAACGACCTCGGACATCACCCACCACTAATCTAGAGATGTAAGAGTATGAATAAAAATATTTTTACAATTTGATTTCGTTACTCACATTTTAATTTTTGCCTCCATTTGTTGTTAGTTGTACGATCTTAATTATTAATGTATCTCAAAGAAGTAACATTCGCAATTGGTAAATACAGAATGTTTACTTATCGTCAGCTTAGTATTGGTTTGACCCACTCACCATTTAAGAAAAAAATGACTTAGAAATGTATTATATATACACGCTAATTTGCGTCGTTTCGAAGATGCGTCGCAAATGCTTCGATTTGCGTCGATTTGCTTCGTTTCGCAAAATGCGGGATTCACAATGCAAGCGACACTTTCAAAAGCCGTTCACAATGCAAGCAACATTTATTCGGAAATGAGTTCGAATAAACAGCTGACTAACAGATTGTTTACATTTGAATTACAATTGAATTCAGAATTTAAAAAAAAAATTATATCATTCCTTTAATCCATTCCCTGAGAATTCATTCAAAAGCTTTAATTGCTATTGAATGAATTCCCAAATCGAGTGAATTTAATATAATGTTAATTCAACATTTTACTAATTGAATGAAGAAAATTTAGTACAATTCACACAAAAAATTCGATGCCATGTAATTAGAAGCATTTCAACTTATAAAGTTTTTCACTTGAATTATTCAAATATTAAGTATAAACAAGAAAAAACTTGGTAAAATGCTATTAGTTTTCACAAATTTTTTGCGAATAAAGTTTATTAGGTGAAATGCTCCTAATTACTTGGCAACGATTTTTTGTGTGTGCTCATTTAATACAGAGAAGTTTCACTAAACACACAAATTAAAAAAAAGTACACAAGCAATAACAAAGTATGAAATGATTTTTTTTTTATATACTCATATTAAGTAATATTGCATATTTGCATTTTGTAAATATGTAATTTAAATTATGACAAAATTTCGTTAATCATATGACTAAATGAATGAAAACAAAACGTTCATCATTCTCCTTTTTATTAAAGGAATTAAGAAAATTTTAAATCATTCAAAAATAATTCATTCATTTTATTTAAAGCTATTGAGAGTTAAGCTAAGAATTCATTCAATAAGAATGCTTTTTTGGAATGAAATTTAAGTAAAATTTCATACATTTTAGAAAATTGAAGAACTAAGCCTAGATTTCAAAATCTAGTTTAAACTGTGTTTCGAACGAAAATGTAAATTCAGCTATAAGCTGCATTTACATTACCCTCAAATCATATATGGTATTGTATAATATGATACAAACGTAAACTGGATTTCGAGGTAAATGTAAATGCAACTATAGTTGAATTAAACACAAACCGAATTAATTTATTTGAAGCTCTGGTATTTTGTAATCAGTACCAGAATACTCAACTATTTTACAACTCTATTTTTTTTTTTTCTTAGAAATCATAAGTTTCATAAACTATACAGAAGATAGAATATTTTGTATATTTTTGTTTTGTATTCGAAATGAACACATCATCCGGAGAAGAGAGAAATCAGTCTAATTTCTAAAAAAAACTTCTTCAAAAACTTTTAAATTAAAAAAATGTTTTCCTTAACAAAAAATTTTCCACGCATTGTATATTCCGCTACAGGATCCACCCACCATTACATTTCGTACAATAAAAATGTGCAAAATTTGAAAAATGTAAAATCGGTCGATCGTATTGGAGGACTATCCACAGATTTAGTAAATAAACGAAATCTAAGGAAGACAATCAGGTAAAATTTAAACAATCGGCAATTTCTAAAGTTAAGTGTTATACACATTTTTGTAAATATAATTGATCTTATTGTCGTCATACGCACGTAGTCACGTACACCCTCAGAAAGAGTTCTAGTAGCCGTTATAATGTTTATATAAGCTTTCGCTGCTATTCTATTGTTGTTTGTGGAAGATACAACTGAACTTATTGTTATAGGCACACAAATAAAGTTCGGATCCAGAAATAATAGGCATTGATGATGTTTTAAAGAATTTTAAATTATTGATGAGAAATAGGCCAATCTGCACAATAGCCGTCGTAGGTAAAACAAATAAAAAATTACATGATTTATTTAACGTGGTCCGAACTGCAGTTTAATAAATTTTAACCCTTTTTTTTAACTTTATACTATGTATATAGGGAATGCATCCCGTAATCCCAGAAATTTGGTCATGAAATCCCGGAATTTTATTAGAGAATTTAATTTAAAATAAATAACTTAAATGTTCCACATTTTTAGTTCAGCAATAATCAATTTAAATAAATTTTGAAAGGAACAAATTTTGTTAACTTATACCTAACAGTCAACTTCACAGTTTAACTTACACCTCTGTCCTATGTTTCACATTCCCATGAAAGTGAAATCAATACGACTTTTTGTTGCTTTGACTTCCACATACCCTTTTTTATTTTCGATTAACTTTCCTGTAGAACGTAAAAAGAATGCACTTTTTTCCTTGCAACATTTTTTAAAAATCATAAGACAATGAGTTTAAATTTAGCATTTTGACAGAAAACATGTTTTCGACATTTTTCGAATATTATTTCGAATTTTATACATTTATGGGGATTAGAAAGCACCAAATTTCAATTTCATGTGTTTTTCAAATTCATTCGTTTTCAAAAAAAGGGAAACACAGGCGTTAGACGGCGACCTTAAATTAGGCATTCAAAGTCACTCTAGATTGCTCCTAAACAATTTTTCCGTTCGAACAATTTTTCTAAAATTTTCAAATATTGTCCAAATATTGTTTTGGGCCGAACTCTTCGCTAGTACTCTATTGATTTTATAGTTTTAACATGTTTCTTCAAATATTTTCATTATTTGGCAATCTCTAATACTTTTTTAAATCTATATTATTTTCCTCAATTAGACTCTAAGATTTGTTGTTATAAAATTAATTTCTCTCAGAAAACTTAAAATGCTGAGAAAAACCACACTATTTTTACAAAAAATCTTAGGTCGTGTAATAATAATAATATGAAAAATTTTATAATTTAATTTAGAGCGGAATTCCGGGATTTTTGAAAAATTTTCCGCGTTCCCGGGAAATGAAAATGTGCATTATTTTACATTCCCTATCAGGTATGTGATAGAAATAGAATCGTTTTAAAACTAAATCGAACGCTCAAATCGAACCTATCGATTTTAGGTGTGATTGAAATCGTATCGGTTTCATTTTCCATATTTGTTTCAATTCTACGTATTTCTTTAAAAAACACAACTCTGTTGCTTTGTTTACAATCACATTTTGTTTAAATTATTTTTTTTTGCTTTAAACAGACATCATTAAAAATGGCTTTTGTTGTAATATCTTCTTTAATTTTGTTGAATGAAGAGAAAAACAAAGAAAATATTGAACGAAAAAAGTTGCGGGACTCATCCAACCCATTAAACTTGACAGAAAAAGTGTAAGTGAAAAAAAAAATACTAATTTGCACTAATAAATATTTTTCAGTTTTATAGAATGTTTTCGAGTTAACAAAGAAGCTTTTTTATGGATATTGGATAAAATAGGTCTACACTTTATATCCACATCGATTCCTTTAACCATCCAATTGGCAGCAACGTTGAGGTTTTTCGCCGAAGGCAGCTTTCAAAGATCAGTTGGCAATGATATTTTAATTGCTATGCACCGCACAACAATTTCAAAGTCTTTAGGTAAAATGCTCGTGCTTCTAGAGCAAGTGATGTGCCAACATTGGATAAAACTTCCAACTGACCCACAAGAAATTTTAAAGTCAAAAAAACATTTTTTTGATAAATATGGCATTCCAGGCGTTGTTGGCTGCATAGATGGTACACACATTGAATTAGTCAAGCCAGGTGCACAGGACTATTTATATTTCAACAGAAAAGGATATTACAGTATAAATGCTATGATTGTAAGTAAATATTGCCATGCATTTTTAAACAAATTTAATTTTACAATTTCCAATTTCCAATTTATTCAAGATTTGTGACCACAAAATGAATGTAGTGGCAGTTGATGCAACGAGGCCAGGGTCAAGCCATGACTCATTTGTTTGGAACTTGAGCGTTCCAAAAGATTTTTACCGTTCCAGGTACGAAAATGGAGAACGGGGTTCGTGGCTACTGGCTGATTCTGGATATGCACTTGAGCCATATGTGTTGACGCCATACAGGAATATAAGTGCAGATTCGGCTCAACACCAGTTTAACAAAGCACACGCTTCAGGAAGAAATATAATTGAGAGAACAATAGGGGTTCTTAAAAGCAGATTCAGGTGTCTATCACGAGCGTTGTGGTATAAACCCTATAAGGTGGTAAAAATTATAAATATTTGTTGTGCTCTTCACAACATGTGTATCTTTTACAAAATTGAGCAACGTTCAATAATTGAAAATACCCCAACAGAAGATCCTGATACTGAAGAAGATAATGTTGAAAATACTACGAACAACGAAGCTAGCAGAAACCGAGATAACATAGCCCAAAGTTTATTACAAATTAATTGAATTCATTTATTAATTCATTATTATTAATTCATGTACATATGTATATCATCTTATTTATTAATTTCTATAATTATTAATAAGAATGTTTCCATTAATAAATTTCAAAATTGGTAAACATTTAATTGTTCTTTTTGTAATTCTAATAATTTTTGTTTCAGAATGTTCTTCTCATAAGCTAATTTTTCCAACTCCTTATGATGCCTTTCGTTTTCAATTCTTTGTTTGGCAATTTCTTCCGTTTGTTCATTGATGGCGTTAGTCTGTTCCTTAAAACGGTCAGACAGTTTGTCCAATGCTCGGTACATACGTTTGCCGTTTGAGTCTAAATTTTTTAAAATTTCTGTATTTCCCTCTATGATACACTGCATTTTCATTAAAGTTTTAGATATTTCAGCGTAGTAATTAGTCTCATTCGACATGAACTTTTTTAAGTTGTCCTGAAGAGAAAGAGTTTCAATTTTTCTTTTTCTTGGTCGCTTTGATGTGGTTGGTACTTGTACTTCCTCTTGTTCTTCTTCCGTATCTGTTGAATCTGATGATTGTTCTTCATTTTCTTCTACACGTTGAAAACCATAAGAAACACTTTCATCGATGCCATCCACAACATCATATAGGCCACAAAGTTTACCAATAGCTTCATCTTTGCTAGATATGTATAGTTGATTGTGAGGTCCACCTCCAGTAGCACGGGCTTCTCTTTTGTTTGTAGCCAGCTTTTTTTTTACTTGAGACTTCTTATCGCTCCATGCCTACAAAATCAAAAAATTTAAAACCCATAAAGTTATTGATAGAAAAATACCTTTTTCCAGGCATCTGGTTTCTTTCTTGGTGGGCCAATACTATTGAGATCGTCTGCAAGGGTCTGCTAAAGTTTCTCGATTTCAATTCTGTCTCCTTTGGCAAATCCCTTGGCCAATTGAGGATGTTTTTCCATAAATTCTATAATCATGTCTTCCTGTCGAATATTTATGTGCTTTCCCCTGAAAATTTTCTAAATAAATCTATTTTTATATTATTTTAAATATTTATACTTACATTTCAACAAAAATTATTGCAAACAAACTTCAAAAAAATGCGATAGTTTTAAAATCGTAAACCCCCGACTACACGTTTTAAAAACGCAAAAAAAAAACGAATTTCGTTTTCCGTCACACTTTTTTTTTATCGATATTTCTATGGGACAATATGGAAATTGAAATATAATACGTTTTCAAGTAAAACCGAAATGAAAACGGCACTTATGTTGTTCATCACAACTTTTGTCGGTTTTGTATCGATTTTGGATCGATTACGTTTTCCATCACATACCTGTATATGTATATAACAATACAATAGGGTCCTCAATCCGAACTACAACAACAATTTAGTTAGATTTTCATATCTTCAAAAAGTTACGTACCCGCTCGATTAATTTGGGCTTTACGCTTGAATTTTTAATAGTAGCTAACTTTACAGCAGTCTAATATTTTTATTAATATACTAAACTTTTATTTTAATATTACAGAACTTTATCAACACTTCAAAATCATTCAGTGCCAATAGCAGCACGAGTTACCGTTTCCAAAAATGAAAGTCGTAATTTCATGACTGTTTTTCCAGGTGAGTTTTTTTTTTTTTTTTTTTTTTTTTTTTTGTTTTAATTTTATTTATTTTCTAATAATACATAGTTTCCAATAACCATTTAAAACACATGGTAGAATTTAAAAAATATGTTTTCTTAACGTAGATGATCAGTCGGATATAGCCTCCTTTTACTAAAAACATAAATAAAAAGAATTATTGAAGCCATCACTTCGAAAAGGGAACAAGTCCATAAAGTAAAACTTTTCGGGATTAACACAAAATCTATTTCTTCTAAAAAAAACTTTATGGTGGTGAATAAACTGCACATAAAAGTTGAGAAATAAAAACATGTATATTTTTCTGAGATTTATTTATTATAAAAAAAGCATTTATCATGTGGATATTTTAAATTTAAATTTTTGGACTAATGCCTTTTTCGAAATGAGCTCTTAGATGTAAACACAAATCACAAGATTTTTAGAAGAAGTGATGGTTAATCATCATGATTTTCTTCATACTATTTGTTAGCTGAAGTTGTTGGCCATGCAAAGATCTATGTATAGAAATTTTGGTACTTTTCTGGAATGTATTTTTCTAGTTTTTTCAGATCTGGTATTTTATTTCCATTGATTGGCACTTTACCAGCATATGCAGATGTATTACTTCATGGTAAAGGCGGCCTGGTGCCCATTATCTGTAATACTGTAATTCATAACTGATTACACAATCTATGGATTCACGTGTTGTCACAAGACAGGGAATGTGTAAAACACTTCAATGAATAAAATGGCTTAAAAAAGTGATATTTGAAAAGTGTGACTCGTGTCCTTTTCGAAAGGACGGGTTCAATTAAATAGCGAAAAAGAAAGTTTTACCGAGGACTCAATTTAAACAAAATCATAAAAAAACGTAGATCAGAGCAATTTCATTTTCTGAATTAACGACACAATTTGGAGCACCCGCTCCAGGAAATTTCTAATTTTCCCTCCCCCTGGATCCCTGTCTCATCTGTAGAATACGATTTTTTTCAGAATTTATAATTACACTGCGCAACTTGAAAAGTAAAACAAGAGTACCGACCATTCATCCTAAATATTTTGGCCACGCTGATTTTAATGGCGTTCCCAGTTTTTTCACTTATGGGTCAGATTTTTCGCAAAATTGCATTAAAGTTTTGCATGTTTACGAAGTTTTTTTATATACAAAATTTTAAAAATAAGATATTTTATCTTAGATTTTATTGTAAATACTAATAAGCAAGGCAGCGACTTTCATGCACTAAAAATACAAAATAAGCGCTTAAAATGTGCACTTAAATCGAAATAGTACTAAAATAAAAAAAGATATGCACTTCAAATTTGGGGATTTTTTAAAATCGATACACTATTTGAGAATGTTGTACATTGGTTTTAAAAAAAATCCAAAATATGTGTTTATAGCAAAATGGACAAAAATATGCATTTATAACAAAATACAATATAAAAAATATGCAACAATAAATAGAAGACATTTTGTTGCAAGTTATTTGATTCGGAAATGCAATATACCTCTTAATTTTCCATACAAATTGTTGTATTTTTGTACAAAACCAAATTAGCGTCTGGTATATAAAATATATCAGTAACAACTTCTACATCATTTAGCAAGCATCCTTTTGTTGAGTTGTAATTTATTCGTCAGTTTCCGGATGCACACTTATGACCTACAATATGCATATTTACTTAAATGTATTTTTATATGTTACCTAAGTATTATATTTGTATGTAGATGCCGTCAATATTATAATTATGTATATCTATGCTTGTATCTTGAAGAACATTTGATCTATGTACAGTGTTGGAAAAAATAATAGGGACGATTGTTTGTATTTCAATAATTTGATAAAATCTTTCTTGTAAAATGGATGTTTTATTTTCAAAAACCGTCAGATCGTTTAAAAACTAGTAGTCTTCCATTTTACAAATAATATTTGGCGATTATTTTCATTGAAATTGCAAAAAAGTCAAAATTGATCGGCATTTGTTTGGATTTTGACGATTACAGCATTATATGATATTTTTAACTTTTACCGCTATATTTTATGAAATCTTTTATAATGCAAGTTTCCGATTTACAAATAATTGATTTTAATGCTTTCATAGCATCGACTTTGCTTATTGGGATGAAACATATTTAAGAATACATTTTTCTATAAATCAAAATTTGGTTAAAATTTTGAAGTAACGTTTATCTAAAATATATATTACAATATTGACCACCGATACATTTTAAATATCGTTATCCGATATAACCCCAACCACCTGGGGTTAATAATACGGCATTCGTGATCGTAATTTTGCTATCGAAATAAATTTTTTATTTCTGAAAATAAAACATTTAAACGAAATTTTTTCGATCAAAGATGTTGTAGGATCTAACCTTGATTGGAAATAAATATAAAACTTCGAGTTTTCATTATTAGCATTTTTGTAGTTACTGATTAAAATAACAGTTTTCGAACGCTTTCACTCGATCACGAATGTCGTATCGTAATTCGGCCACTGAATTTAAAATCCCGCAACCACTTCCCTTATCACCTGTACGATACCGGTATGGAATCGGTTTTAAAATTTGTTTTATCATTTAAAACAAATCTTTTTAAATTAATTTACTCTATTTTAGCAAACACTATTTTCTATTCACAAACAAAAATTAGTATTTTTTTAAAGTTTTTAAAAATCTTTGTACGAAATTACTTTTATTTATATTATTTACCTTCATAAATAGTTTTAAACTTACAACAAATCTATTCAAAATATTTTAATATAGAAATTGCTTTATTTAACCATACTTTATATAAAACTTAATAATTTTGATGTTTTTTAATAATTTAAACTTTTTTTTATACTTTTTTAAAAAAACCGGTACATACAGCTTTTAATATTTCGTACCGATACGAATGGAATTCCTTTACCAATACCGAAATAAACAAACAATTTATACCAATACCGTTATTCGTTTCGGTGGCCAAACCTTAATATTTTAATATTTCCCAGTAATGTCTCATTGGTTTTTATACAGAACATTGAACAAATTATTTCATAACTGATTGTTATTTCTTCTTAAGTCTGTCTGCACCTCTTTAAGCGCTACAAACTTTAATTTAATTTTTAACCCATGAATTCGCACTTTATTTTACTTGTGAAGGCGGCAACGAAATTACCAGCTTATATTTTCTTTTTATCCTGATTGTTGGACCAACGGACCATACTATGGGCCAAAAAAAAAACAGTGTTATTTTAAAAGTATCCAGTTTCAATTCATAGTATTTATAGAACACACAAGATCATATTTCTTGGATTGTTTGCTATTAAGTTGGTCGTTTAGATTTTCCAATTTTCATGTTAAATTAATGGACTATTGATCTAACGATTACCCTTATTTATTTCACTCTACAACAAAAAACTGCACACATTATTTTTAAAACAACTTACCAAAAGAAACCCGAATCTTGCAAAGGATTTTTGTTTTATTTTTCTTATTTTAAACTAATAAAGTACGAAAATGCAACAAAAACTTATGAAATTTATGGTTTTCTTTTAATTTTTTCTGTTTTATACATTTTTTGACAACAATTGTTGCGTAATCATGCAAATTCAGTTTTAAAAATATTATTTTGATTTTTTCAAACTATTGAAATTTAAGCAATCGTCCCTAATATTTTTTCCAACACTGTATTTCTTGTTTACAATACACTTATATTAACAGTATAACGATATATATAAAATAAAATAGAAACAATCAATCAACTTAAAGTTTTTCATGTCAGTAAATAAATATTATTATTTTTTATTTTATTTTTCATTTTATTGTCATTATTGTTTTAATGTTTTAATTTTTTTTTTCTATTTTTATATTTTTATTAATTATTATTAATTTAATTATTAAAAACTACAAATGTAACCCAATTATGTAATTACAATTTCTTACATCCCATACTTTAAATTAAAAGATATATCTTGTTGTATGGGATTGTCAAATAAATTCAAATTCAAATTCAAAAAAATTCACAAAACAAGAAAAAAAAAAATTATCATGCCTTTTATATTGCAACCAGAGTTCGTAATTTCCGCCCATCGCACATGCAAATGTGCGAAATTTTATGTGCAAGCCAAAGTTGCGCTCGCACATGAGCATGTGCTCTTTTTTTTAAAATTTGCACTTACGCATGTGCAAGTGTGTTGCACTTGCATGCACTTCATTATCACCAAAATTAAAAAAAAAAATGATTTTTTTCAATTACAGCGTTTTTTTTTTTAATTTTTTTAAATTTTTGGAAATTTTTTTGAATATGGATGATGCTATTTTTTTTTGTTTTTATTTTGCCGAATATTTTAAATTTTTTGGCAATATCTTCCATATTTGAGATTTTTTTTTATTTTAGTTACCTTTTTATGTTTACTAGCTTCAGAAATCAATAAAAAACAACGACAATATTTAAGAAATTATAAAAAAAATAAATAAATGTTTTATTCAAGAATTTATTTTTTCGATAGAAAAACACAATGCACAGTGGCACCCAATTTTCAATATCTTGTGTTGAGCAAAAAACTATATGTAACTATGGAAAAGCTATAAAGTAAATATGGAAAAAATATATTGCAAGGAATTTGTTTATTTCTGCTATTTTTTCTCCAAAATTTTTATAGAATATAGAAAAAAGTTCAATCTATTGAAATATAACAAAAAAAAATCTAAAGCTAACACCCTTAATTTTGGGGTTTTTTTTTTTCATTTCGACGATTTTTTTCCAATCTTTTCCATATTTGACATTTTTTTAATATTTTTTTTAATTTTAGTGAACTTTTTTTAATTTCGACGATTTGTTTTCCATTTTGAAGATTTATTTTAATATTGGCGATTTTTAAAATTTTTTAATTTTTTTCTATTTCAGAAATTTTTTAAATTTTGATTATTTATTTTTTTATTTTACGAGTTTGGCATTTTTCGTGCAGTTTTTTTCACATCAAATTTCGCACATGTGCATGCTCGTGCGTAAGCGTTAGAATGTCCCTTAGAGTTTTAAATAAGTTTAAATGTTGAAAATGTTAATACGGTACCCTTTAATTTTTTATATTTGACTTAAATATAACTCTACGACAACGCCTACCCTACCCTAAGCGACTAGGCCTTAAAGAGTGAAACATGCGTTTATATGGGAAAAAAATACTTTTTTCAGTTTTCGCAATTTTTTTTAAATATTGTAATAGTTTCTATTCTAAATGATAAATTATTCGACATTATGATAATATTATGTATTCAAGAAAGTATAAAAATCCAAAATCGGTTAATAACTAGCCCGGTAATAAATACTACCCAGACCACTAATGTGCCAATTATGATTGACCGAAAAATTCGAATTTTTGAAGCTGATTACTACAATAGAAATGTTTTATTCAAAAGACTCAAAATTGAGAGATATAAAAGAATTTTTTTTTTTTTGATGTCTAAGTTTAAAATGTTTTCTTCAACAAAAGCGAAGGCTTATTTGTTGTCATAAAATATTTAAAATCGAAAATTAGCTACTTTAGTAAGCTAATTTTCGAACATCATTAACCAATGCGGCCATGTGGCCCTAAATGATCCCAGACTTATTTGTTTCAATTTACAAAAAAGTCAAAGATTTGCTTACTACTTTCGAATTTTAAGAAACGTGATCTAAAATATTATAACACAACTAGCTGACCCGACAAACGTTGTTTTGCCTTCAAATTTTATTTTCATTGAAAGTCTGGTTCCGTTACAAAGTCGTGGTGGATTGATATTTCGAAGAAGAATGTACCCGTATCCAAGCAATGCTGTGTAACAAAGCAAAAAATTTTGATATTCACACAATTTATATGAAAATGACTAATGTTCAGAAAATCACCACATGTGGACCAAACGAAAATATTTTTAAACAATTTTTTTTTTTGAAAAACCATCCTCATTGCATGTTCTACAAAACGTATTTAGCCATTTTTTATTTTATGCAGCCGTTCTCGAGTTATGGAGTGACAATCAAAATGTACACTTCTTTTTATATATCGCACTTGATCAACAAGAGGGTATTAACTCAAAATTTTAAAATTTTCAGTAGAGTCAAAAAACTGTTTATGGCCACATTTTAACAGAATTTAAAAATTCAAAACTATCATAATAAGCAAATTCCATTTGAAAATATATATATATTGTTTTTGTTTTAAATTTTACCACTCATTGCAAAAAAAATCTATTTTTTGAGTTAATACCATTTTTTTGAAATTTTATCGATTTTGAATATTTTATCAACAAAACAGTATCAACTCAAAATACAACCAAATATAAATAAAACAGTTTGATTAAATCAAAATAATACCCTTTTTATGAAAATATACGATTCATTGCTATTTGAACTTTTGTATTAACTCGAAATAATAACTTTTTGTTGAAATAAAGGTAATCACTACATCAGGAGTGCCCAAAAGTTCCTTATGGAAGAGCAAACACCAATACATTTAAAGAAAAACTAATTTTTATTCAATATTTTTTGTTGTAAAAACCAATACATACAAAGAAAAAAGAAAAAAATATTTCAATGTTTACCAGCAAAGCATACGAAAGTGTTGTTGCTTTGCGCTTGCGTGTATACAGTGAAGAACGACAAAAAAACTAATAAGACAAAGTTGTTTGTGTATTTCGTATTGCTAGTGCTGAGCGCTCTATATGTGTATTAAAACACATAGCCTATAGCTAAGTGTTTTTACAAAAACCAATGAGCACCAAGCGCATAGGCCTTGGGCACCCCTGCACTACATTATCATGAAAATGGTCTCAAAAGTGGTTTTCGAGATTAAAGAGTAATCGGAATACGTTGAAATTTTTACAATAGATAGATATTGATGTTGTTAGTTGATTTCTTGAAAAAAGTGATATTTTAAAAATTTTGAGTTAATACCCTCTTGTTGATCAAGTGCGATATATAGAAGATCTGAAGATTATGTGGCAATAATTTGGAGCTAATTTATTTTTTTTTTTTAAATTATATTTAATTTTTTAACTATATTCATGTCAAATATTAAAAAATCAGAGAGTACCGTATCAACATTTCCAACATTTATACTTAAGGGACACTCTAGTGCGCGTAAATTAATTCAAATCGAATTTATCGCATTCATTAAATTCCCTATAGAATATTCCCAGCGATTGTATAAAAAAAATTCATTCGATTTTAGTAAAAATTCGAATTCGATTTTAAATTCAATCAATATAGAATTCAATCTTCCAAGTTGTTAACAATAGCGTGAGAGTAATACATACTCATTAGTAAAATAAGATTTTAGTTTTCGTACAACGCTCAAGTAAAAGACATTTAACTTATCAGTAAATCCATATTTACTGCAGAAAAATTTATGATTTGCATGGAATTACCGTGCTGCAGCGTCTAGTAAATGTTATATTTTTTATTTAAATATTTTTTACTTCAAATGTTTTCAGATATTGTGCGTGATTTGACAGAAGCAGCAAATAAATACAACTCAAGTGTTGCATCCAAATGGCTTGCTAGAGTGAGACTATTATTCATTCACACAAAAAAAAAAAATGACTTAAATTTTTAACTTTTTTAAACATAATTTAAGGCTTTACAGTATAATGTACCAGGAGGTAAAAAGAATCGTGGTATCCTAACAGTTTTAACTTACAAAAATCTAGTCAAATCCCAGGATATAACACCTGAAAATTTAAAACTGGCTCAAATATTGGGCTGGTGTGTTGAGATGGTAAATGTTTAAACAAACTTTAACGTAGCCAATAAAATTTATTTATTTTAATTTGTTCAAAACTAAAGCTTCAATGTTCCTTTCTCATCAATGATGATGTCATGGACAACAGCTCTACTAGACGTGGTCAACCATGCTGGCACAAATTGGAAGATGTTGGCTTAACTGCAATCAATGACGCTTTAATGATTGAAAATGCTATTTACGTGCTATTGAAAAAGTACTTTAGTCATTTGGAATGTTATGTTGACTTGATGGAACTATTTCACGAAATCACATTCATTACGTCGTGCGGCCAAAGTTTAGACCAAATAAATGCTAATAAGAGTGTTACATCATTTAACATGGATACACTTAAGACAATTACGGCAAATAAAACAGCTTATTACTCATTTTACTTTCCATTTGCTTTGGCTATGCATTTGGCCGGGTGAGTCTTTATGACCACAAAATGTATTTAAAACCATTGTTATGTGTTCCTGTTTCTTTCTATTTTATGGGGGTTGTTATGTACGCAGTATTAAAGATCAGGAAGCCTTTCGCCAATCTAAAACTATACTTTTAGAAATGGGTCACTTTTTCCAGGTACAAGATGACTTTTTAGATTGTTTTGGTAATCCAGATATTACTGGCAAAATAGGCACTGATATCCAGGATAATAAATGTACTTGGTTGGCCGTAGTTTGCATGCAAAGAGCCAATGAAGAGCAAAAACAAATAATGCTGGATTGTTATGGGAAAGACGGTATGTTTTTAACTTTAAACGTAGGTATTCAAAAACATCTATTGTAAACAGCATTGGTTTCATTACAGATCCTGAAAAGGCAGCACATGTAAAAGAACTGTATAAAGCGTTGGGTCTACCCAATACTTATGTGACCTACGAGGAGGATTCTTATAATATGATTAAGACTCATATACAACAAACGTCACGCGGTGTACCCCATGAGATTTTCTTACAAATTTTAAATAAAATATATCAGCGTGATGCCTAAATAATACGCCTATATGTGGTAATGCGCCGTTTTTAACAGAGCTATATATTTAGTTTAGTATACTTACAAGGAAGGTATCTCTAATGTGTACATTTTGATCTTAATGAAACTTGGATATGTTGTGAAGGGGACTTAAACCATGTTTATAAATATTATTTTAGCTCCCAGCAACTTAGAACTAGGCACAGTGGGGAAATTTGACTTTTTTTGGCCTAAGTGGCTTATTGCGTTGCAAATAAATAAATAAATAAAAAAAAAAAAAATTTGTGTACAACCCATATTTTTAAACTATTCCTTAGATCGATTTTTAATAAATTGTTAAAATCGGCGAAATTGCCATTTTTGATACTTAAACTACAAAAAATTTTAGAATTGTGGGATGCAAACGAAATATATCTCAACTTTAGCTAATTTTATTCTCTATTGATAATCGTTATGAAATCTACTGTCACTTTTTATTTTTAATACATTTATTAAAAATTAAAGACTGCAATTTTCGTAAAATTATTTTAAAGATGGGCATTTGTAGAGCAAAATATTGGTTTTTAAATAAATAAAAGTTCAATGCCTTTGGTAAGATAATAAAAGTGCTGCAGTAAAAGCAAAAAGTAAATATTGCATATTTTATTTGATTATCAAGAGAATAATGCTACGTTTCCACTGAACGTGTTTTGGACGTGTTTTGAAATAAAACATGTTTTGTACATGTTTTCCCATACATTTCTTTCCACCAAAACACTTGTTATGCTCAAAACATGTGGAAACGCAGAAACATTTCACTTTTAATTTCAAAAAATATTTTCTGAATTTCAAATAAAATTTTCTGAATTTCAAATGCTGTTTTCCGAATTTTAATTGATATTTTCTGAATTCCAAATTGAAAATCTGAATTTCAATTGATGTTTTCTAAATTTCGAATGGAAATTCTGAAATTCATTTAATGTTTTCTGAATTTCAATTGATATTTTCTAAATCTCAATTGATATTTTGTGAATTACAGTTGCAAAAGGTGTAGAATAGCTTTCGTTTGATACCTACTTTTATATTGTAACTTTGAAACGAGATGATTTTTTTAATACCCCTTTTTAACTCCCGAAACCTTCGATATGCAAAACTGGTAAGCCACAACTACATCTCTGCAACATAACATCTCTACAACATAACCGTATTTCATAAAAATTGGGATGGAAAAGTTAAGATTTTTTTCCTCGTTTATCTGTATTTCTGTAGTTTTAAGCATGCATAAAGATACGATATTTTTTTGTGAATGAATAAACAGTTTTTATGAAGTAAAATCAAATTTTGAAAACTGCTCTCTAAATTTTTTAACTAACTCTATTTCTGCATCTTTGTCTAATTTACACGACTTCCAATCAACTTTTTCATCGCAATTTAAAAGATTTTCCGAGCAGAAAACATCTCTAAAAAAAAAAAACATTAAAAGAATTTAGTGTGGGTTAACTATGGTAACTTTACGTTAATACCTGGCAAAATGTATGGGAAAATGTTTCATTTGCCTCGTTATCAAAGTTGAGTCATTGGGTAGTTCTGCAACAAAATAAGGGCCCTGATGCGGTAGCATTTGACCTGAAGTTAACTCGGGCAATGTCTCGAATTCCAGATTAAATTCTTCGGCCTTGTCTTCAAAGGCATGGGGGATTTTCCAAGCGTAACCTTCATCAATGCCAAATACGTTGATTTGTAAGTGTGAAGATTTATAATTTCTTTCGGTAAAACAAACAACCTGTTTCTGTTCTTTAAAAAAATCTTTTAAAGCGCCTTTAAATTTCAACAATTCCTGCCAATCTTCATCCGTTAGTTGTGCTGCACTTGGTATATGTGTAATAGACAATATTAGTATATGATAGTCAGTTATGGGTCCTTTGGCTAATGCTATATAAAAACGTTCCCCTATAGAAATTATCAAATGTTTCTCTACATTTGGGCACGATAAACAAAACCAGCAAATTTCTGAAAACATATATTATACTTAATTAAAAACACTTCTATATTGTCTACTTTAGCACAACGTACCTTGATCCCATTGTGGTATTTTTGGTTTTTTATTTAGACGATCATTTCCGCTACCGTATCTTTTACGATTACCGTCTTTTGATTCCATATCAAAAAAGTACTGTTTACTTTCCGACTACAAAAATTAAAAATAATATGCAATTTTAGAATATAATAACTAGTTCAAACATTTTCAACGCCTGTTGAAACTGCCTCTTCTCGAGGATTTACGAATTGAGAGGAACGATGGACAGGGTAAGGTTGACTATAGTCTGATAACATGTAAAATTAAACACTCGATTTCCTCCACCCCTTCTGATTTCAACCAACATAGCCGCGTCCAAATGTAGGACAGTTAGTCCCAGCAGATCTTGAAATATCGCATTTCAAATTATGAAAAATGTTCGAAAATTTTAAAAAAGTAGTCATACATAATATGCCATATCTTTTTAACGGCCTAAGCTACGAGAGTTATTTATACCTCATTTTAAAGCTACTTAAATTGTGGTTCACTAGAGCACACAAATTATTCACTTTTCCACGGGAAAATGCATTGTTTTCAAAAACCGCGGTTCAAAAAGCTGCATTTCAAAAAACAGTTTTTTAAAATTTTTAAAAAAATATATATAAAATACTTCCCTATGCCGTGTCCAATTACGTGCGGATATCTTACGGTATGAAGTTATGAATAAAAACGTGAAAAAATGTAGCTAAAAAGTCGATATCTCAGAAACATGCAGGAGTACCACATAATAGTTTGGTGACGGTATAGGAGAATAATTTGTAATTAACATATATTTTTTTAAAAATGCAAAATTTTGAAAATACCTGTGTCGAAAATGTTTGAAATTCGTAGATTATATAGACTTCAGGTCAGACTTTGACATTTGATGTCAGAGCACGTAACTCAAGAGCATGTATTTGTTGTGGAAAGAAGAGTCTGATATCTATGATATGTATATTACACATATTTGATTATTACCTTTGATCCTTTGAGTTTAATGTCACTGAAATTCAAATCAGCAAAAGGACATTTAGTTTCGTTTGTCGTCTTTTGTATAAGTTCCATAACTCTCATTTTTTCAACCGGTGTTAGACTTAAGGCGTAAATATACTTTTCCTTATTAGAGTTTCCCACTTCAGCCAAAGATATAAAACGTGTACAGAGCTCCAACTGGGTTATTTGATCGGCCAGTAATCTAAAAAGGATAATGCAGTGCAAAATATTTAGGCAAATTTGACTTTGTTTTACCTATATGGTGGAGGTTCACAATGGCTATTATTTAGTCCGCAAAAGTGATATCTGGGCTTTATATCTCTACACAGAAACGATACAAGTTTAGATGCGTTTGTCTATTAATTAGAAAAAAATGCTACATGTGAATGCCAAACACTTTAGGTTTTAAACGCATTTGCATTTAATCTCACATTATCATCGGACACACCATATGGCCACTGTGAGGTTAACAAAATATCAACACCACGATAGTCACTAGCCGAGGATTTGTTTATCAAACAGGAATTACGGACACCTTCTATATCATCCATTGTAAAGAAAAAATCTTCATTTTGGACGTCTGGAGGTTTTTCCACACCACTTAGATAAGCGATTTTAGTGCCATTTGTTAATGTGTACAGACCTCTTTTTCCTAAGAACGTTAAATTTGCACATAATTCACCGTCAGTCACATCTGCATAATATTTCAAAAGATTTTTACTGGTTGGACCTAAAATATACGTTGGAACAGAAACTGGAAACCGAAAATTGAAAGATTACTGTGCATATGCTGAGGGATAATTTGATATGTTCTTACTGTGCTTATGGCCATTTTTATATGCTATAAGTTCCTCGTTTTGTTTCTGATCTTCGGAAAAGAAATCACCTACACATAGAAGAATTTCAAAGGGACCGGCTTTTTTATTGATGCTATCGACACGTTGGAACAGTTGCTTAAAACGACCTCGCACATCACCCACCACTAATCTAGAGATGTAAGAGTATGAATAAAAATATTTTTACAATTTGATTTCGTTACTCACATTTTAATTTTTGCCTCCATTTGTTGTTAGTTGTACGATCTTAATTATTAATGTATCTCAATTAAAGAAGTAACATTCGCAATTGGTAAATACAGAATGTTTACTTATCGTCAGCTTAGTATTGGTTTGACCCACTCACCATTTAAGAAAAATTGACTTAGAAATGTATTATATATATACGCTAATTTGCATCGTTCGAAGATGCGTCGCAAATGCTTCGATTTGCGTCGTTAATATGAAAATGTTTGTCGAAACCCTATTTTTAACACACAATGTGAGGCACAACACAAAAAGCATATCTTCTTTCTAATTCCGAAACTAGTTTCTCGATATCATATATTATATCTGAGATATTCATTATATCCACAATTTAACGTTTGATAAATACTGGTCTGATTCATTAACCACTGTTTGGCACATGGAGTAAATTTTGTATACAAAAATTAAAAACAAAATCGTCATTATTGTTTTCCTGCAATTGGCATACTGCATACAAAAGATTAAAAATTGATTTCATTATTGTTTGTCTGCATGACCAAAACAACGAACGTAAAGAGTATTTTTATTCATAGAATAATTACATCTCTTTTTAATCAAATAGCTTGCAAGAGCAATTATTTTTTTTAGAAAATATTGTTTCAAATTGGGTAAGTAAATTAAATAAAATGTTTTTTACACAAAATAAATAAATTTTTTAGAAAAGTTTCAATTTTATAACACTTTTTGTCTATGTACAGTGACATTTGTGAAAAAACTCGTAAAACATGAATAGTGCGCATTAAATGACAAACAAACGACACAGCTCATAACACGCAGATCAGTCACAAGTCAAAGCAAAAAAGAACGATTGAACGCACTAGTTTACTGACTCAAATTGAACGGTAATGACCGAGTCACCAAAATGAACAATTAATCCCAACTCTATAAAGTCGTCGTATGAATATTGGTGAGACCTATAGACCATTTCTGGCAAAATTGAGTTAGGAATTGATTATATATGATTAATGTGTCCTCTTTCTAAATCTTTAATCCGTATTTATATACCTCGTATCAATTAGGAGATATCCAGCCCCATATGTGCTGCGTATCCCTATTTTTACAAATTTCTTAACATTGGTATTGTGTATTGACCACTTTTTGGCCAATGAGTCAAACTTTCTACAGAAAAATAAAAACATTATTCGTCAATCTAGGTTTGACACATTTGATATAAGCAACGCATATAAAACAAAAAACAATAAAAAAATTTAAGCATTGGTTTGCACTATGACAACCTAGTTTTATAATGGTTAAAAGAAAAAAAAACTTTTGACCTACTTGAAAGAAAAACAATAAAATTGTGATAAAAACGGCTTATAGGCCATATAATAAAAAATCTTTTTTTAAAAATTGTTAACTCTGGATACGCAGTGCAAAAAGGCGTAAAAATTAACAATATTGTTTATAATAAATGCGGCTATAGATATAGCAAACAAAAAAGAAACCCTATCTTGTAGAAATTTAATAATTTTGTTGTAAACTTTCTTTATCGTTTTTCTCGCAAAAATGATTTTGGTCGGTGCGGCTCTCCAATAATCAATCGACGAAGTGTAAATAAAAAAGTGAACTGTTGTTATACGTCAAAATGTATAGACATGTAGCATTTAGATTAGACTAGAGTGGCACCAAGATATATTTATATAGGTAGTCTTACTAGAACAACAACTACAACAAACTACAAACAATACAAAAACAACAGGGTTTTGACATTTCAAAATACTCAATATACGGTCTTTGTACTGTCAAAACCATGTAAGAAATGTCAAAACCAGGTAAGAGGAAGATAAACAGCTGGGCTACTAAGACTACCTATATAAATATATCTTGAGTGGCACTATGCACCGCCACCAGAAGTTGGTATTTTGTGCTGTAGACATGTAGCATAGAAAGTCGTATTACCAAAATTGACGTAGATCACAAAACAAGAATATTTATTTTTCGTAAAAGCTTTAATAACTTTTGATTTAATTTATATAAAAGTGTAAACATTTATTGTTTTATTTATTTATTTAAAAATCTATATTGTAATACAAAAGCCATCCAGGCCAGTATATATGCTGCAATTAATGGGAAAAACAAATAATAACCGTGTAGATTTTAAGAAAAATTAGAAAAGTCGAACTCAACTCTCTAGTGTATTGGTCAAACCAATAATAAGCTGACGTACTGTAGTTCGTGAACAAACTAGTAAATAGAAAAGAAACACAATGAAAGATAAAACTAATAGCGAAAAAAATCCCCATACATATTGAGACACAAAAATTTGCATGGCTGCTGACTAATAAAATATTACTCTCTTAATATATGCTCTCAGTTCAACTCCTAATCTATGTCTTAATTATACCCATACACGACGCATTATTTTGGTGCAACTTTTGCTATTGTGCAAAATATTACCAGTGAGTATCTCATAGTGGTAGGTTGTACAATATATTGAAAAAAATCAAAAAGATAATTGCGCAACCAATACATGTGAAAATTATTTTCTAGTGTGTTGGCCACATTGTGCAATCTTTATATCCATCCACAACAGAACAAAAGAGTGCTGTCATATTTTGTGCAAAAGTAATGCACTGTGTAGTGCAAAATTACAATTACTTCGATAGCGATTCGACACAAAAGGAGCAGAGAAAATGTCGCCTTTAGCAAAATTATGTCGACGGCACCAACATTTGTTTGCGGCAGCCTCTTAACGTTAAATTTTACCTGAATTTGTATGATTCGTTTAGAAATAGTAGTCAGATAAAAAGTTGAACTGTTAATCAAAAAGATTAAAAATTGTTTAATCGTCTTGTTTAGTGCTTGATTAAGCAGTTAATCCCATTTTTAGTAGATTAACTTGTCTATGTACTATGTTATTCAGACTTCATTGCAAAAGACGTGTTATGCCAAAACGAGTGGAAAAGAATAAAGAAGCTTTTTAATAATAATAAAGAGCTAAAATACAATCCCTATTACAGTACTATTTGCTGGGTTATATTTTCATACGCAAAAAATAAGTACTTACTTACTTTTCATTACTGAATACTTATTAATAATTAGTACTCAGTACCGGCATAGTTAGTACTTTTACAACTCTAATAGACTTTATTGCAGAGGTTTTGGCCACTTTGGTATACATCAGTAAGAAAAAGTTTTGTGAATATTTTATCGTGTAAATAAACATTTGTTGTTGACAAGTTTTATTAACAAAAAAGAAAATTAAATTGGGAATATAAAAAGTACAAATAAAATGTATTCTCTTAAAATCCATGGCCGTATTTGAGAGGCGATTCGACCAACAATTAACCAAAATAGATGACACTCACCAAATAAACTGCATTATAGAAACTGCACAGGAAGTTAATGGACATACGGTAGGTAAATGACGCATAATGTCAATAAATATCACCCAAAAGAAGAAAAATTTTAATAAATGCTCATTGTACGTATGATATTGGATGGGGGGTGGTGGGATTATTAAGAAAAGTACATAAAATCAAGAAATACAAATAAAAAAAAAAAAAAACAATTAATCAAAGTGGTGTTTGTTAAAAAGTAAATAAAATATTACTTCTATACTCCATAAAATACAATCCAATAGTTATGAACTACTAAATCTTTTTCTATTTTAGTTATTCCAGTATATTTTCGTAATTAAATAGGGCTTTTAATTTTTCGATATACAATACACTTGTGTCTCATCTGTATATAAAAAAAAAAAACCACTCGCATATGTATGTACCTATATGGATGGTATGTACGTACTAAATAATATAAAAAAAAAAAATCAATATTAAACGGCAACAGTCGTTTTCCAGATAGATTACTTTTAAACTTTATACAGGCATAGTTTATTATTATTATTTTTTGTATTGATCATATTGTTTTCATCCTTGGTCTAATAAAAGGAATATCTTTTACGTTTGCAACGTGGAGTGGTGAAACAACATACCTGGAGAATATTACGGCGTTACAATGACTTTGCTGAATTACACAAATGTCTTTCCATCTCCGGTCTCGAATTGCCATTGCCGGGCAAGCGATTGTTTGGTAATATGCGTCCGGACTTTATAGCTGAACGTAGACAAGCATTGCAAATTTACATTAACACAATACTAATGAATCCTATATTAGCATCTTCGCTCCCAGCGAAACGGTTTGTCGATCCCGACAGTTATTCGCAATCATTTCATGGTTAGTTAAAATATCTTTGGACGCAAACATTTTCATTTAATATTTAAAAGTAAATTACTTTTAAATTATTATTCTAGATCAAGCCGTTCAGAATGCGCTTTTATGTTTAAGAAATGAAAGCACTTGGTCATTGGGATCTACTTTAGGTGCTATTGGATGGCGTTTAAGAAAACACTATTTTAAAGCGACGACAAAACCACCAGATAACAAATGCAGTAACAAATTAGTAAAGAGTGGTTCACAATCACATGCTCAAATAAAACAACATACAAACTCCGCTGGCACAAGTAGTAGTAGCCATAACAGCAATGGGAGCA
Organism: Delia radicum; assembly: GCA_021234595.1. NCBI lineage: Eukaryota > Metazoa > Arthropoda > Insecta > Diptera > Anthomyiidae > Delia > Delia radicum. The sequence goes on along the minus strand of CM037855.1, from coordinate 205,516,647 downwards.
AGTCTGGTGGCAGTTCAGAACAGCATCATGTGTCACCCGCTCCAGCACAATTGGAGGGTGTTGAGTTGGTTATTGAATGGTTGGAATATGGGCCCGATAAATTTGTTGACGATAAAGAAATGGGGGGCATTTTAAAGAGTCTAATGGGTATACAACATCGTCATATAGAATCCGTTGTGTATGCCGGTCACAATGAGAATGGAGGTCTGGTAATAAGAAAGTAAGTGTTGCGGATACACATACATATTAACGTATAACGAAAATACTATTGTTTTTTATTTTAAGATTCCACAAGCACGGTTCACTAAAGGACATATTATGCATGGCCACACCAAAAAATCCTTTCCTAAGTAAATATGGCAATCCCAAGGGTCGCACTGCCTTGACAATGAAACAGGTGGAGATATATGGCAAACAAATCTTAGAAGCTCTCATCTTTTTGCACTCCAAGGGATATCCATATGGTAAAAAATTATAATTAGTTATTGGTTTAAGCAACGAGCTATTATACTAAGGAGGTTCCAAGCATCCCAAGCCCTGTTAAACCGTCTCATAAACTAAATATGCAAACTATGACTGGGAATACTGTTAATAGCGTTGTTTTAAATGATTATTTTTCAACATAAATAATTCGAAGTTTGTGTTAAATATGCATTAATAATGCAAGAGAACATATTGAAAAACACAAATTAACTTTAAAATTTAATTAAAACAACTTAAAAATATTTAATCATCATTCATCTTTTTAGAAATTGTGGTTCCACCTTTCAAACATATTTTAGTATCTTTTTCCAAACCGAATATTAAAATTTGTTCGAGTTATTAAATGTAGATGGCGGTGTATACAGCACACAAATTGGAATTTTAAAAATAGACTTTCTTAAACAGCATTTTTTTTTTAAATTGTCCATTTCCAAATCAATGATTTGTAGCACAGTTAATAGTGGCAACATCCATAGAATTTATAAAAGAGAAAACCTCGTGTAACAACTGTAAGAGAAGATATAAAAATAAAGAATATTTTTACGAAATATCTCAAAGCAGTTCCCTGAGAATCTAAAACTGAAATTCCACTAGAAAAGTTTAATGACAGTTGCAAATGTTTTGACCAGCACTTTATATACATATAAAATTTCATTTTATATTTGTTCGACATACAAATTTTTATTTTTAAACGGATTTCTCTGAACTTTCATACACTCGATCCTATTGCTGCAGGGAAGATTGCCATATTATTTTTAACCGAACACGACCACTTTTACGACCATACGTTATTTCATAACGAAACTTATTTAAAAACGGATTTCACTCGAACTTGGTATACATGCCAAGTTCACCATATACTTTTCATTGGGCACGCCAACATTTACGCCCGCTTTTTCTAAATTTGTTATTGCATTATTTTTCTTTCGATATATTTTTTTTTAATTTATTTATTTACAATACAATAAATAAGCCTTTAAGGCCAAATGTATGGTTAGAATATATCAAACAAATTTAAATGTATAATACAAAATTTCTTAGACTAAAATAAATATTAGTGTATAATGTGTTAATTCTTAGAACAGAATCGTGCTATTTTCCTCCTTGGACAAAGTTTTGGCTTCATCATTATTGAATAGTATTGTATAATTGTTAATTTTTATTAAGTAACATAGCATTTTATGCTTAAATGCACTAGGTGTTCTTAAAAAGTTTTGCAAATAGTTTGCTAAAGAATTCAAGTTTCTGGCCGTACGTATTGTTAAGAAATGATCGCTTAAATATTGAATAAGAAAAAAAGGTTCGACAATTTTAGGGTATATAAATAATATGGTACTCGATTGTAATTCATTTTGTAAAATAATAGTAAATTGTTAAATAAAAGTATTTTTTAAAGGAACAACCAAAAAACGTTTTTACAGCAGTTCACTGGAGCTTGCTCTAAACTGGCACACTTGACAAGATTGTCGCATATTTCATATTATTAAGGTTGTTATACAATTGTTTTTAGATCTCGCCCACTTTTCCTAAAACATTAGTTGATTGATTACTAAATTTTTATTTTCTTACGGATTTCGTTCAAATTCGGCACTCATAACTTTTACACCTAGGTCGCGGTCACCAAATATTTATCATCGATTGTGTCCATTTAAAGGCCAACTATTTTTAAATTTATAAATGCATTGTCTATTATATCGCTTAAATTTGACAATTCATAAAATTAGTAAAGTCCGATTGGATGTTCCCATAAAAAATGTTTATTTTTCAGCGGATTCCGCTGATTCTTTTCAAAGATCGCCCTCCAAAAGACCGCCCTATATATTTTAAAGTAATTGAAATAATTTTAGATTAACTGTGTATTAGGTTGTCCCGTTAATTTAATTTTCTGTTTACAATGCACATTGAAGACCTGAATACGAAATTTATTTATTTATTAATTCAAGTTCTGTAATATAAAGCCATCCAGGAAAAAAATATATATTACACAGTAATAATATTAACCTGAGTTCTTATAGTAATTTAAAATTAAATATATAAAGTGTGTTTTTTGTACAGGTATATAACTTTAAGTTGTCAACACAGTTTTGTCAACTGTCAAGTGAGATATTTTTAGTTTGGTTTGGCATTTCAACATGAATAAACTGATGCCTAAACAACGCTTCCAATTTGGCAAATTTATTTTGAAAATCATGGTTCTGTTTGAAATACGTATCGCGCACATCGTCCATTTTACAATCAACATAATCGTCCATCAGAGCAATTAATTCGATTTACTATGGAACGTTTTCGCACCACGTTTATTCTAAATGATAATATGCATCCACAGAGACGTCGTGCAGTGTGTACAGAAGAAGTCATTGCTGCTATAGAGCGTAGCGTAGAGGAAGACCCCAATCAGTCTATCCGCCATCGTGCACAGGAATTGCATATGTGTCCATCCACTTTATGGAAGATTTTTCGGAAAGATCTTGGTTTGCGTGCTTACAAAATCCAACTCGTGCAACAATTGAAGCCACACGATCACCTAGCAAGGCGTAGATTCGGTGAATGGGCCCAAAACAAGATTGCCATTCATCCCGATTTTCAGAATTGGCTTCCAAGATCGTGCGATTTAACGCCGCTGAACTATTTTATGTGGGGATATGTGAAGTCGCTAGTCTACTCCGATAAGCCCGAAACGATTGACCACTTGGAGGACAACATTCGCCGCGTTATTGCCAATATACGGCTACAAATGTTGGAAAAAGTCATCGAAAATTGGACCTCCAGATTAGACTACGTCCGATCTAGCAGTGGCGGTCATATGACAGAAGTCATATTTATATTATAATGCCAGAAGATTATCTTTCGAATAAAGTAAATTTCATGTGAATTTAAAAAATTCATCTTTGTTTTATTCCATTTCAAAGTTTTATACCTCTGTAAAAAACACCCTTTATATATAACAACAAATTAACAGAACATTCTAAAAATTCTATTCTACAAGTTCCATCGGCTCCCCAACCATAATGTAAAACAAACGCAAAAGTAATAAACACAGCATAATGTCAAAGAAGTAAGGTCCCAATTAGTAGTAAATTAAAAATACAGTGGATCCCAATGAAATTCATCCAGTTAACATGTTGATGACAATAAGGAAAATTTTTTTAAAAAGTTGTTCACTATCAATTAAACAAATACTTCGAGGACAACAATATATTGAATGAAACACAATCAGGCTTCAGACAACAACATAGTTGTGAATCTCTTTTAAATCTGGTGGTGTCTCAATGGAAAACAGAAATTACAAATAAAAAATGTGTGGTAGCAGTTTTCTTAGATTTGAAACGATCATTTGAGACGGTTAATAGAGGAATATTATTGGAAAAACTTCAAAAGTATGGCATTAAAGGAGTGGAACTAAAGTGGTTGAATAGTTATTTAGAAAATAGAACCCAAAGAACAAAATGTTATTTATATAAGCGGTAGAAATCCTGAGGAATGTGTGAGAATCGTTAATTCCGAATTAGAGGAGGTGGTGAAGTATTTAAATATGAACAATTTAAAACTTAATACGAGTAAAACAAAAGTTATGATTATAAATGGAGAGACTGATGAAAATATAAGTATTACCGGTGTGCCAATAGTACAAGTTGCTGAAATTAAATATCTGGGCGTTATAATAAACAAAAATTTTAAGTTTGATCTGCATTACAATTATATTTGCAAAAATATTTCTAAAAAAATTGGTTTTCTAAGAAGAATCCGAAATAGAATTTCAACATTTACAGCTATTAACATATATAATACAACCGTTAAACCTCACTTTGAATATTGTTCAACACTGTTATTCCTTGGTAGGCCAGAGATGAAGATAAGACTGCCAAAACTTCAAAATAAAGGCATGCGATGTATTTTACGGGAACACGGACGATCTCATCAAAATGATATGTTACAAAAATTGCAGTGGCTATCGGTCTATCAAAGACTGGTAATGAATGTTTTAATTTGCATATTCAAAATGAAGAATGGATTGTTGCCGAACTACATGCAAAAACAATTAACATACGTAGCGGATGTTCAACCGTACAATCTGCGTAATGTAGGTGATTTTAGGCTAGACTTTTATAGAACAAATTTTTGCCAAAACTTATTATTTTATATTTGGTCTCAAAATTTACAACGAAATCCCTTTAGAATTAAAAATTTAAAATAACTTTTATATTTTTAAAAGAGAAATTATTTTTTATATAAAAAGATTATATTTATTAATTCATAGATATAAGTTTTTTGTATATTAATAGCTTAAGGCTAAATAAATAAACTAAAAAAAGTAGTAACACATTAACTATAAATAAACCAATGAAATATTTCACGCAACCAGCCACCTGATTCAAAAGTTTGAGGCGAAAAACATTATTCGATTGTGAAAAAATAAGTAAGTCGCAAGGCAATATATTCCAACAACGGGCAATTTTAACCACATATGACCTTTCATACATTGATCTAACAATTCTATTAATGAAGATCTGACGATTCCTAGATGATTGTGATAAAATGAACGACCTACATTATGGTAAAGGCCTACCTACCATTTTTCAAAATTCCATAAAACATAATTAAATTACGGTATTTAACAAAGTTTTCAAATAAGCACCCCGGAAAATGGTAAACATAACCAGAAATGTGATTTCGGCTCCTAAGACCATATAGCACCTGTTACATTAAAAGCTCATGAGCCAATGTTTTCTTAACACCAAAAGGAAAAAAAATATTAGTGGAATAAAGTCTACGTAAAGCACTCCAAACTCTGCCAGACAACACATCAATGTGAGATTTAAATGACAGTTTACTATTCAGTAAAACATCCAAACACTTGGATTGATTCACAAATTCAATTACACACACACCCAAAAAACGGTTAGTTCGACCAAACATAATAGATTTAAAGACTTAAACAATGTCCACTCCAAAACACGATCAAGGCACAGATTAATCTTACTCTCAAAAACCTGAGTAAACGTACGCTTACCACTAAACAATAGGAAAACATTATCAGCGAACAAGAAAGATCTAAAAATTCTTGAGTGTACAGCCTCTGGAAGGTCATTAATATACATAATGAACAATAACGGCCCTAAAACAGACCCCTGAGGGACACCAAAACGAAGAGACAGCAGACCGGATCTAGCATCATTAACAGCAACAAATTGAGATCTTCCAATTAAATATGACATAATTAATTTACAAGCAGATATTGAAGACTTGAATTTGTCTCTAAGCTTATAGATTATTCTAACATGATTAATAGAATTAAAAGCCTTAGAGAGATCTAGAGAGTAGGAGTAATTTCAGTTTGGAAAAATTATCTTAACAAATTTGATCGAAATGCCATAAATTTCAAATAATTATTTGTTGTTGTCTTACTTTTTGCCGAAATATGGCTGGCTGAAAGTCTCGCTATGTAAAGCTTACATTGAGAAAAATATTTTTAATTTTTTTTAGAACATTTTGGGTCAATGGTTATTGTAATTATTTTTACTTTTTTTTGTATAAAAACACTTAAGTTGCACTTAACTAACACCAACATTAAAAAAGTAGTAAAGTGTTATTTGAATGATTTTATACAAAATTTAAGGCGGTATTTAAATTTTGTACAAAACATACCTGTTTTGACATCTTTTTCGTTATATTAAGCTCTTTAGTACACATCGTTTGAGTGCTATTACTTAAGGGAAATCGTAAGAACATCGTAAGGGACGTCCTACTGTATATAAAGTTAATTTTTTACTCTTTATACAAATTTTGCAAACATTTTACAGAAAAATTTATGCTTTAAAAATGTTAACAATATTATGTAAACGGGGCACACTTCAATGTATCAGATGGCATCGACCGCAGGGCGTCACAGCGTCTCCTATGCGTGCTTAATAACTAAGTTAAGGAATCGGGAAAAGTCGTTATCATTTTTAAGTCTTAAGGTATGCAACTAAAATTTGTTTCTAATATGTGTTATTTTAAAAGTAATTGAGTTCCGGGCAAGACCGGATACAAACAGCTAGTATTATATATATAAAGCAGGAGTGCCCAAAAGTTCCTTATGGAAGAGCAAACACCAATACATTTAAAGAAAAACTAATTTTTATTCAACATTTTTTGTTGTAAAAACCAATACATACAAAGAAAAAAGAAAAAAATCTTTCAATGTTTACCAGCAAAGCAAGATATATTTATATAGGTAGTTTTAGTAGCTTAGTAGTTTATCTTCCTCTTACCTGATTTTGACATTTCTTACATGGTTTTGACATCTTACTGTACTGTACCCAACAACAAAATGGCTGTTGTTTTTGTATTGTTTGTAGTTGTTTGTTGTAGTTGTTGTTCTAGTAAGATTACCTATATAAATATATCTTGCAGCAAAGCATACGAAAGTGTTGTTGCTTTGCGCTTGCGTGTATAAAGTGAAGAACGACAAAAAAACTAATAAGACAAAGTTGTTTGTGTATTTCGTATTGCTAGTGCTGAGCGCTCTATATGTGTATTAAAACACACAGCCTATAGCTAAGTGTTTTTACAAAAACAAATGAGTACCAAGCGCATAGGCCGTGGGCACCCCTGATATAAAGGGTCCGCCAAATAACTTTTTTTTTTTTTGAAATGCTATAAAAAAAAAACTACTGAATATATTCTCAAATTTCCTTTTTTATTTGAAAGTACAATCCTTCCGGTTAATAATGGAAAATAATTTCATTCAAATGGCTGCCTCGGCTGGCCATGCAGTAGCCTACACGATCGGTCCAATTTTTAAGCACATTATCGATTGTGTGCAGCTGTATTTCACCAATGGCTTCACGAATATTGTCCTTTAAAGCGTCAATTGTCTCTGGTTTGTTGTCGTAACACTTATCTTTGACGGCACCCCACAAATAATAGTCCAACGGTGTCTAATCGCAGCTCCGAGGTGGCCAAACGACATCAGCTCTGCGGCTGATAATGCGATCTTCAAAAACAGGGCGCAAAACATCGAGTGTAGCTTCGGCTGTGTGGCACGTAGCGCCGTCCTGTTGAAACCAAATGTTGCCAATATCCTCCGTATACACAACCATATTCGTTCAGCGGAAGGATAAAACTAATTATCTGTCAAATCAGACATGAGCTAAGTGTTACCATTCACGAAATAAGCACTAGTTGAAAAAAAAGTTAGATGGCGGACCCTTTATATATTTTTTAAGTAAGGGAATGTTTGCTAATGCGGCTTTACATATGGTTTTTGTCCTACATAAAAAACCAAGTGGAATATTTTAAATCCAACTACATCCGCTTATAGGCCAACTCTTTGGGTATTTTGTGGCTAGAGATCATTTTCTTGTGACTAATATAAAAAAGTTATATGACAGTTTTCAAAATCACTCAGTTAAAAACTCTCTAGAGACATGTAAAATTGTTAGAAAATAAATTTTTGGTCGAAATTTGCATTTAATTTATTTTAATTATGTTTATTAAAACGTTTTATGTATCGTTAAAAGCTGTTCTAGGGGATACGATATGTAATAACTGCTGCGTTTATTTTATAATGCTAACTTTGTAATTGCGGCAAACAACGATTTTTGTTGTTGTGAATCATGTTAAAAAATTGTTCAAAATAGTCAAGATTAGTTAAAGTAATGCGTAAAACATTTAAAAAGACTAAAACTTTGAAACTCATCAAAAAAATTAAAAAATAAGAAAATATATCAAAACAGTTCACTTTAGCGAACAAACAAGATCACATTAGCGAACATAATAAAAATTAATTTTTTTTTCATTTATATTGTTTTTTTTTTATGGAATCAAATAGTTTTATTAAAATTGTGAATAAAATTCTTACCGTTTGCAAAAAACCGACATGAAAAAATCTTTAAACCTTGTGCGATTAGAGTGTGCCTGGAAAAGTAAATTTTTACCTGACTTTTTTTTAGTTTATCCTAAAAGTTTTTGGCAAACAAATTTAGGTAAAATAATTTTAAAATAATAAACATTCAAACGTTTGATCAAAAGCAAATGTTTTCTTTTAAATTATGAATATTTTTGTACACATCATGCATAATTATACCTATTGTATCAAAAAATATTTTCAAATTCTAAGAAGAATTTACTGTTTTATATTAAACTTTCGTTTTATAAAACGATCCCATAAATTTTATATTCTATATCTTGTTTACAATTAAAACACGACTAGGTTTGATTTAATACAATTTGTTTTAAATAACCTAATTTGTGAAATATTAATTGTAATACCTTTTATTTAATTTCTTTTACAGGCCATTTGCACTCGGGAAATGTTGTAGTCGTAGATGATTGTGTTAAACTACTGGATGTTGAAAATTTTATACTTGGAGTGCCCTCGTTTTATCGGCCATTTTTTGTGCAACACAGTAAGATACACACATCAGAAGCTATAGACGTTTATTGTTTTGGTCATGTACTTTTTGAAATGTCAATGGGCTATCCATTGCAAGAATCTGTCGTAAGACAAATAACAGATTGTCCGGAAAGTTTAAGTTAGTTTTCCATCCACTCACTATCTTATTTTGTTGTAAAATTGTATTAAACTGTTTTTGTTTTTTATATTGTACTTTTAGAAAATCTTCTTGAGAGTATTTTATCTAAGGACGCTTGTAAAACTGGCCTGCCATCTCTTGAACAACTAATACAGCATGATTTTTTTAAGCAACACACATCTGTTGGAGAAACTTCAAGCAACGTCCAAACTCACGACGATAAACCCCATTTCAAGCTATCATTAAATGCCAAAGAAATTATCAAACGAGCTGTACAGAAAGCAGAAAATAGGTTACGCGATGAACAAAAATCTGTAAAAAACCAAAAACGGATAGTACGTGTACAAGAACTGATGAGTTCCGAAGAAGAAAAACGCAAATCAAAACAAAAAGCGGTAGGACAGAAATTTTCAAAACGTTTGTATTGAGATAAGCTTTATAATAGAATTGCTTTAAATTTTAAAATGTCGTTATGTCATCTAAAATAACTACCTATTGTTTTCTAAACTCAGGATTAACCTTTCAAATATCTTATCTGGTTTTCGAGATATGTTAACATACAGTTTTGAAAAATTCTGTATTTTGCTATACTTGGGACGTTATAACATTGCGGGTTATGACTTTTTCACAAAATTTGTTGTCATCTTATTGTTTTCAAAACGCAATGCTATTACATTCCGAATATAGCCAAAAAAAACAGGGTTTTTCTAAATTTTGTGTTAAGATATCCCTAAAACCTGATGTGATTCTGAGGCCAGATTCGACTTTAGAAAAGTATGTTTAAACCATAGGATATTGCCCTCTCTAAAATTTTGTAGGCCTATATAGTCATTACTTTTTATTTTTCTCAACAGATTCTTTTTTTAAATAGGTTTATCTGAAATCGGGAGTTCTGCATTTCGAAGTGATTTTAAATCGCAGTGAAATTGAAATTTATGTCACTTGCACTGGGTTCTAAAGTTTTAGTTGGTACGATGTCAGTTTTATTCCATTAAATGATCAATGTACAATCATAATTCACATAAATTTCAAATGAAAATGTATTAGGTTAAGAAAAAAATGTTATGAAATTTTCACTTACACCCAAAAGTGAAATACAGAACATGACCGATACTGATTTCAACGCCTATACTCACTTTTTGTGGAGTTTTTTTTTTTTCTCAATACCTAATTCTAGACCACATGTGATGTGTTATAGGTTCCAGAGAGAATATGTTTTTAATATAAAGAAAATTTGAAAGACATGAGGTAAAAATATAACAATTTTTTTAATTTATTTTTTAGAAACACGAATATAAACAATCAAAACTTAAGCAACAGAGTTCTTTACAAAATAATAATAGTCGAGTTTCATTAGCCACTACCACCGGTGGAAATTCTATAACAGAGTCTACAGATGCCGGTTCTAGCCCCTTAAGTCGTATGAATAGTGTACATGTGTCCAATGTTTCACAGGATGTCAACTACGATTTAAAATGTAAGTTTAGTTTTTTTTTTTAAGAAAGATCTACACCATTTTTAATTGTATTTCCGAATTTATCAATTGTGTTTCAGAAATTATCAATTGAATTTAAAATTTATCAATTTCATTTCAGAAACTATGAATTGTATTATAGATTTAACAATTTTATTTCAGAAAATATCAAGTGTAGTTAATTTTTATCAAGGGTATTTCAAACATTATAAATTGTAGTTCAGATTTAACAATTGAAGAGGGGACGCAAATAAGGGTATACAGAACATAATGTAAAGTGTTCAGGAGGCGAGAAAAACTTGGGAAATGGCCAGACCTTGATATTTTTAAATATTTTTTTTAACATGTCTACTAGGCCGGGTCGATTTGTATGGAGGCAAAAAATTCGCTCAACGTTCAAGGAAAATCGTATTCTAGGGATCAAAATAAGAAACTTTGTAGACATTAGGGTGGGTCGATTTAAAAATCGCTCAACGTTCAAGGAAAATCGTATTCTAGGGATCAAAATAAGAAACTTTGCCGAAGGAACCATACCTCTAAAACGAATTCTGATGTCCCGACTTTTGACCCGTAGGGTGAAATTTTGAAAAATCCCACTTTGGCCCATTTAGAGTGCCCCAATCGAATCCAACCCAATCGAATATATTTATACTCTATTTTTTTCGGAGAAGAAATAGAGACCCTAATCTTGGAAAGACTTCTCCTACTTTCTGAAATATCTATCCCGAGATTTGTACATTTTGCTAAAAAAACACGGCTAAAAAGGCCCTCTTTTAACTTAAATTTTAACCCCTAGAATGATGATTTATGCATTAATCTGCTAGCGCGTCTCCCGGAGAAGACGTATCTCCCATAATCTTGGAGAGATTCCTCCTACTTTCTGAAATATCAAAGTGGGCTTTTTCAAAATTTGACCCTACGGGTCAAAAGTCAAGACATCAGAATTCGTTTTAGAGGTATGGTTCCTTCAGCAAAGTTTCTTATTTTGATCCCTAGAATACGATTTTCCTTGAACGTTGAGCGATTTTTAAATCGACCCGCCCTAATGTCTACTGATCTAGAAAATACATTTATCAAAATGCAAAATTTTGTATATAAAGAAGACTTTGCAAAAATGTAAACTTGAAAATTTATTTAATTTATTAATTTATTTTTGAAGGCATGTTGGAAAAATTATGATTTGGTATCATCCGATTTCGACGAAAATTATTCCTTATTACCAGAAAAAAATTATTTATAAGTTAGAAAAGTTTTAAGGACATCAAGGGCATTTTTATAAGAAATGGAAGAATAAAACATAAATGTTTTAACCAATACTCAGGGGATGCCCGCTACTCATGCAGTGCATTGTATTGATCAGGAAAATAGGGTATGGGAGTAGTGTTGGTGGATATTTGATTTAAATTTTTCTAAATTGTAAGTAACAGGGAAGACTTCTGCGGGAAGTTTGTTCCACATACGAATCGTTCGACTAAAAAACTAATTTTCTCTGTAATGCGTTGTGCGAAACACAGGACAATCAACTACAAACGGATGTGCTCTACTAGATAAGCAAGTATTCCGAATAAAAACTCGGGCTCGAGGAATAAGTTCACTTATCTCAGATGAGCACCTCCCATGGTAATATCGATAGAAAAGTGTCACACAACCCACATTCCGACGATGCTCCATTGAATCAATAGATTTGGATACACTACTGTCATTGATAAGCTTCACCGCCCTCCCCTGAACACGGTCCAGAAGCTTCAGAATAGACACTTAAGCCCCTGCCCATATATGAGAGTTGTATTCCATTTTCGGCCGGATATAGCTGGTATAAATAGTAAGGAGATCGGATGGAGTGAAGTAAGTCTTGCACCGTTTCAGAAAACCAAGACACTTGAAATACGTGCTTATTTATTTATTTCATTCATTTGCAATACAATAAGCCTTAAAGGCCAAAGACGTATTGCTAGTGTGCTACATAAATTCAAGAATATATTTACAAATAGCTTAGATTAAATTCAATAAACAGTATATATATATATATATATATAAAAAAATACGAAAATATCCTTAGAACAGGATAGCAATAGCTATAAAATTGTACACTTTATTTTTGGATATGGTTCAGGTGTTTCACCATAACTAGGAAAATGTAAAAAGTCCATACTGGAGAAAGCCTGACCTAAAACAATTTAAAAACACTCATTCATACAGTGTCCCGGAAATGTGACAAAAGTTTGTTACTAAAAACATTATACGATAATGTAAAAGTACGTAAATTCAAAGGCAAAAAATTTCAGCTTCTAGCAGTTCTAATAAGTAAAGATCGTTCAAAGATTGTATAGTTTATAAGTGGTTCAACTATCTGAGGGTTTCTCTCAGACCTAGAAAATATAAATTCAGAACGTAAGTAATTGGGTACACCAGATCTAATGACCTTATAAAAGAACAATAAATTGCGAAGTTCTATATACTGTGTTAGGGGGCAACCGAGAAAGTTAATAACTGCACTAGATACGTGATCACGAAATCTAATTCCATATACAAACCGCACAATTCTTTTCACAATTAGCTCAAGCCGCACTATATTATACCCAAAAGTACCAGAATCAACCTCAAGGCAGTAATTAACCTGCGACATCAACAAGGTGTGAGCAAGAATATATTTCACCCTTACAGGCAAATACAAGCCACAATTGTAAAGTTAACTGAGTCCCAAAGTTACCCTAGATGAAACAACATCAATTTGTTCACTAAAATTTAGATATTGGTCAATTACAACACCCAAACATTTAAGCGATTCAACATATTCTATATCGGTTCCACAAATACCTATCCGAGGGTAAGCAATTTTGCGATAACCCGTTCGAAACATTATTGCCTTTGTCTTAGTAGCATTTATCGAAAAATCGTTTAATATTATCCAATCATGCAGTCTATCCAGTGTAAAACTCACAACCGTCTCCAAAACAGCAGGGAAATCCCTGCAATTGCCAAATAATAGCTGAATGTCATCAGCAAAAATAAACGGTTTTACCAAGTGCAAATCCAAAGAATCAGCACAATCATTTAAATACAGCAAAAACAAAATTGACCCAATAACGGACCCTTGCGGGACACCAGAAAAGACAGAGGCGATACTAGAATTAATACCACGCATACTTACAAATTGTGATCTTCCTTGCAAATAAGAGTATATTAACCTACAAGCCATAACTGAAAAGCCAAATTGCTGTTTCAGTTTATCAATAAGAATGTTATGATTAAGGCGGTCAAAAGCCTTTGCAAGATCCAGAGATACCAATATGCAATCCCTATTTTCATTTAAATGTTTTCTAACAGTCTCGGACGGACATCACACTGTATTCTCATGCCCAGAACATCAAAAGTATCCGATTGCTCAATACCTATACCATCCATAGCAAATGTATCCACATTTCGTAGATTTTATTAGCCATTTTAACAAATAAATTGAATGCGATGAAATATCGCTTTACTCATAATTCTCTTTTAACCCTTTGACGATCACAGTCAAGTATAGTGCCCAGAAGTTTTTATAATATATTTTTAAAGTTGATGTTCCTACTTTAAATTCAAATATCACTTAATATATCTTTAAACTTTGTCAATTGTCAATAAAATCTTTGTTTTTCTACTGTATTTTCCAAATTGTGTTAAAATAGAAAAATTGCCGTGCAATTAATTTGAATAAAATATTGAAAAAAAAATTAAAATTTTAAAGTATTTTTTTTTAGATAAAAATTCAGAAAAATAGCAACATTTTTACCCAAGTATGTGTTAATGTACTAGTTCTATTATATTATGTAAAAAAGCGATTCCCAAAATATGGTCTGCATATCCTTATTTGCCTCTTCTCTTCAATTGTATTTCAGAAATTATCAATTGTGACATGAGCAAGATTACACTACTAGAAGGCAAAAAAAAAAACTGGCTTTGAAACACACCTTTTGAAATAGACCTATGTACGCTGAATACAAATATGTCAAACAAATTTTTTTCTCATTTGCAGTTTTTGAAATATATCGATTTTTATATTTTCATTATTTACGCCATTTTTCGTTAATTTTTGCTTTATTTTTCGAAATTTTATCGCAAAATCTGGAATTTCTGTTAGGAATATAAATCTCTACAAAATTATTTTTCTTAATTTGAGTATAAATCATGTCGGCGTTTGTATCAGGATATCGCACTGGAAGTTGAAAATTATCCTTTTACAGTTTTATCCTTATAAATTTTATAATTGTACAAAAACTAGACATTTCAATTTCTATAATACAGTTATAATTTCTGAAATACAATTGACAATTTCTAGTGTCCGACCGATCAACTTGTTCGACGAACTTGGCCGAACACCGAGTATTTGAAGAAATTGAGTACATTTTCAGATAAGTTCAAGCATTCCTATTTTTCGCAAAACACGTCATTAAAATAATTGAACTCAATATTTCATATATTTGAAAAAAATTCTAAATTAGCTTTTCTTGAGATTTTTACATGTTTAAATATTATTTGTTTTACTTTCAACAAATTTCGTTGTCAAAATCAACCGAAATTCACGTTTTAATTAAATTAAAAATTCCGGCTACGGCTTCGGAGGAGCATTGAAAAATTGGCCGAAGTTCTGCTTCACCAATTGAAATTCTGAAATGCAATTAATAAATTTGAAATTCAATTGATAATTTCTGAAATACAATTAATAAATCTGAAATACAATTGATAACTTCTGAAAAACTATTGAATATGGTGTAGACAGCATAAAGAGTTTGATAAAATCACCTATAATCAACCATTTATTGGACATATTTTTCTTGCCATTTTAGCCCCGCCCCCAACACCTTCTGCCTACCAAAAATCCAAAGAGTCTGAAATTCTTCAACATTCCCAACAATTGAGACAAACGACATCATTGGTTAGTGTTGATAGACAATCATCGTCTCCAAATATAACATCTGAAGAACAAGGTGGCACCGTAGTAGAACGCTCAGCTCTTCTTGAATCTATATGTAAATTTAATCGTGGCTCTTTACGTAAAGTTCGTTCCAATGATTAATGTTAAGATATAATCCATCCTGTATTGGCTCAACAACCTTTTGTAGTCACTATTGTTTGAACTAAATTGGACCAAAAAACCAGCTATAAAATAGCACAAAGTCGTTATATATATTTTTATTTTAACATACTTATAAATTTTTTTATTTTATAGAGCACAACAGTTAGAAAACACTAAATAACTTATATACTAAACATAAATGTATTTACATAAAAACAAAACAAAACATAATAATATTAGGTCATGTGTAATAATATGTGCATCAGAGTGGTCCAACAAATTATGAAAATTGGATTTTGAGATCTCCACAATGTTGCCCCTATTCCTTGTTTTCTAAAAACTCGATGTGCTAGGTTTCAGCTAAATTCGTTAACGTTTAGAGGTCGCAGAATAAGTAATTTTTTAAGAATTAGTAAGCTGAATATTTATTAAAATTTTCAGCTCATTTTTCATTTAAAAATTTCGATTTTTTTTTTAATGTGTTCGTTATAATTGTTAAAACTTGTATGAAAATTAGTAAAAGAGTTCTAAAAACTAGTTTGTTATATAAATAGTTCGCTATAAACGATGTTCGTTATAACCATATTAATATTAGTGTCCGACCGAACAGTTCGGCCAGAAAATGCATTTGGTCTGTATTCGGTATTTTAAAGCATTATGGACAAATTTGGCGGATGGAAAAATGTTTATTGGTCTGATTAGATTCTATTTTGAGTGTCAAATTTGAAGAAAAGTCTGTAGTTAAGCAATGAATTCACTGTTCGGCCTCAGAAAGTTCGGCCAAATTGAAAATAGTTCGGCGGCCGAACTCTTAACTTTATAGCTAAACTTCGGCTTTTCTCTTAAATTTTATACACAAAATCGAATTAAATCGGCTCAACAAACATGTTTCCAATACCAAAATTTGTCATCATTGCCTCTAGATATCAAAAAACCGACAAAATATAGGTTTTTGGCCGAACTGTTCGGTCGGACACTAATTAATATGTATGAAATATGTTAGTATATGCGTAGGGACCAGAAAAATCGTTCGTTATAAAAAAAAAGTTCGTTATAACCGTGTTCCACGTACCTCAATTTCAACTTGTAATAGTTTTATAATATACTTACCAAGATTCCCTGTTAAAAAGTTCATACATGACCATACCACTCATTTACTAAAAGACTGACATAACTCAAAAAGCACGATTTTGTAAAATACGCGTTTAAAGTTTTCCATCCATATATGCCTCTTATTTGGTAGGGTTTTCTCTTACAACTAAAAAAACTTTGAATTTTCTATTTAATAGTAAGAAACTTTAAATGAAAATGTAAACTTACAGTTTAAAAATTCATACTAATTGAATGTTTTTCTGTGATGTTCTGTTTAAAAAATCCTATAATCTTAAATTTGTTAACAATGTTGCTTATATTTGCGCTTCATAAGATTGACAATTATTACTGAAACACATTTTCTATTTTGTATGGACTTATTTGTCAAAGATAACAATTTTTAGAATATAGAAATAGAAACCACTTCTGAACTTCCCGGTTAAATATTTTAGAATATACACTTATACAGTTTTATATGATTATACCATAAACAGTTTTTAGCATATATTATTTGATATTGCTTAGATGGATCCACATTTAAACATATCAAATTATGTCAATTTCTATAAGAGGTCAAATTATATAAGACCAAACCTCCAATACAATCGAATCTATCTATTTTTTAATAAATATTTTTCGGAAAATGGTTATCTGCGATAAAACTTTTTTTGAGTTTTTTTTTTTGACAGATCATAGTTATTTTCATAATGGAATATTTTAAGGGTTGTGGAGATCGCAAATTCCAACTTTTTTTTACCACTTTAATGTGTGTGTATGTTATTAACAAATTCTAAAGACACAATTTTTACGCAGAGAGGCATCAACATTTCCCTTAGGATAAGATATGTGAAATTTTTGGACAAACATTAACATTAAGCAACTTTTTTGTTTGTGTGTCCATGTGCTTAGATTCTATACTCGTGCATGTAAAATTGTTGTAATATCAATTAATTTATGAGTGTATTTTACATAATTAACTAACAAATGTTTTTAGGAGTGTTGCACCAACAAAAAATAAATAAATAAACCCACCATTATTATAATCAATCAACACCATAACATGCAAATTAAAAGTCAATGTTGTAACTATATGTGTAAAACTTAATTATAATGTATTAATATATCAATGTATATTAGGGTGGTGTTTTTGAATACAATACTTCATTGCCACCCTAATGTATACATATCGTCACCTAAAATGCAAAATAACATATCATCAAAAAAACAAAAATCGAGTTATTGATTGAGTATGATTTATTTTATCGAACTACATGTCTCTACCAAAATGTTACACTCCTAGATCCAAAAATGGCGATTGTATAACCAAAATTCAAAATAACATATCATCAAGTGCATTATTTTCAGAAAGAAAAACAACGTATCATCACACTTGTGTGTAAGAAATGAAAACACAATTTTATTTGATTTTTTATACACTTCACATAAATATGTTTTAAATAATTCAGTCATTTCTTACTGGATGATCGGATTGCCATGAAACTTCACGTAATTTTAGTAATTTTATGGTCAAAAAGGTAGCAAGATTCTTTTAACTCCATATTAAAAGTTTCTTCAGGAACACATAGAGCAGCGGTTCTCACCGACTCAGGAACACATAGAGCAGCGGTTCTCACCAACTTTTGCTTCATAGACCGCCTGAGGTACTGTTACTGGTTCACAGACTCCCAATTTTTTTTTTCATATATTTAAAAAATTTTAAAAAATAACGAAACAAACAAAAATTATATTTTTTATTTTATTTATTAATAATCATATCATTACAAATTATATACTATTACCCTAACCGAGCACTAGCTACTAAGGCATTCGGCGTGTTGTGGAGTAAACAGACCAGAGCATCTGGTAGGAATCGAACCCTCGACCCCCGCAGTAATAAGCAAGCACTGGAGTAATTTTTCTTTACAATTTTTTTATTGTCCACTAAGTTTTAAACATTTTTATAAACCTTTTTAAATTTCGTGAAATTCTTTCATTTGATTTCATAAATACATAGGTAGCTTTCGATAAATTTGACAAATAATTTTTGTGTGTTCTATTTAAAATTTGTTACAATTCCAAAAAATTTTGGGAAAATTTGCAAAATTTTGTGAATTTTGTATAGAAAATGTAGAATTATATGAAAATTTGTTTATAGGACAGTCTGTTTTTGACCATCTTAATCGAGAGTTCTCCTCAATCTTAGTTCTAAACCGAGTTCGTCCTAAACGAAAAAAAAAAAAACAAAGAGCGTAATGAAATTTTTTATATTTTTTTTTTTAACAATTAAAAAACTTCCAAAAAAGTTTAACTTTAAGCCATTGATTTTTTATCCCCAGTTTTTGGGATGTCAATTAAACTTGTTTTAATTGACAACGAATTTTGTGTGCCATTTACATATTAATTAACAAAAATTGTCGGAACCACTTAATCTTGTCTAGAAGTTTGGTTTTTATTATAATAAAACAAAATAAACCACATTTCAGAAGCAGTATTCCATTTAAAAACATCGTTAATCAAATTTTAAAGATAATATACATAATATACAAAAAGCTCCTTTTAAAGAACTAATTTCTTACAAAAATTTTAATTTTTAGAAATATGTCTTTATCTCATTTTTTGAGATCGTTTTCAGGCGGGGCTTTTAAGTTAAATAAAAATAAATTGTTAATGGAATCAATTATAAAAGCGAGAGGTACTGTTGTTGTTGTAACGACTTTAAAAAATTTAACATTAAAAATAATAGTAGATAATTTTCCTTAGTCAGAGCGGAAATCCTTGCTTGAATAAATCCGAATCGTACCGCCACATAGGCAGATTGCCGGGTTATACCACCCTTACTCGGTCGTTAGAGCCTAGTCAGCGTAACAGGGAACACAATGTCCAAGGTGGACTGTGGGTGAGGTTGGCATTAGGAAATGATTGGCTGTGTGTACACATTATTCATCTGTATTTGCTTCCTTGTCCTTGTCCCCATTTTGTCGGAACCATTCGGGAATACTCTTACGGACCTCCATTTGGGAACCGTTGACAAATAGTTTTTATATTTTTCTGAAAGACTACTTCATATAGCTGCGTTTTATGAAAATAATGTTCCTCAGATGCTTATAATTCTCCTCTCTGACACCTCCGAATTCGATCTCTTTTTTACTCCAATTTAAAATTTAACCAGCTTTTTCTCTGAGTGTACTACCGAAATTGTAAAAGGAAAAACGGGAGCAGGTGCTCCAATTTAGTCCATTTTCCATTTTTTTTGATACCATTTTCCTTTTTTAACATCCCATCAAATGTGGGACAAGATGACAAGGCAATAAATGTAAAAATCCCATTTTTAGAATTTTTTAGTTTTTTTTTTTGGAATTATGGGATTTCCCTTAGTCTTAAATAATTTTTTTTCCTGTTTTAATAAAAACAAAAGCAAGGTACAGCTTTGAATTCAATTTCTTTATAATACGTTTCAGAAAATACGAATAAAAAATAACGTAACTGACAAAACTTGAAAAATATTTCCAAAAATAATGTTTTTTCTCTCAGTAATATTTATATTGTTGTGTTTTAAAACTAAATAGAAAAATTGTTTTTATATCTACACTATTTGTTTTGCTTCTTGTGTAAACCTTTGAAAAGTGATGTTACGTTGTTTTGCATTTTAGGTGACGATATGTATGTATGTGCCACTGTATCTAGTCTATGATTTCAACTGCACCCAGCAAAACTTCGGTAATAGGTTTATTATTATTACGGATCATGTTACCTGGTAATAAGTTAAACTCCTTACCCTTGAATTACTTCGCAACTGTTGGTATTACTGACAGTCCATTAGTAACACCAAATTCGTATGTTAAAAAGTTGTTATCATATAATTAGTTCGTTTCTACATAAAACTTAATATAATAAAATTTTTACTACAAATTTGACAATTTTAAAATAATATTTGATCTAAAAATTAAAAGATTTAAATACAACAAATTTGGCAACTCTTTACCGGTAAGTGAGGAGTAACATATTACCGATGTAAGTAGATACACATGCCCTTGTTAAAATAAAAGGGTTTGTAATAGAAAAGTAACATGCTATTACAAAAAAATAATTTTTTTTTTAAATTTAATTTAATACGCAATATAAAAAATCTAATTTTCAACAAAAAAAAAAAAAAAACAAAACTTATTACATTTATAATAAATATGTGTTTTGTAAGGTGTTGCCAGAATGGACATGCCCTTGTTAAAATAGTAGGGTTTGTAATAGAAAACTAACCACTTACCGATCTTAATTTCTTATTCGCAAACTTATTACCGGGTAATACAAAAGTTTTGCCGGGGCAATTTACTTATGATTTCAATATATAAAAATTGTAACTATTTCACTAAAGGCTTTATGATGTATTAACTTCCCAGGTAGAAAATTACGATCGTGAACGCGTTTTAAAAGCACTCAAAAAGTTGATACAGCGTTTTCAAAACATTTCGATTTACAGGTTTAAAGCGTTTTTAAAACGACCTATTTATTGGAACAAATTTGTTTGTACTTTAAAAATAAAACTATTTTTTTAATTGTAAACAAAATTTCCAGCAGCAAAATTCAAATTATTACGAGACTGTTTACTCGAGATATTTTTTTTTTGTTCGCGATATCCCAAAAGTAATGGGTTCCTTTTTTTTATTATTATTATTTGTAATGCATTCGAATTTAAACATGTTATTTTTGGGACACCGCCAACAAAAGTAATGCATCGAGTACATAGTCTGACAAAGAGTTGAAACTCTGTTTTTGCTGGATTTTGTACACCCGTGAAAAAATAATCTAATTCAAACTTATTCTTTTTTATTAAAAACAGATGAAATAATATAAGGGGTCATTCGGTTCTATATATTGTAAGATATTGCTTTTAAGCTGATACGTTTCAATACATATGCTCATTAGGGGTACAACCAAAATAAGGCCCTATCACCACGCTGTAGCCGATGTTGTGCTGAAACCGAAAAATGTTTCCTCAGGTCATTTTGGAACAAAAACGTTCCGCGTCGAAGCCGATTTCTGAAAGTCCTTTAAGATTTTTTTTTTATTTTTTCAAAATTTTTTATTTTATAATTATTTAACTATTTACATTTCTTAATGTAATTATATGATTATAATCAAAATCACAATCTAAAACTATCTTTGTTAAGTGAAATTAACTTAAGATTAAGAGTTCGTGTTGATTTGCATTGGGGGGAAATATCTTGTACGACTTTGATGGCGCGTTCCGCACAAATGTTGCTGCGTTGTGTTTTTGGAATTTTTAATTTTTGAGTTTTCGCACCATGTTTAATAAAGTTTGAAATCAATAGGTCTCAAAGATAAATAAAAGTTAGTTAAAAAAAAAATTTTATATATTTTTATACTTTTAGCAATAAATTATAATATTTCGCAAATTTGCATAAGACAGAGTAGGTAAGTCGCAATATTTTATCACGATTAATTGAATTTATACAGAATATTATTCAATATTTAATGGAAAAACTTATAATTTATTTATCATTTAATGAAATTATAAAGAAAATATTTTTATTTTTTTAGTACTTACTGATCCCAAACTTAATTGCATTTGACGCGGAACCTTTTTTAACGATATCGAAAATCTAAAGATGCAGTTCTTATTGTTTTTTTTTTGCACTACATGGTATGGATAGGGCCATTTTGATATTTTCAAAAATTGTAAAAAAGTTGTATCAAACAAATTCAAATGCATAAAACAGATCAATCAGATAAAACCAAAATCTCGATTAAATTGTACAATATTTTATTTAAAATACAATGGAACTTTGTTTGATTAAATTTTTGTAATCCATTTTTCGAATTAAATTGAAAAAACTTTTTCACGTGCTGGGGAAAAATGAACATTATAAGGCCTTAAGACATTTTGGACAAAAAGCTTTAATGAATTTGTATCAATTGTTTACTATTTATGTTTTTTTGTAGGTTTTTCTCATTTCTTAAATATTATTATTTTCAACAATTACTTTTTTGTTATCTAAAATTTTTGTATTTCAAAATAAAAACACTTTACATGTTTACTATGAACACTACTATATACATACTTACATATATGTTTACGATAAAATAAATATTACAAAAATACTGTGACTTCATATGTGTCTAAATGTGTATACCACGTATAGGGAAAAATATCAAATGAAATTTCAGAATTTAATTTGTTTTTCAAAAAATCACAAATGTAATTTAAAGTTTTGAAATCAAAACCAAACAATTCTTTTTGTATTTAAAACAAAAAAAAATATCAATTGTAAATTGAAAAATAGCATTTGAAATTCAAAAAATACCATTTACAATTCAAACCTATTTATTTATCGGTTATACCGATACGAATAATGAAATATCGATACCAATATCGAAACAAACAAACAAAACATTTTTAGCAACGCCGTTATTCTTTTCGGTGGCCAACATTGGTATTTTTTGAACAAATAAAATGTTTTAATTACAAATAAAATGTTTAATTAGAATTTTACAGGGGACAATAAAATCGCAGGAAACGGTTAAAAAATATTTTTGTCAACTTTTTGGTATTAGCTTAAAGATTTAAGTCACATCTACCTATAGGTCTGTCTGGGTACTTTTCCAGTAGCAAATACTCAGTAAATTTTTTTGGGAGAGTAAGACCAATTTTACTCTGTCGGCTGAAAATATCTCAAAAAGTACGCAGACAGTATCCAGTGAAATCTTGCAAGAAAACAGCTGATCGGCGTGTAAACAATTGAAATAACAAAGCAAAATAATTTTAGCATATGTGGTATTAATCTGGTAGAGAATCTTCCAAAGAAGAGATTGATACCAAAATCTTGGATAAGCTCCTCCTACTTCCTTACATATGTCCATCCCACACATTGTTACTTTCGAAAAATAGGCCTATTTTGAAATTAAAAATTAACCCCTTAAATCCCACCCACAATTATGATTGATGCATTAATCTGCTAGAGAATCTTCCAAAGAAGAGATTGATACCATAATCGTGGATAAGCTCCTCCTACTTCCTTAGATATGTCCATCCCACACATAGTTACTTTCACAAAATACGGCAAAAAAGGCCTATTTTGATATTAAAAATTAACCCCTTAAACCCCACCCACAAATATGATTGTGGTATTAATCTGGTAGAGAATATTCCAAAGAAGAGACTGATACCAAAATCTTGGATAAGCTCCTCCTACTTCCTTAGATATGTCCATCCCACGCATTGTTACTTTCGCAAAATAGGCCTATTTTGAAATTAAAAATTAACCCCTTAAATCCCACCCATAATTATGATTGATGCATTAATCTGCTAGAGAATCTTCCAAAGAAGAGATTGATACCATAATCTTGGATAAGCTCCTCCTACTTCCTTAGATATGTCCATCCCACACATAGTTACTTTCACAAAATACGGCAAAAAAGGCCTTTTTTGATATTAAAAATTAACCCCTTAAACCCCACCCACAAGTATGATTGATGCATTAATCTGCTAGAGAATCTTCCAAAGAAGAGATTGATACCATAATCGTGGATAAGCTCCTCCAACTTCCTTAGATATGTCCATCCCACACATAGTTACTTTCACAAAATACGGCAAAAAAGGCCTATTTTGATATTAAAAATTAACCCCTTAAACCCCACCCACAAATATGATTGTGGTATTAATCTGGTAGAGAATATTCCAAAGAAGAGACTGATACCAAAATCTTGGATAAGCTCCTCCTACTTCCTTAGATATGTCCATCCCACACATTGTTACTTTCGCAAAATAGGCCTATTTTGAAATTAAAAATTAACCCCTTAAATCCCACCCACAATTATGATTAATGCATTAATCTGCTAGAGAATCTTCCAAAGAAGAGATTGATACCATAATCGTGGATAAGCTCCTCCAACTTCCTTAGATATGTCCATCCCACTCATAGTTACTTTCACAAAATACGGCAAAAAAGGCCTATTTTGATATTAAAAATTAACCCCTTAAATCCCACCCACAATTATGATTGATGCATTAATCTGCTAGAGAATCTTCCAAAGAAGAGATTGATACCATATTTTCATTTTCATTTCACAAAAATTATTTCATTCAAACAGTAAATAAAAACAGCTGTTCAAACTAGTTGCAAAATCTTGCAAGAAGAAATTTCTCCAGCAACATTTTGCAAGTTCTCAACTTCCAACTGTCAAAAAAATCTCTTTTTGGCTCTCTCGCTGCAAGAGATTTGGAGTACGCAGACAACATTTTGCAACATTTTGCACAAAATGATGCAAAATATGTGTACGCAGACAGACCTTATATACAAAATTTTAGTAAAGTATTCGAAAGAGAACTTGCCAAAAATTGGACTTCAATTTTTGCTTAAATGGAAAAAGGGCGAATATCCAAAAAAAATGTATTGAAATTTGAATAAAAATGTGTTATTTTGCAGCAGCTTTTGACTACATTTTCATGAGACTTGCAAAACTTGACGAACTATGGTTGGTATTTGTTTGTAAGACTTTAAGGACAATGAAGTACAATTTCAAATTTTAGTTAATATCAATTTTAAACTCGCAGCTAAATAATTTTTATATAATATTTTGTTAAGGATGGATATTCGCCCTTTTTGCTTTCCACACTTTAAAGTCTTATAACTCAAGAACGGTAAAATTTTTTGCCAATATATTAAGTGTGGTTTGTTCCTCGTAATGTTCTTTTAACACATTGTTACCGAAAGTAAAATTTTTGTATGTTTTTGTGTTGTATTTAATCAAAATTGTGTGTTAGTTCACTCCCAATTTAAACAAAAATATAAAAATATACGAACTATTGCACTTTCAAAGTAATTTTTTTAGCCTTACAAGTCAAAATTTCCCCAAAATTTTTGCATAGGATTGTAGGGCTCTGCTAATAAAATGCATTTATGCAAAAAAACGTGTTTGCGAAAAAGTGGCCTATTCGTCCTTATTCGCATGAACTGTTCAATTAATGTTTTTAAATTACATTTGGTATTTTTTGAAATTGATGTGAGAATTTTTGAGTGACACTATTTCTGCTGTCATTTCATTTATTTATTTATTCATTCATTTTTAATATATGAGAATAAAAAATACTTCAAAAATCTAAAAAATTCCTATGACTTCCCCAAAAATCAAAATAAAGTTTAAGCTTAAATTTAAAACCCAACTATCAATGATGTTTTAGAATAGGAAGAAGTTAAGTACTCACGAACCTTCGGTTTAAATAATTATTCAGACAATTGAAATGGTCGCAAATTTCTGGACCAGCTATTTCATGGTTTAATAATAAAGGTTAGCTAATTGAAGGGTGTTTCGTCGCCATAAAAACTTTTTTAAAAGCTTTCAGTAGAATAATATTTACGAAAAAGCAAAAGAGAATACAAATATTTTGTTCGGTGTAAATGAATCAAATTCACACTAAATTTTAAAAGTTGCAATATATTTAAAAATTTATAAATATTTTATTTTATTATTGCTAAAACTTTAATGCAATTATAATTTAAAGATCAATATCACTTCGTCATTGCGGTTTCCAGAGCTTGAATTGATTACATTAATTCAATTCGTGTAGTGAATTTTTGTTGTGGTTTATGGCGACGTTTCTTGATTTAGAAATGTTATTGTTCTGAGAAACGTCATTGCAAACGTATGCCCTTGGTAATTAGTCCATGAGCTATTCCACAAACGACCTGCCCTAATAGCAAAAAAATTTTCATAAACCAATTTGTATTAACCCGCCATGGGGACTTACAATACCGTCCCCTACACTCAAAAAAAAACAGTTTGTAAAGTCAGCAAAAAATTTTGCTGAGTCAGCAAAATTTTAGTCAGGAGGGTGCTAGCAAAAAAATTGCTAATGTCAGCAAAAGCTTTTGCTGAAAATCAGCGAGCTGATTTTTAGCAACAAAATTAGTAGATTCAGCAAAAGTTTTGCTAACACTTAATAGATTAGAAATAAAAAAGCGTTGGTAAAAATTAATAAATTTTTTGCTGAATTTTAGTAGACTGAAAAAAAAACGCAAAAAAAATTGTAAAAAATTGTAATTTAGTTAATATATTTGCTGAAAATCATAAAACATATTTTTGTGATTCTTTTAAAAACAATTTACAATAATTACGAAATATAATAATTTTCATTTTCCCACATTGATGTCATGAATTAATTTAATATCTGAAAATATATAGAAATAAATATATATAACATAACAAAAATAAACAAAAACAAACGAAACGAAAAAAACAACCCTTTTTTTTGCAATAAGAAAAAGGAACCATACTAAGATGTGTGTCTTTGTCTTTCGCTTTACTCTGTCTACATGTCTGTATATGTTTGTTTGCAATTTGACCACACTAGATTATTAATCTATTAACATTTATTATAGAAATACATATTAAATTTAAATATTTTCTTTTGTCTTTTATTTTATTAATAGACAATTATTTTTGGAAGCCGGTGACAACGAAAAATTTAAGTTGTTTTAATCCTCAATTTTGTTTTGTGTATGAAAAACAGATACAAAAGTCTTCCATGGTTAATTTTTTAATATGTCTTATTAGAGTTGTACTTTTATCATTTTCCTCTTCTCTACTACATCTTGACATGCCGCGACATCTGCTTCATTCTGCGTATATCTTTCAATCTGGTTGTCGTCCACACTATTAATGTGCTTATCAGCACAATTTTTTTATAGCAAAATTAATTAGTAAAACATTAGTATATTAGTAAAGCATTAGTATAAAACAGTTAAGTGATGAATAAGTATAACAAAAATTTTAGCTGAAAACACGATTTTAGCAAAAAAATTTGCTAAAAATAGTACACCTGATTTACAAGACGTTTTACTAACTTTTGTACAAACTTATTTTTTTGAGTGTACTCAGGTAAAGACTGTACAAAAAACAAAGCGCTGTCAAAGCGTTTGTTTTTTGGTGGTACAAAAATAAAAAGCATTTTCAGAGCGTTAGTTGCCAATGGTATGAAATAAAAGCATTATAAAAGCACTATTTTGGATTGCTTTTGGAGCGGAAAAGTACATTGTCTTGATTAATAAAACAAGTGTAAACCCATTAGTTTGGAGGGCTTTAAAATTTACGTTTTTTGATGAAATGGAAAAATCTATATTGAAATTTGGGCAACCATTAGATAACGGTATAAAATACCATCCTTACACCGGAAAACATGATTATCATTTGGGTCGTTTTCAAAACGCTTTAAACGATCTTTTTTTTCTCTACCGTCCTGGGTATCGTCCAACTAGCACAGTGTGTGTATCTTTCGATCAAATATATTTGAAGTCATAAACATAATGGCGATTTTCTGTTTTTTTTTTATTGTTAGTCAAGAAAAGAAAACGGAAAAAGTGAAGTGTAAACTTTATTAAATAAATAAAATATATATTAAGGTAAGATTTGTTAAAGGAAATAAATTTGAACATTTTACTTTTAGCCTCATTTTTACAATGTCCCGTTAGCTAATAACTGGGACTTTAACTGACACATTTGTTGTTTTCAATTTAACTGTTTGTTAAATTTTAACTGGACATTCAGTAATCGGGAAAAACAAAAACTTTATCATAAATTATGTCGTGAGAAAGAAAATACATTGCACTAATAATATATTTTTTAACAAAAAACAAATGATCTTGAACTCGAAAAATAAACTTTAAATTTTTTAACCCTTTACCGACTTTTTGTTGTGGATATTTCTAATTTGACTTCAGATTCTTCTTAAGAGTCCTTAAACTAACTCTCTATATCCACCAAAAAAATGGCTCCGAAAATAGATTCTTTGAAACTTTACAGGCCATTTTTACCACTAAACGATTCGTAATAAATTAATAAATGCCATGTTTGGTTTTGTTCTAGTCATTAAATTAATCCTCGTGCCAAATTTCGATGGTCTAGCTTTTTTAGTTTAAAAAGGCCCTATTTTGGATAGGGACTTCGTTAACAAATAGTCCCTAATAGGACTTCGTTAACAAATATCGCGACAATATTTCCCTGTTGAGAAGTGTATGCATATGATGATATTTTTTCAATGACCTAGATCATAATGAACATATTTAAACAAAAATAGTCAGTTTTACTGTATTATAATATTTTTTATACATATATTTTTTAAATGTGTACACTGTAGTGTACAAGGGTAGTGAAAGGGTTAAAATTTAAAATTAAAATGATTGAAAATTTCAGTGTACACCAAAAATGACTTATAGACAGAAAGAGTTATTGTTCATTAAAAACAATAACAACACAGTGTATTACGACTAAGTTTTGGGGTTCGGGAATTCAGGGTTCAACATTTTTTTTACAAAATTCCCTGGAAAACGGAAAAAGTTAAAAAATGTTTTTTGTAATTTTTTATTAAAAACATGTTTTTGATAGTTTTTTTACGATTTAGTATAATTTTTTCTGAAATTCGAAAATTTTATTTCGAATTCGAAAATTTTAAAACTCTTAAAGATGATATCCGTTCTTAAAAGTCCAACTTTTTTCTATTTTTCATATTTACTACATCGTTGTCTACACGTTTTCAACATTTTTAACCGTTAAAAAGTACTTTTTATTACTTTATTTTCAATATGAAAATTCTGTTCGAATCGGATTTCTTTTCGAATCGAATTACATAATAACTAGTTTCGGACAGAACAATTCGGCCAAAATACTACATTTTTTCGGTTTTTTGATATCTAGAGGCAATGATGACAAATTTTGGTATTGGAAACATGTTTGTTGAGCCGATTTAATTCGATTTTGTGTATAAAATTTAAGAGAAAAGCCGAAGTTTAGCTATAAAGTTAAAAGTTCGGCCGCCGAACTATTTTCAATTTGGCCGAAGTGAATTCATTGCTTAACTACAGACGTTTCTTCAAATTTGACACTCAAAATAGCATCTAATCAGCCCAATAAACATTTTTCCATCCGCCAAATTTGTCCATAATGCTTTAATATACCGAATACAGACCAAATGCATTTTCTGGCCGAACTGTTCGGTCGGACACTAATAATAACCCCCCAGATTTCATCGATATTCACCATTACTTTTTCGAAAATCTTATCTGTCAATTGTAATTTGTTTAGTAATGTTTTAGTAATGCATCAAACTAATAATATTTTAAATTATTGCCATTAATAAAATTTTAAATTATTGCCATTAATCAATGAAATCAAATCAATGAAATTCATTATCAATAATTAAACAATCATCAATTAATTAGTCCATAGAATTAATTTGTCCCATGTATGATATCGCACACCTAGTTCAAAAGTGATTCAACTCAAAATTTTGAATTTTTCAGAAATCGAAAAAAAAAATATTTGCATCTTTATACCATTTGAAACATAAAGAAAGACATAACTGTTTTTTAGCAACAGTTAACAACAACAAAATACACTGATATTTTTTAATAGATAAACAAGTATATTGTGCATAGTTTAAGCATATAAACCCGAAAAATTTAAATTTTGAGTTGAGTCACTTTTGAACTGGGTGTGCGATATATATAATAAAATAAAAATAAAAAAAAAAACTTCAAAAGCTATCTTGGATAATTTTTTTTTAGAAAACTAAGTGGTTCGATTTTGGTTATTTCAACCTTTACCTATATCGGGTGAGTATATAGAAACTTTTTTCATCGGGTATTTCAAAAAAAGTGTTTTTAATAGATTTTCATGGCGCTTATTAAAAAATCATCATTTTTACAGTAATATTGATGAATTAGCAAAAAAAATACGAACAAACTGTAAGTACAAAAACCGCTATCTATCTTTCGACTCTTCCCCCTTTTTGTACCTAAAATATAGTTAAAGTTTAAATAGCGGGCACCACAAATCATGGATTAGAACAATATTTTTTTTTTTTTGAAATTCTGAGGAAATTTCCTTTCATTTCACATTAACATTACTACGCATACCGGCTTGTGGGGTCTGGGGACCCCAGAGGCCTCAGCCCCTTACCAAATATAGCAAAAAAATTATTTTTTAATTCCAGAAGGGTAATTTTTTTCAGGAACTCCCGACAAAGTGTAACTTTTCAAAAATAACTGCCAATAAATACGATGACTAGAAATTTTGTAATTATTTTACATGTATATTACAAATATGTAAAACATAAATAAGTTATTTTTGTTAACAGCGATGGAAATTACAACAACAAAAATTAAAAAGAGCTTTTAACAATAAAAATGCATTAAAAACACGTTGAAAAAAAATGTGCCAAGTCCACATTAAATGGACAAAATCATAAAGAGCAAATGTGCTAAGTCACAAAATAGCTAATAAGTATGAAAAAGCTTTTCATTGAATTAGTTGGAAGATGACGAACAAAAGAAGAAAACTGCGTTTACAGATTTAAAAAATATTCACAATGTTAGCAAGTTTTTTGTCCGTCATGAAAAATTTAAAAAAATGGACTTAGCACGTTTGCCACTAGGCCAACGATACGTTATTGCATTGAAAATTCGAAATATTTTCTTTAATTGTCACTGAAACAGATATTCTTTAATAAAAAATATAATTTAAACTAAAAAAAGATCAAAGTTAACAAAAAAAAAAATAAAATTGGAATTTCATGGCAGATTTTATGGCAGACCAACCTGTTGGAGTACTATCAAATTTGAATGAGGTAAATATACGTACTATTTGCAAAAAGAAAAATATGGATGTACAAATTAACAGCACATACATATGTAAATGTCGTGCACAAATATTTCTATGGAATCTGAACAACAAAAAAAAAAAATATTGATTTAACAACAGAGCACAATTCGAAACACATGTATCATTTAATATATTAGTAACTAATAAGGATATGGCAGCCAATTGGTCGGGCTTAGTAAATTTGTGTTTGAGTCATGAAAGGAACAACCTTTTAGGCACGGTAGGTGAATGAACTACTGTCAAATCTCTAATTATATTTCAATTGAACGTGATTGACTGACTGACTGACTGATTTATTATGCAATAAATATTAATATACGATATTCCATAGACAGACATAAATCAAATGTATATTAATCACGCACAAAAGACAGGCATTTGCCGTTTTTACTATATTTAATTCATAGCCATTATTTTCTTTTTACAGAAAGGACGAAATTCTCAACTTACTAAATTTACAGTACCAGCTGCTACAACCAAGGTAAGACAAATTTGTTAACGGGAAAATCCATATGTCCTGTGATCCTACACTTGCATTTATTAATACATTGCGTGTTTTTGTTGTTGTTATTGTTCACAGTCAGTTATGCGATATATGCCCACGTACCGTTTGGATCCTGTTAGACCGCTAAATAAAGAAATATGTGAAAAGATAATGAAAAATGTAATGGATAAAACATTTACCGACTTTACATATTCTCCAAAAACGTCAATGAACTTGTGCTCTGAAGTTAGCGAAGAAATTAAAATTCGGATCAAGAATCAAAACTATGATCGGTGAGAGAATACTATTAATTAGAGAATACTATAAAATATGTATTTTAAAACTAAGAACGCCATTAGATTTACATACACTCAATAACGTTTCACAGTTACTTCATTACGGTTGTTTGTGTAGTAATCATATGAACTGCAATTGCAGTTGCTTTTGTTTAAAATAGTACAAAGCAACTTTTTTGACAGTTATTTAAAAAATACAACTGACGAAAAATACTGTATTTTCGTAACAGTTGTTTAAAATAGTTATTTTAGTATTTTAAAAAACAACTACGAAAACAGTAATTTTGAAAACAGAAAACTGGTAATTTTTGTTAGTTATTTAAAATAGAAAATTATTTCGAGCTCTTAATAATTCTCGTTTAGTTAATTATTGATATGTTTACATTTTCCAAATTATAACACTTTTTTTTTATCAGATATACTTAGATGCTAAAATTGTTTCTGTATAATTGGATCAAATAAAATAAAATTAGATATAAAAATATATCATTTGATTCGATTGTATCGGAGTTTTGGTTTCATCTAATTTTATCTCATTAATCCAATCTTATAGAAATTGACATAATTTGATACTGGATAAATTTTTGGCAGTAAGAATTTGTAAGAAAAAAAACATGATTGAAATAAAATGCTTGTAAACAAAAAGATATAAAAAATTAAATTATAATTGTTTATGGATTTAAAGTTAAAAATATTAAAAAATTAATTATGGAAGAAGTTAAAAAAAAACATTCTAAATTATTTCTGGTCGACTATTTCAATAACTTTTATCTTTTCCATAATGACTAGTTGATTTTTTTTTTTTATATGTATTATTTAAAATCAGCTGTTTTAAATATTTTACCAATTCTTACAAAATTTCCGTTCGTTTACTTTTTTGTACTGAGTAATTTTTACTGGGAAAGAAATCGAACAGACTTATTTTCTGACTATAGCATTATAGCCATAAGTCAGTTTTGCGTACTCTGCAATTTCCAAATATTTTACTTTTAAATTTTTAAAAATTTAAAACAAAAGTTTATTTTTTGATCTTTTATCATAAATTATGATGTGAACACGATTATTCAAGTTCAAGATCATTTGTTTTTTGTTAAACAAAAAACCGTGCAATGTTTATTTATTAATTAAATAATTTCTTCTTTCGCGTCACCGATAATCGTCAGAGGACCAATGTAGAAGGGGTAGAAGATTTACCCAAATTTTTAAGGAAAAATATCAACGCTTTATCTAAAAAGAATACTATAATCTAAAAAAAATTAAAACAATTCCCCAAAAATTTTTTTTCTTTTCTTGGCGTTAAATTGTGTTACGAAAAAGTGACCTGGGTATCAATTATGTATCTTTTTTACGACACACGACAATGAAATGACACCTAGATCATTATCGATTCGGGAATGGAACTAATTTTGTTTACTCATCTCATGGCTTATAAATGTCATATGAAACCGATGCAACAAAAATGTTTACATTTACGCTTTTAAAACGAGGATGATTTAGGTGTCATTTCATTGTCGTGTGTTGTAAAAAAGATACATAATTGATGCCCTGATTATTTTGTCCGTAACTGTATGAAGGATATGCTTATATAAAAATATTTTTTGTAGTTGATAAACAAAAATTATGAGCGGTATTCACAATCTGCCTTAAAAACAAATTCAAAATACATGTTAATTGTTCTTCTTTTGAATAGAAGCACTCACATTAACTGCAATACCAAAGTAAGTTTTTGCAGGGACTCGTGAATACCGCATTTATTTTTTTACTGAACTAAATGTATTATAATTTAATTTACATATTTCTGATATTCCGTCCTCGCACCTACATATATTTTGTTACGCGCATTTCACACTGTTATTGGGCGTATTATACCCCAGTGTGAGGACGGAAGGTTAACGAAGATTGTTAAAAGGACACGCTCAAAAAAATCTTTAAAACTAAAGATTTAAATGTTTTTGAATGCATGTAACATGTAAATTGAAAAACATTTAGATGAATAAAAAATAAATGTGGTATTTACGAGTCGCAGTAAAAGATTACTCTGTCTGGTATTGTAGTATAAGAGTACTTCTATTCAAAATTGGAACAATTGACATGTATTTTGCCTTTTACCAAGCTGATTGTGAATACAGCTGATGTATTTTGTTAAAAAATAACAAAAAATGCTTTTTAATACAAATATTTTTATGAGCATATATTAATATTCATATCGCTTTTGATCAACAAGAGGGTATTAACTCAAAATTTTAAAATTTTCAGTAGAGTCAAAAAACTGTTTATGGCCACATTTTAACAGAATTTAAAAATTCAAACATATCGCACTTGATCAACAAGAGGGTATTAACTCGAAATTTTAAAATTTTCAGTAGAGTCAAAAAACTGCTTATGGCCACATTTTAACAGAATTTAAAAATTCAAACATATCATAATAAGCAAATTCCATTTGAAAATATATATACATTTTTTTTGTTTTAAAATTATCCACTCATTGCAAAAAAAAAAATCAATTTTTTGAGTTAATACCATTTTTTTGAAATTTTATCGATTTAAATTTATAGAATAAAACAAATTTTATCAACAAAACAGTATCAACTCAAAATACAACCAAATATAAATAAAACGGTTTGATTATTTTTAACATAAATAAAGGCTCAAATCAAAATAATACCATTTTTATGAAAATATACGATTCATTTCTATTTAAACTTATGTATTAACTCGAAATAATACCTTTTTGTTGAAATAAAGGTAATCACTACATTATCATGAAAATGGTCTCAAGTGGTTTTCGAGATGAAAGAGCAATCGAAATACGTTGAAATTTTTACAACAGATAGATATTGATGTTGTTAGTTGATTTCTTTAAAAAAGTGATATTTTAAAAATTTTGAGTTACTACCCTCTTGTTGATCAAGTGCGATATGTGTCCAATTATGAGCATGTATCGCACTTGATCAACAAGAGGGTATTAACTCAAAATTTTTAAAATATCACTTTTTTCAAGAAATCAACTAACAACATCAATATCTATCTACTGTAAAAATTTCAACGTATTCCGATTACTCTTTCATCTCGAAAACCACTTTTGAGACCATTTTCATGATAATGTAGTGATTACCTTTATTTCAACAAAAAGGTATTATTTCGAGTTAATACAAAAGTTTAAATAGAAATGAATCGTATATTTTCATAAAAAGGGTATTATTTTGATTTGAGCCTTTATTTATGTTAAAAATAATCAAACTGTTTTATTTATATTTGGTTGTATTTTGAGTTGATACTGCTTTGTTGATAAAATAATACCAACAAAAATAGATAAATTTTCAAAAAAATGGTATTAACTCAAAAAATTAATTTTTTCTGCAATGAGTGGTAAAATTTAAAACAAAAACAATGTATATATATTTTCAAATGGAATTTGCTTATTATGATGTTTGAATTTTTAAATTCTGTTAAAATGTGGCCATAAACAGTTTTTTGACTCTACTGAAAATTTTAAAATTTTGAGTTAATACCCTCTTGTTGATCAAGTGCGATATGTCCGAATACCATCAATATACGGATCCGAACATATATGGATTCATATATTCGGCAAGATATGGTTTCACATATGAACATATATTAACATTTGTAGCCAGGTATAATAAAACTTATTATTTATAGGTAAACATTTTTAAAACTTCTGGTAACAAGAAGTGTGTCCGACCGAACAGTTCTGCCAGAAAATGCATTTGGTCTGTATTCGGTATTTTAAAGCATTTTGGCAAATGGAAAAATATTTATTGGTCTTATTAGATGCTATTTTGAATGTCAAATTTAAAGAAAATTCTGTAGTTAAGCAATGAATTCACTGTAGTTCGGCGTTTTACTTTCTTTAACTTTATAGCTAAACTTCGGCTTTTTCTTAAATTTTATACACAAAATCGAATTAAATCGGCTCAACAAATATGTTTCCAATACCAACTTTTGTCATCATTGCCACTAGATATAAAAAACCGACAAAATATAGTATTTTTGGCCGAACTGTTCGGTTGGACACTACATAATAACCTCCTATCCTATTAGGTGTTTATAAATGGTTTATTGTCCAATTGCTATAGACGAAATAACACTTACATTTGCTAATCCTAAAAGATTTTAAAATCCACATTTCTTACCAATTTTTTTCAGCTCATTTGCTTGTTGGTGTTTACTGCAGTCACTATACCAAATCGTAGTTTCACAGAATAATGCAAATATAAACATAAATATGTATGCTGATTTGTTGTTTCTTCACCTCTTTTCAGATATCGTTATATTGTTATTGTTAGCATTGGAGAGAAACTAATGCAGGGCTATTATTCACTAGTCAACTTTTTATGGGATGCAGAAAAGGATGGTTTTTTGTCATATGTAGTGGATAATCCAAAGTTCTTTGCAATTGCAACACTTTATTATGTCTATTATGACTGAACACCCGATAATAAACTAAATTTGTTACTGTTATATAACCGAAGAAATTGATTAAAAAAAAATAAATACAACGTTTTAAAACACATAACACATTTCATTTCATTTCAAATTCACATATACTACAACTACGGCATTAAAATATTTTATTTATAATTTTTTAGATATTAGCAAAAAAGGTGTTATGTATTTTATAATAACATACTTTTTCTTTTGATTAATATTATAATTAAAAGTTTATTGATATTTAAAAGATTTATTATTGAATTAAATTTTGAAGTACACAATTTTCGTATTTTTGTTTTTCTATTTTGCATTTAAAATTGCAACATTGCAAAGTGTTTGGATTTTTATTAAACACACTGTTTTCTTCTACAGGATATTATATGAATGTAAATTTTATAACTTTAAACATTGAGTTATTTTTTATATATGAATATTGTTTGATATTTGTTTTTTTTTTCTCAAGTGGTAGGTTTTTGGTGGGCATACCTTGTAGAAAACTTTGTAACATTTGTAAAACCCTTTTTTAATTTTATATAATTTTCAAACAAATGCTACAACTAGTTCTCTAAGGATGTGCTGACAGACAAATTCAACGGATATAACATAACTTTAGCAAAAAAAAAAAAAAGAAAACACTATTCAAATTAAAAATTTTGCCACAAAATCACTTGAAATGTTATTCGTATTACATTTGAAAAGTTTGATAAAAAAACTAAGAATAACAGTTTTTTTCGGATTGTCAGATTGTCTATGGAAACTTTTAATTAAATTGAAAATCACTTGGCATTTAGGGATGGATGGCTTTATAATAATAGCATCCATCACATCACTTCACTTCTCAGTTGTTTTATATGATAATAACTGTCGGCTCATTCTCATTCACCCATTTTAATTGAAAACAGACAGAAGCACTTGAAATAATTGTAATATTCGTGACTGTGTTCTTTAAGAATCTGTTTATAGCACACACTACACATTGTGAACACTTGGAAAAAGAGATGAACAATTTTTCGCTTTGAAAATAAAATACTTTTGAAATAAACACACAAATATAATTTGTTTTAATAACGATCTGTTTGAAATACCAAAATCAGATATTAAGTTCAGATTCGTTTTAGCACAGTTGATTAGCCATTCTGTTAACAACA
The DNA here is from genome assembly GCA_021234595.1 of Delia radicum. Lineage (NCBI taxonomy): Eukaryota > Metazoa > Arthropoda > Insecta > Diptera > Anthomyiidae > Delia > Delia radicum. The sequence continues at coordinate 205,478,973 of CM037855.1, read as the reverse complement.
CTTTTACTTTTAATTTTCCCATTTTAAATAAATTCAATAAAAATTTTCTCACAAAATTAAAAACAGCACAAAATAAAATCAAATTATTAGAAAGAATCCACAGTTTTTAAAAGCACCACCTTATTGTTATCTAAACGTTTGTTTAATTAACCACTTTTCGCCACTAGTGTAATATAAAAAAAAATTAAGTATATTTTTAAACTATATTTTTTTTTTTTTTTTGAATAATTCTTATTTTTCTTTCGTTTTCTTATTAGAAACAACACATCAATTATTTAACATTTTGTTTGTTTTTTTTTTTTTCAAATACAATTCTTAAATATTCACTTTGCCATTTTAAAGGACATTTGCACAATGGTTATTTTTTGTTTCCTTCTTCAGTATTTTTACTTATTTAAATGTGTAATTACTTATATAAATGTGTAATATCGTATAAATGTTTGTATATATGAATTATACATAAAACTATTCCCTCTGGATTTTACAAGTTATATTATTAATTCCATGATAAATCGCCACAAGGCTGACCTCAGCTATTTTAAATTGTAAAGAAGTCTTAATTTTCTTTCCCGTCTTTCAGTTTCTAATAAAATATGTGTAGTATATCGATTCATAAAGTTGTATTCCTTTAATTGTATTTTTTTTTTACAATTTGAAGAAGGCAAGCTAATCAAATTGCAATATAAAGTTGTAAGAAAAAAGCTGTTTAGAGGTGTTCACTTATGATTATCGACATCACATTTTATTTGTATTTTTAAAACCAAATTAACCAAGAAAATGTGTTTTTCCGAAATTATAATTTTTAAATGAAGTTTTCGTTAAAAAAGGGAATTTTTAAAATTTAAGTCCAAAATTTTAAGCAAAATTACATTTCTGTAACTAAAAAAAGTTAGTGTCATTTTCAAAAAATTATTTTTTAATTATTGAAATCAATTTTCTTTTTAATGAGTTACGACGGCGGTTCAACACTTTGTGCACTATTTAATTTGTTCTTTAATTAAAAAAACGGGAACAAAAACTGAGTATTCAAAATTTTAAACAAACGTTTTTTTTTTTTTTTTGTACAGATTATTATCAATGATCTGAGGTCAGCAAATGATTTCTGATGGAATAAATTATATAGCTTTAATGTTGAAATAGAATACGATATTAAATTATGTTTTTGTTTTTCACTTCTCTTCTAAAGTTCAAAATCTGCAGCATCCATGTTATAAATATTAATTCGCTTATAATAAAGCGATTTTGAATAATCTTAAAACCTAGAAATTTGTATGATTATAATTAAGTGTACATAGGAAAAAAATAAATGTACGATACAATGTTATACGACTTTTGCATTTTTGTTCCAGTTAATTGGTTATTAATGAAATTGTTAATATGTGAAAAAAATGGTAATATTAAAAATGATCGCAATCACTTTTTAAGCTGTTCCACCTCTAACGACTACCACTACCAAATGATCTTCCTTCAATGATTCATCTGTGACTGCAGAGCAAGTACGCTTTAGTAAATCTGACGAAAAATCACAAGGAGGAAAAGCATACAACACACCCGTTGCTTCGGTTTCTTTGTTGAGTAGGGAAATTACACCAGCTGCTTCCTTTTGTTTGAGATACGAGACCAAATTTCGCAGTGGCCTAGTTTGAACTGAGCTATCCTCCAATGTGTTTGCAGCCGATGTAGAACCGGCCAAACCCAAGAAAATGGCATGGGAAGTCGACGAACTAATTCTTTTTTGAACATCTTCGAGTTTGGGTGGATCTAAACGTAAACGTTGGGTTATGCGCAAGTTGTGCTTACCATCTTCGTCACGCATAAGCGACTCAACGATGTCCGTATCGCCATCTGTTAAATGGAATTTTGCTGGAAACAGAGAGCTCTTGAGTATGAGAGCACCTTGCCATATAACTGTACACTTGCGAGCAACATCGGAAAGAGTACGGGCTGATGTCAGAGAACCGCCGTTACGACGTTGTGAAGAATCTGAGTCTGAACCTGGGGAATGGGCACGTTTGTGCGGAGAACGTGATCTCGAACGATCGGTTCTCAATTCCCTTGAGCCGGAACGTCCTCTTTCAAAACCAGACTCGCCTGGTGGACGACGCCATTCATCTTCAACTCCAGCCGGAGGCGGTACAGCCGCTGAAGATGAAGTTGACAATGCCCCAGGATGTACGGGCCTGTGTACATCATTATGATAGTGATAGGACCCACGACCACGTCCACGATAACCTCCACGACCGCGATATGTCCCGCGAGGAGGATATGGAGAATATCCACCACGCGGAGCATAATGGTGGTGCGGAGGATGGTGGTGATGAGGTTCCTGATAATGATAATCGTATTCGGGTCTCCTATATTCAGAGGATGAGGGGGTTGCACTTGCGCTTTCTTCATATGGTGCTTTTGGCTTAAAAGGTGCAGCAGTTGGCGTGACACCGGGCAATTCTGAAAAGTCTGTACGAAGACGTCTCTCAGGGCCACCTAATGGGAAGCCACGCATCTCTTTCACAGCTGCTGTTGCAGCTTCAATTGTTTCATATTGTATGTACGCACTCGTGTCTCCCTTTTGATATTCAATTTTTTTAATGGCACCAAAACGATCGAATTCACGTTCCAATTGAGTAACTGATGTCCATGCACCGAGACCACCAATCCAAATTCGAGTAGCTGGAGTCACCTTGCCATATCCAATTTTACATTGAAATTTTCCAATATATTGGCCCGATAATTCACATTTCGCCCGGTGGGCCATATCCAAATTTTGGTATCGCACGAATGCAAAAGCATTACCAGTACCAGGCGGCGGTCTCTTAATATCAATGTCATCCACAATACCGTATTTACTGAAAATACGTCTTAGTTCGTCGTCTGAGATTGTTACCTCTAGATTTCCAGCAAATAAAGTCCGTGTGGAAAGAGGATCGTCTTCGGGTTGAACATGATGCAAGTAATTAGGAAATTTATCCTTTTTGCTTTCGGGCTTTTCATAGGGAGGGACATGAGGTCTAGGTCCCAAATGACGTGGAGGTCCGCCATAGTGCGGCGGTGGAGGACCATGCAAATGTGGAGGACCACGATGCATTGGAGGTCCTCTTGGTGGCATTGGATACTCATGATGAATAGGACGATATTCTCGAGCATGGGGATGGGGGGGAATATGTGGTGGCGCATAACGATCGTACGCGTCTAAAGGTGGGCGACGATGTTCAGGTGGACCTGGCGGGAGGAACAGGCACGCGAGAGTAATGGTAACGATCGTACTCTGGTGGTGAAACAGAACGTCCGCGTGGCCTGTGATGGATTAAACACGTTTAATAAAAAAAGAAAACAATTATTATCATTATATTTATAAATCGTTCAAACTGTTGAAAAGTTGATTCAAAAGGTAAGGTACTTTAAACAGTTTTGAAACATATTTAAAGTTGAGCCAAATCAGGTTTAGAGTTTATCTCGAAAACTAGAGAAGGTTTGGACAAAAATGTTTCCTCTTATACATGTAACGCCTTTCCACTAACATTAAGTCTTCTATCTATCTTAGTTAAAACGATATCCTTTAAAGGTATTTTGATAGAATCATGTGTGTCCTTGGAGCAAAGTAAGGACTTATTATAAAAATTACATTTTCAATCTTACTTCATTATCAAGAGTTTTTAGTCAACTTAAATGTGTTTTTCTATTAAAAATTGGAGTTGCTAAAATTTAATTTGACAATTTACAGATAGTGAGCTATTTATGTTTAGTGTGATATGTTTAACTCACAATAAAACTTCTCTACTAAATTAAAGCATATAAAATAAATAATAATAATAATAATAAGATATAATATAATAAAATATATGAGATCACTTAAAACATTTAAATTATTAAAAACGGAATCATAATAAATGCCGAAAAAAAATTATTGACAAAAAAAAAATTTGTTCCAAATTGCATAAAAAATATGTATTATAACTTTCAACGTTTTTATCCTGACTTGCAAAACTGTAAAAAAAAAAAAACCTATGGAGTCTCCAAAACTTGAAGCTCTGCAAAATGTAATAATTTGGACCTGTATACAGGCAAAGCATTCCAAATTCTAGGTATCCGCACCTGAAATGATTTTGCAAAAATATCCAAATGCCTTATAGGTTCTTTAGATATACACAAAATTAAAAAAAAAAATAATAAAACTGTTTTAGGCTTAAAAATCATCTTAACTATTTTAGGTTTAAAAATGATCTTTTTAAAGAAAAAAAATGTGTGAAAAACTTTATTTTCTAAATTTATTAGAAAAAATTCAAGGGCTGAATTACGGCGAGTTAAATCATTTCGAAAACAAGTTTTTCAATCAGTAACTACAATAATACTAATAATTAAATCACACCAAGTTTCATATTTATTTACAATCAAGGACAGAACTACATACCTGATCGAAAAAATTTCGTTTAAATGTTTTATTTTAAGAAATAAAAAATTAATTTCGATAGCAAAATTACGATCACGAATGCTGTAATTCGACCCCAGGTTTTTAAGCTATTTTTTCAACCTTTTTTTGTTAAAAACTTAACTTATTTTAGATAAAACTCAAATAGTTATAACTAGTTATAACCATGATTTTGCGAATTACTCTCATACTTGTTATTTACACATTTCAAAATATTTTTTATATGATTTTTTTCATACTTAAAGGTCAAATTTAAAGAAATGGAAGCCTTATTAAAGACATAAATACTTAAACATTTTAAACATTCTATTGCTGTGTAGTTTTTATGACAAAATGGCAAGAAATATAGCAAATTATAGAGAAAGTAAAATATATATAGGAAAATTGTTAGATCGTTAGCTTATTATTGGTATGATATATATGTTGGAATATGAATTTGAATTAATCGATAACCAATGCGACTATTTTAAATAAATACAACTCTGCTATTTATGTAAAGTTGTTTGCACTTTGCTTTTGTACTTATGTCTTTATATTTTTAAGTCTTTAATAAACGTTATTATAATAAACATCGTGTGTTCGTGTTTAAGATTATTTCTTTCTAGATAGAAGTTTTATGCCCAGAGACTTTTCATGTCCTAACAATATACACGAAAAATTTTTTTTTCTTAAAATCAACATGATACAATATTTCTTTTAGTTTTTCCCATTAATTGCGTTTCATATTATAAACAAAATTACAAATTTGTGCACTTTATAAATTAAATCAAAAAGCTATTAAGTTTTTACGAATAATAAATATTCTTATTTTGTGCTCCACATAATTTTTTTTTTTTAATATGACTGCTGCACGTTGTTGATTTTACGATCGTTGTTTTGGTCATGGAGCCAAACAATAATGAAATAAATGATTAAACTTTTGTATATAGTATGGAGAGTGCAGCAAAACAATAATGAACATTTTTTTTTTAATTTTTGTATACAAAATTTACTGCATCTGCCAAACGGTGGTCTACGTATCTGACCAGTGTTTATTAAACGTTAAAATTGCGGATATAATGCAAAGTCAATTCTGAATCTCAGATATAATACAAGATATGGAGAAACTGATTTCGGAATTAGAAAGAAGATATTTGCATTATATATAATTAATTTCTAACTTAATTTTTAAAAAACCCACGAGATGTTAAAACATTTTAACAAGTCTAGAGAAAGACTTTTAAAAATGCTCCAAAACATACGCTCATTGTTGACAACTTTTAACTTGGATCAAAAGTTGTAAGCTCATCAAATGGTGTATCATACTATGTTTACTTTACTTACCTATGTTCACTGCGACCAGACGACTCGTAAACCGGTTCCACTAAAGCCACTTTGTCATATAGAACAATACGGGGTTTATGATGTTTTGCTTCTCGAGCATCTTCTGCAGTACGGAAGCAAACATAGGCCACCCTTTCATCTAGGTCATGAGATATTCTAATGCTGAAGTCTCCAAATTTTTTATATTCACGATACAATGTCTCTTTAATGAATTCATCAGATGCCTTGGGGTGTAAAGCACTCACACACAAAACTTTATATGAGGGTCTCTCTGAAGACGGCGGTGGTCCGCGAATGTATTCTTCACGGTGTGGCGGCGAGCCACCACCATAACGACCACGAGGGCTAGGCGAACGTCCTACTCGGCGACGTAATCGGTCAGGGGAAATTCGTTCTGGAGAATCACCCGGTACACCACCTCCATTGTCGTAAGTACCACGACCCATGGCTAATGAACGCGAACGTGAAGAATGACTTGTTCTAGATGGAGAATCGCGAGAAGCGCTACGTTTCATATTATGTATTTTAACAGTGATGCGATCAAGTTCTGCAGCTTCACGAATTGTGCTCATGAGCAGAAGGCTGACCCTTTTTCAAATTAAAATTTTTGAAGAGGTTCTTCAACCGACAATTATCCTGGCGAAACTGTAAATAAAAAACAGTGTTGGTCATCAATCATTGTTTTTTTACTCGAAATTCTGACAAACTTTTACTACAATTGGAAAGTTTTTTTATTGAAATTATCATTTTGTAGTGTTAATTGTAAGTAAACGAACAGGCCTAATGTTTATGTATACACATGCCTTTTAAAACACACTGTGCCTTAAAAATTTAAATAAAACACTCCCATGAGGAGTACAGAATATCGTTCGGGGGATATAGTAAATAAGTTGCTGTTAAATAATGTATTAATTTTCCTAAAAAAAAAAATAAATTATAGAGAAAAAAACATTGATCCAAGTATGGCCTAAAATCAAAATGGCGACATCTTGATGAAAGTTTTAATAAATGGTGAATGTTTTATATATATAATTTTAGTTTAATGGAATTTAAATAAATTGCTTCATTAACTTGCCTTTATTTGTATACTTTTAAAAGGTTTTTGTCCTTGTTCACCAAAAATTGCTTTAAAAAAAATTACTTTTACACAAAAGCCGCACGAAAAGCAGCACGAACAGAGAACGAAGCTGTTTTAATAAATAGTGTTGTAAAAGTAATTACGTGTTTGAGTACTAGGTACACGATACCCACTTATTTTAAGGGTATCGTATACTAAAAAGTACCTAACCGATACTATCAGGGTTCAATTTTTCGCACAATTAAACTTTAAAGGCTAAAAATTCAACTCTAGCTAAAACACAAAACAATAAAATGGAGGTGATAGTACAAAAAACCTTTACCAAGTAATTAGTATTATTGCAACTTAAGGTACCAATGCACTAGCAATATTATTGCGCAAATTTTCGATTTTGTTCTTTAATCTATTAACACATATGGTAATAGAATAAAGAACAAAAATTATTTGCAATTATGTGAATTTGTACATTATAAATTAATACCTATCGAGTAGTTAAAAGTAGTAGCGTTTTACAACACTAAAAGTATTGATTATTCTTGCGTTTTGCAACACTAAAAGCAATGATTATCTGGTAATATGTACATAATAGTGACTATTTTTGTAAGTACTCTATACTCAAACGTAACTACCCAATACTTTCAAAGATTTAATTTTTGCTTTTTAGTTTGGACTGAAAAGTGAATATTGTAAAAATTAGATTAATATGGCATTCACATAGGCAAGTTAATCCCTTCTTTTTCATTATTTTTGATTAATAGGCCCAATGACATCAAACAAATTAGATTAACTGCTTAATCAAGCACTAAACAAGAATATTAAACCATTTTTTAAACTTTTTGATAAACCGTTAATCTAATTTTTATTTGAGTACTAATTCTAAACGACTCTGTATTATAGTACTAATTGTGTGCATCTCTGTGTTTTCATATACGTTCGGCTGGTAACGGTAAACATTAACGTTAAGAAGCTGCCGCAAAAACATGTTGGCGTTGTCGAAAAATATTTTTGCTAACGCCGTCATTTTCCTTGGTACTCTTAGGCCGGATCCCTATCGGCGCCACCATAGTATTTTCAACTGACAAAGTAATAGTAAAAAATAAAGTATACTTTAGGAGTGTACACACAAACAAATCGTAAATTACAATAATACTGGCAATAATATTTGCAATGATATTGCAAAGTGTATTTGTACATTAACTTAAGTTTTTTGGCTTCAGATTCGTGTAGGAGTAGCCTTGTGGATCTGTTAAATTCCACAGTATTTTTTGGCCCACATTTTAAGCCTAATTGAACGGCGGCGGCTAAAATCTAGTAAAATTGGACGGCGGCGGCGCGTTTCCGAATTTGAGCCGGTCGGCTTGGGTCTCTGGTGCACATTTCTTGTAATTTGTTGCGATGGTTGATTTGGAAGAAAACGACATTGGTGATATAGAAGATTTGATATCATCTGAGGACGTTAAACCCAAGGAAAGATATCAAAATAAGAAAAATGTTACCGTTAGAGCTAAAAAACGAATCAATGGTAAGAGCGTGGGTGTGGAAGCTGACATAATGCCTTCTAAGGTTGTGCTCGAAAGCGTAATACCTGGCACCCAGAAGGTGTATGTAAAAACATGGGGATGCGCCCACAACAACTCGGATAGTGAGTATATGGCTGGCCAATTGGCAGTATATGGTTACCAGTTGACTGATAATAAAGATAATGCCGATCTCTGGTTGTTAAACAGTTGCACTGTCAAGAATCCATCAGAGGACACTTTCCGAAATGAGATTGAACACGGCATGAACAATGGCAAACATGTTGTAGTGGCTGGATGTGTACCCCAGGGCGCTCCCAAAGCCGATTACCTAAAGGGTTTGTCAGTAATAGGTGTACAACAAATTGATCGTGTCGTCGAGGTGGTCGAGGAAACATTAAAAGGCCACAGCGTGCGTTTGCTGCAAAATAAAAAAGTGGACGGCCGTCGAGTTGCAGGAGCTAAGTTATCCTTGCCGAAGGTTCGAAAGAATCCGTTGATTGAAATTATTGCCATCAATACGGGATGCTTAAATCAATGCACCTATTGTAAGACAAAACATGCTCGTGGTGATTTGGCCAGTTATTCGCCTGAGGAGATCGTGGCACGTGCTAAACAAGCATTTAACGAAGGCTGTTGCGAGATATGGTTAACTTCAGAAGACACTGGGGCCTACGGACGCGATATTGGTACCTCTCTACCGGAATTACTATGGCAACTGGTTGAAGTAATACCGGAAAATTGTATGCTTCGCGTTGGCATGACAAATCCACCATATATTTTGGAGCACTTGGAAGAAGTTTCAAAAGTACTGCAGCACCCTAGGGTATATTCTTTTCTTCATGTTCCCGTTCAAAGTGGCAGTGATGCCGTGTTGGCAGACATGAAACGTGAATACTGTCGCAAAGACTTCGAACATGTTGTAAATTTTTTGCGTGAAAAAGTTCCCAAAGTCAACATAGCAACAGACATAATTTGTGGATTTCCATCCGAGACAGAAACTGACTTTGAGGATACAATGAGTCTCTGCGAAAACTATAAATTTCCCAGCTTGTTCATAAATCAATTCTTCCCACGCCCCGGAACGCCAGCAGCAAAAATGCCACGAATTCCTGCTAATTTGGTTAAGAAACGAACCAAACGTTTAACCGATCTCTTCAACAGCTATCATCCCTATGCAGGTCGTGAAGGTCAAACCTTACACCGTATTGGTAACAGAAATCTCACACGACAAACTTCATTATGTGGGCCACAATAAAAGCTATGAACAGGTATTGTTGCCCATGCGCGATAACCTTTTGGGAACATCGGTTAGAGTCCGTATTACAAGCACCACAAAGTTTAGTATGCATGCGGAAATTCTTGAGGATGAACAGGAGTGGACTAGATGCAGTCAACCTATAAAACTTGTAGCAAATGGTTTGGTTGTCAAACAACACGAAAACCTAATCTCTCAAAGTGAAGAAGCGACTGTTCATAGATATGTTGGCTTAGCTTTAATTTTAGGCGTTATAGCGTTTATTTTACAATGGGTTTGGAGACATTTTTAAAAATAAAACACAAAATTTAATTTAAAAAAAACGAATTTCTGTATATTAATAATATTAATGTGCAAATGCACATTTTTTTTTGACTTAAGACCATTAGAATCATACCAAAATAAGATGAAATTTCCATATTCACAAGGTTGCCCTGCCCCTATTCCTTAATGTCTAAAAACTCCATGTGCCAAGTTTCAGCTAAATTCGAAAACATTTTAGAGCTCGCAGAAAAAGTTAAATTTAAAGAAAATTTATGCTATTTCTGCTAAGGCAACTCTAGGTCTGAGATCACTTTACCGCTCTGGACTTACCAGAGACTCTGGGTTAAACGTATGATCGCACATGCTTTACTCATGTCACACCTTAATTATGGAATTGCATGTGGTACGTTATCCTATAATATTGATAGGCTTAAAAGTGTGCTTAGGAGAATAGTAAGATTTGTTTTTGAAATTGCTCATTATGACCATGTTTGCATAATTGGTGCTGTTAATGAATTTTTGGGATAGTCCTTTAAGCAGTATCTTGAATTACGTAATATGTTTTTCCTGTTTAATATTTGGCTTCTAAATTTGTATTTTTTAGATCTCTGAGGAATACCCATATTGTTTATCCGTTGTTTACTTGCTCAGTTTATGAACGATCATTTCTTGTCAGAACTGCGAGAATTTGGAATCAGTTACCCGAAAATTAACATGATTTAACTGTTTCCACCGATACTTTTAAAAATAGACTTGCGTAATTTCCAGAGGAATCCATATCTGAATAATCGGAGATTTTTTATTTTTTTTTGAATTTAGCGGATTGGGGCTACTAATTCATAATGGTCATGTCATATTTGTGTACCTGGGTCATATCTTACAAGCGTGTTTTTTTTTTCTTTTCTCTATTATTAGGGTTGCTATTTATATTGTTTTCTTTATTTTTATTAATAATGAATTATATTATAATTTTTTTTTCTTATAATTAGTGCAGTATTTTGTACTACTTAGTAAATCGTTTTGGCCTTGTAGGCTTATTGTATTTCGAATAAATAAATAAATAATTTATCACTAGAAGAAATCCTCAAAAATTTAGTGTTGACTTTAAATTTAATTCTTAATCTACTCTATGTACTTTAACAAAATTTTCCAATCCAGTCAAATTTTATGTGCAGGAAAGGAATATAAAACTGAAATTCAAAAAAATTTAAAAGCTTTTAACTTATTCGCAGTTTTTAATAAAAATTATACGTAAAAATATACATTTTTGTTAAAATTTGTAAAATTTTCTAATCTAACTTATTTACATCTTATATGAACAAATTTCTCAAATCTGAGCTTAATTTTAATAAAGATTAGGAATTCGAAATCGAAAGAAAAAATGTGGATTTTAAATTAATTGCGTTTTTCAAAGATCCAAAAAAAATCTATTTTTTTGTGATATTTTTCCAATTACCTGAAAACGATGCCATTGAAAAATTCAACTTGTTATGGTTTTAAAATCTACTTACCAAGGACTTTCATCATATATGGTTTTGTTTTCAATTTTAGAAATTAAAGTTAAATTTTGTTTTTTTTTTTCCGTTTTTCGATAATATTTAGCTTGTTAAAATTGATTTGTTAACAAAAATTTTATCTTACATAGAGGACATTTCACAGAAATATATCCATAAAAAATAATTTTAATAACAGCGTTAATTATATGAAAACCACTTGTTTAAAGTTGAACACTTCTTGTATGAAATTTTCCATTTTCGCGAATTCCGCGAGTCGGATTTAAATTTTTATTTCATATTCGTATTGTACGCCCAAAATTATATTAGTTTTGATGTGTCGCGTCATAATAATAATTATTTTTAATTTTTTTCTCATTATCTTTTGTTTTTTTATTCAAATAAAATAATAAAACATTTTACTTGATATTCCAATTTCGATCTGCGACCTCTAAACAAAACTTTTTTGATTTTGTTTTAGCAGACCATATTTATTTTAATGACTGTTATTTTAAGGGTTGTCGATCTCGCGAATTCCAACTTTTTTTTTACCACCTTAAATACCATATTATAATTTTATTATGTGACGAAAAGAAAATGCACAATACAGTTTTACGTCTTACACGGTTTATAGTTTGAGGTTCTCCAGATTGTGCTTAATTCAATTTCCTAATACATAGTTACATATGGGCTATTTCAATTTTTTAAGCACCTGCTGAAACCAACATACTATATCTCTTATTTCGTTAAGTTTTATGAATTGAAAAAAACGTTGTACAGGGTTTGGATGACTATACTTCAAGGATATGACGTGCAAAGTTTGACGTTGAAAAGTCTTCACCTTAAGAATTGGTGGTCATCTAAAATTCGAAAAATTATAAAATCGACTTGAAACTTGCAAGAGTTTTTTCATTCATTCCGTTTTCTCTGTAATAATTTTTAGCTTTCAGATCCAAACCAATACAAAATATAGTCACTAGACTTGGAGGATATATCCACAAAAAAAAATTTTTGATATCGCTGCTAGGTGAAAACTTGCATGGTGGTTTACAAGTGAAACCAAAATTTTCCGAATTTTGAACTTTTTGAAGATTTTAAATAGGGTTTTTGCGCCGTTTAGTAAAAATGAGTTTTAAGCACAGAATTATAAAAACGGCGTAATTTTATAAAGTTAGAGGTATATTAAGTTGGTGTCAGCGCACCAATAAGGTATCACGGACATCACAAACTTAAAAGAAATTAGCGTAAATTTTTTGAAAATGTATCTTTTTTGCGTCTGACAATCTGAATTGTCTTTTTAGTTACCTAGTGTATTGCGTGATGTTAGTAACTTCGTAAAGTACACCTCCGAGGCGAAAACGCACTTTAAAATTTTTAAACGCAAAAATTTTATGAACTTTTGAAAATTTTTGCAAAAAACAATTTTTTTTTAAGCTTTTTTTATATGAAAACATGGCATGGGAACATTTTTAGGTACCTAAATAGATTCTTCGCGACGGACTAAACTGATAAAGTGCAAAAAAAAATAATTTTTTTCAATCCTGGCGCGTGCAGCGGCAGTTTTTTCCAAACACATTTCGCTTTGTGACAACTAAAGCGCTGTATCAATTCCGCTCAAACGTACATCGAATGGAAGACTTTACTGAGCTTGATACTAAAATCGAAAACGCACCAAAAAATTTTAAGGATTTAAAATTTTATGCAGGAAACAAAATGTTTCTAACCTCAAAAAGCATCCTTGTATGAAATATTTGATTTTGAAAATTTAAAAGAATGTTTTTTGAATTTGGGTTAATAAGTAACCCAGAATCCCAACAAGTATTTTATAATCGGTCCAATATTAATATTAAACAATATTCACGAGGGCCACCTTAACAAATTTCAACAAAACAATTAAAACATACTACAGCGAAAACCGCCAAATTACCGCCGATGCAATGACATCTTAAAGAACTTGCTTTATTATAAAAACTCTATGATCATAGTAGCCTTTGCTGAATGCTTCTAAGATAAATATTAGAGTTTAATTCAGTTTATTTTATGTATGTGCGTGAACAGTTGTGGATAAAAATTAGTAAAATGGTTTCAGATTATAAATTAAAAAAATGTGAAATTCGTAAAAAGAAAACTGAGAAGCGACACAAATTAACCGATAAAAGTCGCGAATATCGCCAATCTGAAAAAATAAAAAGCAAAAAAAAAAAACGAATAAATCGCAAATTGGTGTAAGAAAGTGAGTTAGGTATTCGGTTTTAAATAACAATAATAACAATAATAATAAAAACAATGCCATCAAAACTAAAAATTGCGGATTACAAAAATTGAAAACGGCTTAGAATTTATCACTGGAACCCAATATTTAACTAACGAAACGTTAGTTACAGCTTCCAATTTGCAGAACAATTTTACAAATTTTCAAAGGTAACAAGTCAAAATAGCAAAAAATCATGAGTGGTAAAGTTCAAATGGTTATATCTCTTAAACCATTAGCGATAGGCAAATAGTTTTTTCCCAAAATATTACAAATTCTGTCTTATACTAGCCGTAATTTTGTAAAATGTTTAACAATTTTAAATAAATTTTTATATGCATACACGATAAAAAAAATTTTTTTTTTATTTTTTTTTCAGTGTATTTTAAAAATTATTGAAGCTTTTACAAATATTTTAGTGTGCTAAGAAAGCCCTTAAGGGGTATTATCCACACGCGTTATCCTTTTTCAATTTTAACAAAAACTGCAATTTTAATATTTTTTTTAAATTTTTAACTTAAAACCACCGTAATGTCTAGGTGCCGTAAATTTTTGAAGTTGCCCATATATACATATGTATATAATTTAATACAATATTTTTGTCAAAATAATTTCTTATGCTACACATAAAAAAACCGCTTTGCTTGCGTCGTTTAAACGATTTTAACCCTCTAACGGGTAAGGCTGCCTCAGGGCTGTCTTCATAAAATTTACTACAAATGCGTCAAATGAACGTTTTATACTTAGAAATTAATATATTTCGATAGAAAACAAAATTTGATAAATATTTAGCGAAGAAATTTTTAGTGTGCCGTCCACGGTTTGGAAGCGAGAAAGCTTCAGAATTTCGTAAGATTTCAAAAACTAATTATTTTTAAAAAAAATAGTTTTCAAAAATCTAAAAAACCAATTTAAGTTGACAAAAACTCTTTATTATAAAATATAAGTAAGATTGAAGCTTTATCTTTAATAATAAGTCCTTACTTTAGTCCAATGACTCGCAGGATTCCTCTAAAGGGCCTCGTCTTAACTTATAAACTAATAGACGGATTTTTATGAAGTTTTGCAGAAAGAAGACATTAAGTATTAATAACAAAGCGTTGAAGTTTGCACAATATAAATTGAAGTTTAGATACTTTTTCGCCTAATTTCGCTTTTTTAAAAACGCGAAAATCGCGTTATCTTCTTAAATAGCAGCAGAAAAAAATTGTTTTTCGAGTGCGGTTATATCTTGGTAGGAGAAATAATTGTTGTCCAAAACTTCTCTGTTATATGTATGCTTTAGTTTCCAAAACGCACCCTAAAATATTTTGGCTCATATAGCCGAAATTAGGCAACGATAAACAATTTTGTTGAAGAACTTATTATTTGTTTTTCGAGTGGAGCACATGGTATGAATTTCGTTGCAAAACATCGTTTGCTAATTAGAGGGTTAATTTGAAATTTCTATTGCCAAAATTGTTGTTGCTACTTTGACAATTCGGTTCTGGCGGTATCGACGGGGAACATTCATTTTTCAACATTTCTAAAAACAATTAAATTTGATTTTACCAAATTTTTTATACCCTCCACCAGTATAGTATATGAGCTACTTCAAAAATTTTCGACACCTCTTAAAACTGACATCAGATGCCTCCTGTTCCTCAAGGTTTTTTGAATTAAGAGACGCGATGGACGGGGTTAGGTAGAATATACTTAAGAACTATGACAATTTTATAGAGTTTGAGTTATACCAAGTTGATGTCAGCGAACCAATAACACAGAGAACCTAGTTAGGTATCTAGCGTGAATCTTAACGACGGAAATTGATTTTTTCATTCCTTATACGTACCCGTACAGCGGCAGTTGTTTACAAAAACATTTCGCTGTGACAACTAAAGAGCTGCATTAATTACGCCAAAACGTACAATAAATAAAAGATTTTAATTAGCTTAATACTGTTGGTGAACAAGTTGAATCTGCTGTGGGTAATGCTGTAAAGAAACGGATTGAAAGTAGAGTTTTTCTAAATGATCATTTCTCTCCGTCAGCCACTAGGCTGAATGCTGCTTGTAGAGACCTGCTTGTTGATAAGATAATTACAAAGTATAAAATCTTTAATGCAGATAAACTCAAAGCTAAGCTTACTTTGCCAAATGGGAACGAGTTGGAAGTTCGTGATGCAGCTGGGTGTACAGCCCTTCGAGTTGGTGGTGGTGCTGTGTTAGAGTGAATTTGTATTTTTGTATGTATTTCTGAAGCTGGATATAACGTTATCGTGAAATTTTATATTCCCTTGTTTTCAAGGTTTGACTTGAGTTTTGGCGTTATATCTTGGTTCTTATATATTTTTTTTTTTTTGCTCATATTGAGTCTTTGTAAACTAATATAATTAATTATTGTTTTTTGCTCTAAAACTTTTTATGCTGCTTTTATTGGCTGTCTAATGTTTATCAGGATTAGTATTAAAATGTATATATTGACTGATATTTTTTCTCAATCATTTTATTACTTTTGGTTCCCCACTGTAGCCGTAATTTTTAACTTTGATGTCTTTTAATGAAAATCTTGGTTTGTGACAACTCATATCTTAAGGCAGAATTGCGACCATATATGGGACAGTTTAATGTTGCTCATATTAACTGTAAGAGTTTGAAACCTGCATTTAGAACTTCTAAATTTGATGAAATTAAGAGTGTGATTGGTGGTTCTGTTTTTGATGTGATTGGTATTTCTGAGACCTGGTTAACTAAGAATGTTTCGAGTCTTTCTGTTGAGATATCTGGGTACAAGTTCTGCCGTAATGATCGTGTGGGTGCAAGGGGTGGTGGTGTTGGAATTTACATTTCTAGCAAACGTAAATTTAAAATTGTGTCTAAAGTTTCGATATTTGATAAATGTGAGTCACTTTTTTTAGAGCTGTATTTTGGGAGTTGTAAAGTTTTATTTGGTGTAGTGTACTTGCCACCGCCTGCTGATTTTGGAAAGTTTGAGGACCTTCATTATGAGCTTTTCCTTAATTATTCAAATGTAATAGTTGTTGGCGATTTTAATTGCAACCTCTTCAATGCAGCAAAGTCTAATTTAGTACATTCTTTTTGTACTAGATCTAACTTGTCCATTTACCACAATTCCAGGCCTTCTCACTTTGATGTGCAACATCAATCTTCCTCATTGATTGATTTTATGTTATTGAGTGATCGCTCTTTGGTTAATATTTCTGGTCAGGTGCAATGTCCATCTATTTCCCATCATGCTCTTATTTTTTCATCTTTTAAAATGAATTTAGAACGTGTTGATCCATCTGTTGAGTACCTTGACTTCAATAACATTGATTGGAGTGGCTTATTAGTTTTTTTGCTGGATGCGTTAATTCTAGTGATATCGTTTGTGATGGTGATGTGAATGTAATGAATGAGTACTTTGTTCGTGGTATAGGCCCTGCTCGGGACTTTGAAGTAGATTTTGATCATTTTGACGATATGTATGGTGCATTTTCTTTTCATTGTGTTACTGAATATGAAGTTTTTGAAGCCTTAAATAAGGTAAAGTCCAAGTCAATTGGTGTTGATAATGTTTCCATTCAGTTTTTGAAACTTATTTATCCTCATATTTCTGGTCTTATTGTACATTTAGTTAATGCTATTTTGACCACTTCCGTGTTTCCTTCGGCGTGGAAGATTGCACGGGTTGTTCCTATTCCGAAATCTGGTACTGTTCGTGGTCCTGATGATTTGAGACCAATCTCTATTCCACCTGCGCTGTCCAAGGTGGTGGAACATATTATTAAGGATAAAATGCTTATCTCTACCAGGAATGTAATTTTTGATTCTCAGTATGCTTTTCGCCGAGGATTTAATACTACATCGCTTTTGCTAAATCTAACTGATGCTATTAGAAGTTGTGAGAACGACAATAAGTTAAGTGTGCTAGTTTCTCTTGATTTAACCAAAGCTTTTAATTCTATATGTTACTCTACTATGATTATAAAACTTAAGGAATTCTTCAACTTTTCAAAGTCGGCTTGTAAACTCATATTGTCTTATTTATGTGATAGATCACAGTTTGTAGATTTAGAAGGTAGGCTTTCTAGTATTCTTTCACTTACATCTGGAGTTCCTCAGGGGTCGGTTTTGGGCCCCCTCTTATTTATACTTTACATTAATGATTTACCTGCAGTTTTAAGATCTAGTATGTGTAAGCCGTTTTTATTTGCAGATGATATTTTGCTTTTGTTTAGTACTGGTCGAGATTTTGCCGATGTATTAGAGGCTAATATTAACTACTGCCTTAATGGGATCTATCTGTGGTCTTCTAGTAATTCGCTGGTTGGTAACCCTTCTAAATCTAAGGCTATATTGTTTGTGAATGGTTTTGAGATTTTTATTCGGAACTCTAAGATCGATTTTGTAAGCCAACATAGATATTTGGGTATTATCATTGATAACAGGCTTAGTTATGAGTCTCATTTTGAATCTGTACATCGTAGGGTTTCTTGTACTTTACGTAGAATATATTCCACGAATATTTTTCTGCCTTTTCAGGTTAAATGTAGACTAGCTCATGCACTTCTTATGCCGCAGATCTTATATGGACTTGAGCTGGTATCAGGGACCATTGCCTCGAACTTAAAGATATTGGAGCGAGTTGTTAATGCTGTGGTTCGGTATGTGTTTAATATCCGTAGACGTGAACATATTTCTGAATTTGTGAAGAAATTCTTAGGATGCCACTTTGATAAATTCGTTAAGTACCGTAATATTCTCCTATTTCATCGCATTATTAAAAGTGGCATACCTGTCCTGTTATGTAAAGAATTTACTTTTTCGCGGTCTACTAGGAATAAGCAAATTATAATACCTAGAATCAGGTGTTCTGTGTTTGAGAGGTCTTTTATTGTAAGGGTGGCTCGCTGCTGGAATCGTTTACCGCATGAATTGCGTATCTTTTCGCAATCCAATAATGTATTTCGCCATAAGCTTATGAAGCACTTCTCAAGTTTATTGCGATAGATTTTTATGTTTTCTGTACAGTAACTGTTAAATTATCTTGGGACTTGCTTCTATGATTCTTATTGCTTGATATGAGTTGTGAAAATTACCGGATTATAATTACTTAACTGAATCTCTTTTTAATAGTACTTTTTATAATTTGTTACGGCTGGGGAGCCAATAAGTTAAATTGATGGATGCAGTTATTTTTACATAAGTTATTTGTATAGATTAGGTTAAGTATTATACTCAGGATTGTATTGCTATGTAATACGTTTTTTGGCTTTAAGGGCTTTGTATTACAATATGGATTAATAAATAAATAAATAAATAAAATCGCAAAGGCATCAAAAAAAAGGAGCAAACAAAATTTTCATAACCTCATAAAGCCTCATCATTTTTAATTTTACGTATTTAATATGATCGGTATTAAAATTTCGATACATATTATAGCTATTCTTACACAGAAAATATGAGATTATAAATGAAAATGTTCTAAATTTTGTTTCCAGGCATAGATAACATATAAAAATCTCATATTATCTGTGTAAGAATAGCTGTAATATGTAATTATAAAGAAAAAAAACAGCATATTTATGGATTTGTAATCCAGTTATTGAGCAAAAAATCTGAAAAATGGTGAAAATTTGGTATTTTTGCGATTTTTAAGGCACCAGAAGCACTTTTTTCGGGTAGGATTGTTCTGCATTTTTTTTTCTCCTATTCAATATATACAACTTATGCTTCAGACACAAAAGAGATATTCCGTACGGTATACCGATATATAGCAGTGTTAAAATATAGAAAAAACTGCTAAAAATCCGATTGAGCCAAAAAATTCTTATGGCCATTAAATTATTACTGTAGCCAACTTGACAAAAAGAATGATGCAGAAGTTCTTATTTTTGGGGATACTTTCACTAGCAGTTCCCAGAATTGTGTATTAGAACTTCTTTGTTATTATATTTGTTATATTATAAAGTATCCTGGCAATATGTCGTCCTTGGCCTAGAAGGCTTATTGTAAATAATTTGTTTCTACGTTTCTTAAAACTTCGACAGTTAAACAAAGGTATAATAGGAAATTGTTATATTAGTGTTAAAGTTCACATTGGTTTATCGGATTTTTTTATACAGGTTATTAAATTTTTAACTTTTAGTAAAATTAACTACAGATTTGTTAAAAAATGCAAAAACAGCTCTATTTTGAAAAAAAAAAACTAAAATAAATAAAAAAGCAAAAATTGCTAAGCTTATAACTATTTCAAAATGAGCTAAAAAATATAGGTTGCTTAAAATGTGTGTATTTTTAAGTTTAGAACTAAATAGTTCTATCCTTTCAAATAAGTATTCCCTCGGTAACATAAAGTTTCATAAATTTTTTTTTTTTTTGTTATAGTTGTTATTTATTTGTGCTTTATAAAAAGCACAAATAAATAACAACTATATTTACATTTCAGAGTAAATATAGCTCGAACGCCTGATGTCAGAGAGTGAATTTAAGGCCAGATTTGGATTCAGCGTACCTTGTTTATAAAAGTATAATTTAGTTCATTTTCGGCCTGAATCTTTAGGTGCAAAAAGTACTTACATGTACTCACAAGTGCTCCCCACTGTATATTCTTCTCTCACAGTATGTGGATGGTATAAAAATACCGATTTAAATTAAAAATTACACATTTTCACATAAAATTTAAAAAAGCATAACAAACAATATTTTCAAAGCCGGTTTATTGATGATTATGATTCACTTATCTAAACTACACAGATACACAAAATTTTGGAATTCTACGATAAAAATATCGGTTTTATGAATAAAATTCGAATCCGATGCGTTTTTATTTTTCAGCGTTTTTTGGTAGCCCTGTAAAAAATTAAAGTGGGGTTAAGTAATTATAAAACTCTGCATGGAACTACATTTCTCTACACAATTTTTGTATCGTTCTTTAATTAAAACTATCAGCTAGCTTTATTAACGGTAATGTTAAAATGTCTGTGGACGTATTTTGTTTTCCTCTAAAAAACAAAAAAAAAAAACAATGTGTTAGTTACGGACTTTTGCATTTTAGGTGACCATATATGAAATTCTAAACAAATTAAAATAATCGATTCAAATGAAATAATTAATATAACTAATAAATTTTATTTTGAATTATTTTTACGCTACAGTCTTCATCTATTTCGTTAGACTCTTCTTAAATAATTATAATGAAATCCATAAAGTAAAACTTAACTAAACTAGTAAAAGTCCTCGGAAGGCTCTGTGCCAAAGTAACGGTCGCCAAAGTTTCCGATGCCTGGTATCACGTAAAATTTATCATTAATTTCGGGATCAAGAGCTGAAGTTACTATCTTGACCTACAGCACGAAGAAAGAACATTATGAAAGTGTCCAAGTGGTAATGGCTGTAATAAAAATACTTACCTTAGGAAAAGCATAAGCAATGCTGTGAACACCTATTTCTGCCATTAACAGCGAGGCTAGTATAATGTTCTCCTCTTTAACGTCATGATCGAGTAGCACGCGTATTGCCATCATGGCGGCAGCGCCTGTAGCAACTGTGGCATCCATTAAGATAACCTTGTATTCTCGAATATCTTTTGGCAAACGTAGATAGTACAATTCGGGTTCTTCGGTCTCCTTATTTGTTTGTATGAGAATTTTTCCAATGCGTATATCTTTGCATACATCACATATAGCCTGCTCCATGGTTTCGCCAGCCCTTAAAATTGAGACGCCACAAATTTTGTGTGTGGCCATCCGTTTGCCCTGATACAGAACACCCTGGGGAGTTTCCACAGTCGTGTGTTTAAAAGGAAACAGACTAAGGGCATATTCGATTACCAGACGTATAAGTCTTTTTGAATAAAATATGAATTCATCTCTGGACGTATTTTTGCAACGTATAAATGTATGCAAGCCCTTGATTTGAGGAGTCGGCGGTAATAAGTGTAGAGACTCTGGCATTGGTTGGTCATTATATGAATTAGCTAAAGCTTCGCGTAATTTGAAACCACGCTGACAAATCAAACAAAACAAAAATGGGATAAATCGTGAATATGGTGTATACGATTGATATAACTTACCAATTGCAGTTGTGTATGAACGTGTTGAACAATGAGATGAATAGCTACTTTGTTTTCACCCCCACGAGGAACTATGATGTCTGCATGAGCCATTGTGGGAGCAATGTAATTTGAATAAGAAGGTTTCACCATGTTCAAATACTGTTTGAGTACTCCACTGAGATCGCGACCTCGCTGCGAGATATCTCTGAAATAGGTAAGTTGAAGTTGAGATATTTAATGACACTACTTTAGCTTAAACTTTTATTAAATTACACTAGTCGACTTCCAAAAAAACCTGGCTTTGAAACACATCTTTTTTAATAGACCTACGTAGAGGAAGTGGTGTACCATGAAACGATTGACGTATTAAGAGCTTTTCTCTGCAGAAGTCATGTAAATTACCGGATTAAAGTGTGATATATTTGCTGAGAAGCGTACTTATTTCGCCTGCATTAAAATGTTAAAAAAAAATAAAAATCGCAAAATTATAGCATATTTTCATATTTTTGAAATTTTTTATCAAGCATATGAAAAAAGTTTCTATCAACTTGATATCATTATATATGCTTATATGTGTGGCTATATATACTTAGTTTATGCAAATTTTTTGATATGGCGTAATATACCATTATATATCATTGTATTGTAAGTGTATATGGTACAATTAATCAAAAATAATTCTATCGCTTTTATATATAATTATTAGAGTTAATTTTGAAAAATAGATTTTTGGATATTATCACTTTTTAGAAGGTTTTTGTATCAATAAAAATAATGTGGTTTTTTTTTTTTTTAATTCCAACTCCTTCCCGTGCCTATAGGCGACTCAAATCCAATAAATTATTTTGTATTCACTAAAAAATTAAATTTTTAAACTTTAATAACTTTTGAACGGGTAACTACAAAATTAAAATTTTTGGACCATTTTTCTCAGATGTTAGTATTTTTTCATTGTAAAAAAAAATTAACAAAAAAAATATTTTAATTTTTTTTTTTAAATTATTTTTTTGGACCATTCTAATTATGCATTCTGTTGCATTCCAAAAACAAAAAAAAAAGCTTATGGGCCTAAGGTTTCCCGTAGAATCGAATACTGAAGTAAGATTTGACATATATTTAGCCGTTTTTGTTGTATGGGAAAAGGGACCCAAAATCCGCGATTTGAGTCGCCTATAGGCACGGGAAGGAGTTGGAATTAAAAAAAAAAAAAAAAATACGCCATTATTTTTATTGATACAAAAACCTTCTAAAAAGTGATAATATCCAGAAATCAAAAAAAAAATTTGAAAACGAACTCTAATAATTATATATATATGGAAAAACATGTCATTATATATAATGAAATTTAATAAAAAAAAATCTATAATTTTTGTTATATTTTTTGGCCACCGTTTATAACTAGAATAGAAATGAGTTTCAAAATTTAATGCAAAAAAAAAAATTAAAAACTACGGTTTTTTTATTTTATAATGATTATTAATATTTTTTTATTAAAGTATTAAAAAAAAACAACGTTATAATTTTAAGCTGGGTTGGCATTCAATATCTTTTCATAATAACGGTGTTTGGCTACCACAGTTACATCAAGACCGAAATGAAAATTTTAAAACAGTGATTCCATTAAGGGCATGTGTGTTCTTGTACAACCGGTTCAGTTTTGCCATTTTACCGGTTCGATTTTAAAATATCTTAAACTAAAGCTAAAAATAACGCTAAAATACCGAAACATCGATGTATAACGGCATTTTGTAGATATAACCAAATTTAATTAGTAAAATTTTAAAATAAACCCTTTGATATTAGAAGATACATGCCACTATTGCAATCGTAGTTTAAAAATGTTCATGTCGGCGTGCCAGGTAACTAACATTATAATGAAAGGGTAGTGTTTGCCAACCATGGTTTTAAGCCAACGAACGTATAGAACAGCGGTCGCCATTTCATTGCACAATTGTGCAAACTAAAATGTCTCTACCTCACACACATTCTTGTGCTCTTTCATTTAGTCGTCGATGGGTATGCGACAAGTGGACATGTTCAGCGGATGCCTTAACATTTTTTTTCATGTTTACAGAAAAAAATTTAATGATTACACTCCGGAATATGTTCTTAAAGGACATTGCGATTGTTTTCATACTAATATAAATAATTTAGTTAGTAGTTTAATAGTTAGTTATTTACTTATTCATTTATTTTTTTTATTTAGTTGGTTAGTTACATATTTACTTATTTATTTACTGATATATTTATTTTTGTACATTTGAAAAGGGTTTTTTTCTCAAAAGAAGTTTTTGAAAAGTCGCCTTATTTTTTTTCTTAAGCCGATTTTCGTAAAACAACAGATTTGTTATCTTCTTGTAAAGACCTAATAATAACATGCCCTAAAGTTATAAAGTCTAACAAGGGAAGTATCTTTGCGCGGACCCTCAGATCGTAATAAAAATTGGATATGTAATAAAGGGGATAAAACTAAAAAACTATTGTTAAGAAACATAGTTGCGCAATCTAATTTTTAAGCAGGCTTGGGGGATGTGAATTACATTTTGTAATTAATTACGTCCTCAATTACCCATTACATGTAATTGTAATTCAGAATTTTGAATTAAAATTACAGCTAATTGTAAATGAAAATTCTTAATTACAATTACATGTAATTGTAATTCAAAATTCTCAATCACAATTACATGTAATGGGTAATTGAGGACGTAATTAATTACAAAATGTAATCCACATTATGGACACCCTAGTATACTTACAAAAAAAAAACGAGAATAATTTTTGGTAAATATTTTTTATGGACAAGTTGTTTGTGCCACTTAGCTCATGTCTGATTTAACCGCACAAAATAACATATAATTATATAATATCATACAATGTTATATTTAAACCATTTTTAATCAGGTGTATTTGATTCAGAGTTCGAAAATGTATGTACCACTAACATAACGTTGCTATCAAAAAAACCAATACAACGATCTCTATTGTTTCGTTCGTATTTATAAACACAACACAAGTGCTGAAATCGTTTTTTGTAATATAACAAACGGAACAAAACTAAAATGTTTCTTTCGTCAAACATTATTATTTCGTAGTGGTTATTTTTTAGTGTTCATTCAACTTAAACATTAAAACGCGTTTTTAACGTTGTGGTTGGCAGAATAAAGAAATGATTTTTCTGCATGTTATCAATGTTTTTTTGCATTAGTTTTATAAAAATTTCACTGGAACTCCTCCGTTGAAACTTTTTATTAAACTAATGCAATTATTCATAAAATTAAAGAAAATTTTTTTCACTTGTAATATGACATAAACACTAAGAACGGTTTACGAATAGTTTTGTTCCATTCCATAAACACAACAAAATCAAACTGGGCTAAAGTGCAGTTTACGGGGTTTTGGAAATCAAAAAAAAAAAATACATGGTCCTCTCCAGAATGAAAAAAGAAAATTTTTTTCTATCTTCGGTTAAGGGGGCTGACGCCCCTGGGGCCCTCTAGGGCCAAAAAACCGGTATTCGTAGTAACATATAAGTGGGGGTACTCTAATGAAAGGAAATTTCATCTGGATTTCAAAAATGATTTTTTTTTTGGATCCATGATACGAAGCGCCCTCTACAATCGTTTTATGGCGCCTGGCCCCCCTGGGTTAAAAAAACGGAAACGGGTTTTTTGGAAAACTTTGCTTAGCAAGGCACTTCCTACGCATACCGGGGCGAAGCCTCAGCGAAGCCGAGAATTGGACTGATGGGAGTAAAAAAACCCCTAAGCCCGGCCGAAGGCCGGTTACGCAGAAAAACTTTGCTTAGTAAAGCCACTTCCTACGCATCCCGGGGCGAAGCCTCAGCGAAGCCGAGAATTGGACTGATGGGAGTAAAAAAACCCCTAAGCCCGGCCGTAGGCCGGTTACGCAGAAAAACTTTGCTAAGCAAAGCCACTTCCTACGCATCCCGGGGCGAAGCCTCAGCGAAGCCGAGAATTGGACTGATGGGAGTAAAAAAAACCCCTAAGCCCGGAATTGGTGTTATCGGTTCAAAAATAAAAATCATTTTTGAAATCGTGAGACAATTTCTTTTTATTTGAGTACCGTTTTTGTTTAATTTTATTTTTGACTTTTTTTCGTATATTACTATTGGTCGAATAATGGCTCTAATTTGGAATAGGTGTTATGGATCCGAAAAAAAATATCATTTTTGAAATCGTGAGACAATTTCCTTTAATTTGAGTACCCATACGACCCTGTTACTATGGCCCCCTGTTTTTTGCCTCCCACGGGCCTCCCGGGGCCGAGCCCCTCCCAAAAATAATTTCGGTTTTTTTTTTTTTTTTTATTCTGGAGGGGGTCATGTATTTTTTTTTTTTGATTTCCAAAACCCCGTAAACTGCACTTTTGCCTCAAACTGTTTGAAATATTGGCCAAACAGAACAAAATCGTTTAGTTCGGTCTCTCATCGAAAACTGGTTTGTGAAAGTGTTTGTGTTCTGTTTAGAAATCAAAATGAAAATAAAGAAATGTTCTGTTTATGTTTACTGTGCACAACAAAATGATTGTGTTGAGTTTCAGCAAAAAGCAAAACAGAACGATAGAAAAACGTTTGATAGTGTTTAAATTCGAACTCTGATTTGATTATCTTATTTTTGTATGAATATCAGAATGGTGTCAGTTACTAACATTTTTCTATGACTGTAATTCTCTTAATTTTTTCCTCTCTCTTACTCACTAATACACAACCAAAAATTTTTTGGCGATGCCTGGTATAGAATAAAGAAGAACAAAGGTACTCAACATCTGTTAAATTTTTGTATGCCAACTGGTTTTAAGAGAAACAGTTTTTAGAGGTTTTTTATTGCATATTTTTTAGTATATACAAGCAAAATTTTGTGTTGTAATATTTTTGTTATATATAAAAATTAGAATTATACAAAACTTATGCAGATAATATATTAAACAACAGAAATTAACTTTAAAATTTAATTAAAATTGCTTAAAAGAATGAAAATTAATTAATTAAAAGTACCACTGTTAACACATTTTTTTCGAAACTCTCTTAAAACCAGTTCAGGATTTTGGAATAGTGCGGCTTGTTTAAACCAATGAAACACCCAACCCTTATAACATGCGTAATGGATTCTAAATTTTTAGTTGCTTGGTTCCACTATCTGCAATATATGTACTTTCTACCACTGATCCTGTTTTGTGGTTAATAAAATAGTTGTTTTGTACAATCTGAAATTGCTGAAGCACTAAATAGGGAGAGTTATCCTTCATAAAAAAATATCGTATTGATCCACAAAACCGACCGTATAACAAGGACGTGTTTTATTTTGCTCTTGAAAAAATCTGTAAGTTTTCTACTTGAAAATTTTGATTTTTTCCTCGGTAAATGTTTTTTTTTTGTTTTAGCTGCACTCAAAAAAATAAGTTAGTAAAACGTCTTGTAAATCAAGTATACTATTTTTAAAATTAAGTTATAAAGGGTCCGCCAAATAACTTTTTTTTTTTTTGAAAATGCTATAAAAAAACTACTGAATATTTTCTCAAGTTTCTTTTTTTATTTGAAAGTACAATCCTTCCGGCTAATAATGGAAAATAATTTCATTCAAATGGCTGCCTCGGCTGGCCATGCAGTAGCCTACACGATCGGTTCAATTTTTAAGCCCATTATCGATTGTGTGCAGCTGTATTTCACCAATTGTGTGCAGCTGTATTTCACCAATCCTTTAAAGCGTCAATTGTCTCTGGCTTGTTGGCGTAACACTTATCTTTGACGGCACCCCACAAATAATAGTCCTACGGTGTCAAATCGCAGCTCCGAGGTGGCCAAACGACATCAGCTCTGCGGCTGATAATGCGATCTTAAAAAACAGGGCGCAAAACATCGAGTGTAGCTTCGGCTGTGTGGCACGTAGCGCCGCCCTGTTGAAACCAAATGTTGCCAATATCCTCCGTATACACAACCATATTCGTTCAGCGGAAGGATAAAACTAATTATCTGTCAAATCAGAAATGAGCTAAGTGTTAAAATTCACGAAATAAGCACTAGTTGAAAAAAAACGTTAGATGGCGGACCCTTTACTTATTCAGCACTTAACCGTTTTGAATTAATGTTTTGCTAATATTTTACTAATGCCTTACTATGTTATTTTCCTAAAACATTGTGCTATAAGCACATTAATAGTGTGGACGACAACCAGATTGGAAGATATACGCAGAATGAAGTAGATGTCGCTTCATGTCAAGATGTAGTACAATTTTCGGTCCCATACATATTAATATCTAAATATATATCGATTGATATTGCCGTATATGGGGCATATATTAATACACATAGTATATATTAATTAGCATGATTTCGTATGTATCGCTAAATAAAATGTTATGTCATTTGACCACAAAATTTTATCATTCTTTTTGTGTTATTTTTAGAGTTATTCTAATCAGACTTTCAAGGTCATGAATTTTCTAAACGTAAATAAAAGACTTTTATTTCATTTTTGGCATTCCTACGTTTTGTCGGTATTTTCCGACATCCTCAGGGATTTGTTTTTTATTAAATAATTAGTCTTCTCGTCAAATTTACATAATTTTTAGAAAATACACATCACAGGTTTTATACGACATTTAATAAACAACACAAAACAGATTAAATTAATTAAAAATAAATCACGAAAAATTAAAATATCACAGTTGAATTATTCTTATATCTAAGATCACAGTTGGAGTAGAACTAAGTTGATTAAAACTATCACTTGTGTCCGACCGAATATTCGGTTTTGGAGTGCGGCCAAGTTCGGCCGAGTATTTGAAGAAATTTATTTATTTTATTTTTATTCATTTGCAATACAATAAGCCTTAAAGGCCAAAGACGTATTGCTAGTGTGCTACATAACAATACGTCTTATATTGAGTATATTTTCAGATAAAGTTCTTAGACTTTGAATACAAACACAAGAGTTTGTATAAAATTCGTTATATATTTTAGTTAAAGCATTCCCATTTTTTCCAAAGCACGTCATTTAAACTAATTATTTCATATTTTTGAAAAAAAAAAAAATCTAAATTATCTTTTTTGTGATTTTCTCGTGTTTAAGTATTTTTTCGTTTTCTTTAAACAAATTTCGTTGTCAAAATCCAGCGTTTTATTCAAATTAAAAAGTAAATTTAAAAGTTCGGCTAGGGCTTCGGCCGAACATCTAAAATTTGACCGAAGTTGGGCTACGGCTGGTAGTTTTTGAAAACTTCAAGTTTTTGGTTTAAAATTTGAATGAAATTTGACAACTATACATATAGTTTCAGAAAACTACTCGTTTTTGTCTTTCGTATAAATGTGGTATAAATTATTTTTAAAAAATTTTATATTTTTATGGTATTTTAGTTACATCAGTAACGCTGTTTTACTGATAAAGGTATTTCAATTATTTCGGTAACGGTATTTTAGGGGTAACGATAGTCAGTTGAAAGGGTTTTGAATAGATAACGGTATTTCAGCGGTATTGCCTGCCATCCCTGGATTAAAATAAAAAGTACTGATCTCTAAAACATTTTAAATATTTTTTTAATTTTTTTAATAAAAAAACTTATTAGATAAAATTGTATCAAAATATACATAATTTTATCATATTTGATAGACTAATTTTTCGGATCAAACTATATGAAATTAAATCGCATGAGATAGCATAAGATCAGCTTATATATGCCATTTTCGGATCATATGATTATGTCAGGACTTTTTTCGTCGGGAAGGTACACTTTTGGGTGTATCTTGAAACGTTAATTTTGAATATAAATATACAAAGGGTCAATAATTAAGCAAATATCGATCGGGTTGTCTTTTACACACTTCACCATTATTAAAATTTTTACATTTACATTTAAAATGACTTCCTGGTTAAAAAAGTTCATATATGTACAAATATGTTCATATATACATATGGTTGCGTATATAAACAAGTACGGATATATATTTTTCATATATGAAAGTGTATGTGTATATGCAAACCGTACTCATATATGGATGTATATGTAATTTGATTTTTGCAAAAGGTGTTAATAAAGGGTGATTTTTTAGCAACTTTTATTTTGGCAACACTGTTTTTGGCAGCTAAGCAGTTTTCGTGTAACATGTTACTGTTAATCATGTTCAGTTTGGTCTATAATTTAACCATGAATCGACTTACAAACGAAAAACGCTTGCAGATTATTGAATTTTATCATCAAAATTCATGCTCGGTTAAGAAAGTGCATAATGCACTTCTTCCAATTTATGGTCAGTTTGGGGACCTTCTGAGGCTGCTTGCTATTCGGAATCTTGTGACTAAATTGCGCACCAAATTTACATTATTGGACATTAAAATAGTGTCCACACTATATATTAACTTTAATATTTTTCTGTCGGCAAACTTCAAATTCAATCTCAGAGAGAATTATATTACGTGTGGACCACACATTACCGTTACTGTTAGTATCATATCTGATATTAAAATAGTGTTGTTATGATAAATCTCTAAACAACAATATTATGGTATGAGCTTTCAAAATACACACACACATACATAAAACATTGTAAACAAAAAAATAAATAAAAGTTAAACGCCTAAAATTAAAAAAATACAAGAAAAAGTGATTTAAAAATTGTTTAACTGTTATAAATCAATTTAAAGTTATTTTTTAATCGCATAGTTGCAAATTGAATGAATAAACGGACGTCTTTACTCAACGGGAGACAGAAAATTATGAGAAGACATGATTTATGAATGCGTGTTCTCCACCCTAAACATTAATATGAACATAGATAATTTAATTCCGTTATTCTGTTGGCGTTCTCGCACATATTAAATTAAGGTTAATATATAATGTGGACACCTATGTAAACCACCAACACGCATACGTAGAGTGCTGACAGAGGAAAATATCGCAGCTGTATCCGTCAGTGTTGTTGATGACCGTGAATTATCGATTCGACGCCGTTCGCAGCAATTGGGCACCTGTTACTCCACTACATGGAAAATTTTGGAGAAGGATTTGGGTGTAAAATAGGCCGGGTCGATAAAAAAAAGTTGTGCCGGTCACCCTCTAGAATTAAAGATAATTTGAAGAAGATTTGAAAAAATTTTTTTTTTTTTTTCCACGCCCCTTGACCCCGCGCATTTGGTTTTTTATTTCCTGTGGCTCCATTTATAGGCCGATCGTAACGTGTGATATATCATTGTTTTTGGAATGATAACGGGTACATTTTCTACTTTGATCACTTTTGACTCCGACGTCAAATTCTAGAAGTGACTTCTGGAAACTCGATTTCTACCACCCTAATTGACGAGTTTTTCTAAACGATAAAAAAGTTTTTTAAATTCCATGAAATTTTGTCTTTTACAGTATATATATTTATTCAGTAACAAAAAAGTTACGAAGGTTTAAAAAAAATCAATTTGAGTTTTTATTCCAACAATCGTTAACAATAAGCTTTGGTCTTTTTGTGGCGCTAGTGTGCATTTGTTTTTGCACTATGATAATGTTCTCTTTTTCGTAATCTCACTTGTTTCTCTATTTTCTATTATCTATCTCCTCCACATAGTACTCTTTTTAACCGTCATCCCAAACCGATTCAGCTGGCAACACTTTTGTTAAACATATTATTAGTGCTCGGAACTTCACGTAAATACATGTCTGTTGTCGTTAGCTAGAGAACAATGTTAACCAAATATCTTTGCGAATTAACAAATTTGCAACAAAATGGCATCGATTTGTTAGTGCATATTTTTACATATTTTGCTATAAATGCATATTTTTGCATAATTTGCTATAAATGCATATTCTTATGCATATTTTGTATATTTTGTTACATATTTTGCATATTTCTACATGTTGTTGCATATTTTTACATATTTTTGCATATGTTTGCAAATTTTTTTTTTGATGTTTTACTAAAATTAAATTTTTTACAATTTAAATTTTTTTAGAAATAAAATCTTATCAAATTTGTACATTTATTTTTTTTTATCAAGAAATGTAATATGACAGAAAATTCAACTACAAACTTAAAGAAGATTTTTAATTGTAATTCTCAATTTTGTAACGACTTTTTAAAACAGAAATTACTAAAATTTAAAAATTATATAGAAAAAAAATGAAAAAATCAATAATAAATGCATATTTTTAAATTTTAAGTACATATTTTACGATTTTAAATACATATTTTATGTACATAAAACACAAATATAAATGCATTAACTTCCGAGCCCTACATATTATTATTCCTCTTCAAGTGTTCGCGTCTACAGCTGTAGCTTTTTGATAAAATTAGTGTAAATTACTAAATATTTTTTTTCTTTAAAAATATAATTAAATTGTTTTTTAACAATATGCATTTTCAATCATGTGATATTGATAAAACAAAATTACAAACAAACCGTGAAGTTATTCAATATTTTTTATATTTAAAAAAAAAAATGATAATAAAAAAAACTTAAATTTATCGCGTTATATGCAACAGGTTATTAAAGTGCTATGTGAGGTGTGGCAAAATATAAACATCCCCATAGTATGTAATACCGCAATAAGAAAAATGTCTCGCCAAAATTTAAATTAATTTATATAAGGAGAATACCACATTAAAAAAAACATTGTTTATACTTTTAAGAATAGAGTTTCTCTCAACAATATTTGATAGAAAAATGAGTAAAAAGAGAGCACTTTAAAAATGGCCACAAAAAGACCAAAGCTTATTGTTAACGATTGGTGGAATAAAAACTCAAATTGATTTTTTTTTAAACCTTCGTAACTTTTTTGTTACTGAATAAATATATATACTGTAAAAGACAAAATTTCATGGAATTTAAAAAACTTTTTTATCGTTTAGAAAAACTCGTGAATTAGGGTGGTAGAAATCGAGTTTCCAGAAGTCACTTCTAGATTTTGACGTCGGAGTCAAAAGTGATCAAAGTAGAAAATGTAGCCGTTGTCATTCCAAAAACAATGATATATCACACGTTACGATCGGACTATAAATGGAGCCACAGGAAATAAAAAACCAAATGCGCGGGGTCAAGGGGCGTGGCAAAAAAAAAAAATTTTTTTCAAATCTTCAAATTATCTTTAATTCTAGGGGGTGACCGGCACAACTTTTTTTTTGTATGGGGTGCGACCCACTCTAGTGTACAACCTTTTAAAATACAGCTGGTGCAAGAATTGAAGCAACACGATGGAAGCTTGCAAAGTTGGATGAAGATCCACTTTTTTTATCGGAAAATTGTGTTCAGCTACGAAGCTCATTTCTTTTTGAATGGATACGTGAACAAGCAAAATTGTCTTATTTGGTGTGAAGACCAGCCAGAAGCATTACAAGAACTGCCAATGCATCCAGAAAAAATGCAGTTTGGTGTGGATTATGGGGCGGTGGCATCATTGGACCGTACTTTTTCAAATACGACGAAGGCAAGAGCGTTACTGTGAATGGCGAGCGCTACCGTGCGATGATTACAATTTTTTTTTTTTTACCAAAATGGATGACATGTGGTTTCAACAAGACGGTGCCACACAGCACGCAAAACAATGAACCAATTGAGAGTCGAGTTCGGTGAACAGTTTATTTCACGTTTAGACTATTTTTTGCGGGGCTATGTTAATTCTCATGTCTATAGGGACAAGCCCGCAACGGTTGACGCAC
The DNA here is from genome assembly GCA_021234595.1 of Delia radicum. Classification (NCBI taxonomy): domain Eukaryota; kingdom Metazoa; phylum Arthropoda; class Insecta; order Diptera; family Anthomyiidae; genus Delia; species Delia radicum. The sequence goes on along the minus strand of CM037855.1, from coordinate 205,445,667 downwards.
TGGAAGACAATATTGAAAAATTTATTCGTGAGATACCGGCCGATATGTTGGAGAGTATGCCAAAATTGAACCTAGTGTATGAACCATTTGAGGTGTAGCCGCGGTCAACATTTACATGAAATCATCTTTAAACATTGAATTATATAGATCGTTCTATCGACTAAAATAAAGATTTCATACATTTCTCTAAATTATATGTGTTACATGCTACATATATTGTTCAAGGGTTTACAATTTGTAAAACTATCTCGAAACGTATGCAGTTGTATATTTGCATGGAACGTACAAGGAAACTACACAGATCTTAATGAAACTTTGTTGGTTTAGGGGATAAAATGTGGGGTCAAATCTAATCACATTTACTGGTTTTTTGTGTTTTATTATGTCGCTTTCAAAGCAAATATATAGAAATTGGGTACAACAACGTCATAGGTACAAGTGAGACTTGGCTTAGAAAGAGGATTATCTCAAATGCTTTCAATATATGTTCTGTTAAGAAATGGTCGCCCTGGTAATAAGTGTGGTGGTGGAGTTGAATTTTTGCTCTCTAAAACAATTAAACATAAGGAAGTTTTGCGTTCAGTTGATACTACATCGTGTGTTTTAATTTTTGGAAGTTGAACTAGGTATTTCTAAAATTCTTATTAGTGTGGTTTACCTTCCTAGTGGTGATATTGCTGCATTTGATGGTCCTATAAGTGACTTGGCCCTTAAATATCAGAATGCTACTATTATGGGTGACTACAATCATAACTTGTTTTGCCCGTCGAAATCTTCCTCGATGTTAAGTCTATGTAGTAGACTGATTCTTGTTTATTATCATAATTCTTTGCCGACCCATTACGATGTGAAGATTACTTTATTCTTAGTCCAAGTATTGGTGTTCATTCTTCTGGTCAAATACAATGTCCAGGTATCTCTGGACATGCTTTTATTTTTGCCGTTTTAAAGTTGTCTCTTTTGTAAAATGAACAGTATGTTGACTTTCGTAATAACGATGACATTGATATGACAAAGCTGGACCAAGTAGCATCTGCATGTGATTTTGATCCAATATTTTATACTAGTGATGTTAATGATCAACTCGCTAACTTTATATACAATGTCCATACATTGCATGAATTGGCGCAAGGTATATATAGGGATATATATTCAGGGGAGTACATCGGAGAATTGGAGGGTATATTGCAGAGTTAGCAATAGGACTAAAACAATAATTAGAAAAGCGAAAAGAAAGGCTCATGAACACCTCTTTAAAATGCTTAGTACCAAGCGAACGAAAGGTATTATTGATTCGGGCGATAAGGTTGGAGATGTGGACCCTGATATTGTTAATAATTTTTTATTTCCAGTCAGTCGTGTAAACCACCAAAGTTTTCATAATTTTTTGATGAATTTAATTTTCTAGATGAAAATGCTTTTTATTTTAAACCTGTAGTGGCGGATGATGTGTTTTTATGATTGTATACCCCCAAAATTTATTAGGACTAGATATCCTTATATTTGTGTTCTTTTTACTCATATTGTGAACACAATTTTCATGACTTCCAAGTTTCCTGATTATTGGATGATATCACTTTTTGTACCGATTAAGAAGGATGGCAAATAAAATTTGTTGCAAAATTTACTTCCAATTTCTGTTATCCCTTAAAAGATTGTTGAAAGGATAAGGATAAAATTATGTGTTATATTAATGACATCATCCAAAGCAATCTAGTTTTATGTGGAATTATAGTACTACAACTCTTTTTGTTGGGCTTTTTGATTCTCCAAGACGTAAGCTTAAAGAGAACAAGTGTTGTTGTCCTTGGATTTATCTAAGGCGTTTAATAAAGTAGTACATTCAAGGTTGATTACAAAATTATGTAGTTTTTTTAATTTTTATAAAAAAAAAATTCTAATGTCAGCAAAATATTTTCTTGAAAATCAGCGAGTTGACTTTTAGCAACAAAATCAGTAGATTCAGCAAAAGTTTTGCTAACACTTAGTGGATTAGAAATTAATAAACCCTTGCTAAAAATTAATAAAATTTTTGCTTATTATTAGTCGACTGAAAAAAACTCAAAAAATTTGTAGAAAAATTGTACTTTTATTTGATGAAAATCATAAAACATATTTTTGTGATTCATTTAAAAATAATTTACAATACGTTAAAAAATATAGAAATGTTCATACTCCCACATTGACGACATAAATTAATGTAATATCTAAAAATAAATAAAAATAATTATATATAACACAAACAAAATTTTCTTTTAACTACTTACACCAATGGTTGTCTAAATGATGCTATCTTTTAAAGAAACGCAAATGCCGTAGGTAGTTATAGAAACGAAATAAAAAAAAATAATAAAATTATGACATACATATATAACTCGTTTTTGCAATAAGAAAAAGGAAGCATAAAAATCTATCTAAGATGTGTGAGTTTTTGTCTTTCACTTTAGTTGGTCTACTTGTCTGTATATTTGTTTGCAATTTCGCCACACTGGATTATTAATCTCTATAAACATTTAGGTGTTTTAATCCGCAATTTTGTTTTATGTATACAGATACAAAAATCTTCAATGGTTGATTTTTTTATATGTCTTAGAATATTTGCACTTTTTAGTATCATTTTCCTCGTCACTACTACATGTTGAAATGCCGCGACATCTAATTCATTCTGCGTATATCTTTCAATCTGGTTGTCATCCACACTATTCATGTGCTCATCAATTTTTTTTTAGCAAAATAAATTAGTAAAACATTAGTAAAATATTAGTAAAACATTAGTTCAAAACAGTTAAGTGCTGAATAAGTATAACTAAAAAACATAATTTTAGCAAAAATTTTGCTAAAAAATAGTATACCTGATTTACAAGACGTTTTACTAACTTATTTTTTTTAGTGTACGTATGCAGATAATGTAAAGATTGTATTTTCTTTAGAAAGACAGTTCTTAGACGTTTTAGAGGCAAACATAGAATTTTACCTTGTTCAGATTGCACGGTGGATGGCCACAAGTGGGTTAGACATTAATCCTAGCAAAACGAATTCTATGTGGCTCGGTTTTGATTCCCTTGATTGTCTCTGAAGTGAAGTGTTTTTATAGATGATCAGTTAAGTTCTTCGAAACACATTGATTACGTGTGTGCGCGTGTGAATGCTACGTTGAGGCGATTATGTTCTATTGATCTATGTTTGCCTCTACATGTAAGGAAACGTATTGCTAGTGCTCTTCTTATGACCCAGTTACTCTACGTTTTGGAGTTTTTTTTACGGCTACTAACAGTATTATTTTTAGACGTCTTCATCTTACATTTAACTGTATAATAAGATATTTTTACAGATTGAGAATTAGAGAACATGTCTCTCCATTTGTGCTGGATTTTGTTTGTTTTTCTTTTGGGAATTTTATAAACCTGAGAATTTTGTTATTGTTTTACAAGCTAATTAGAGCAGACTGTCGTGGTTACATTGTTGAAAACTTTAGATTTTCAAGATCAAGTATAAACCCTCAGATAGTTTTTAATCGTCTAAATTCTTCTATATACAAGAGATCCTTTAATGTGAGGATAACCAGAGTCTAGAATTCACTACCTAGACATCTTAAAAGCTTTGTTGTATTAAGTGCCACGTTTAAACGCAAACTTGGGCATTATTTTGATCAATCGCTATAATTTTGATAATTTACGATTATTTTTCATATTTTTTTTAATCATCTACTTAATTTTCTGAAATTCTTATTGCTACATTTTGCACCGTTAAACTTTAGTTATACTTTAATTCATTTTATGCATTTTTTTTATATAAATTTATTTTATTATGTTTTGTAAAAATGTATAGTAGAATACTAACGACATTTGGCCCTATGCGCTTGGATTTTGAATAAATAAATGAAATAATTCTTGAACAAATAAAGTTTCGAACAAACTTTAAACCCATTTTGTAGATTGCGCTGATATATTTCTTATCAAATGGTTTTTACTTTTGACCCCTCTATCTAAGTTTCATGGGTTACACCACACTGTGTTTTTCTTCTTAGATATTGCTTATCATCAGAGAAGACAAATATGATTTTAAATGCTTTTTTTTTGCCACTTTTTGACATTTTTTGCCAAAAAAAGCTAATATGAGTATTACCTTTTTTGGCATTTTTTTTTTTAATTTTCGGGCTTAAAAACACTTTAAATTAAGATTGTTGAGCTTTTAAAATAGCTTTTTCCAAATATTATTTGCTTTAAGAGCTTTTTTAATCAACATATTTTAATTTTTCTTGTAAAAAGTGTAATTTTTCTAAAATTTTTGTAGTTTTGCTTTTTTAAATATTTTTTTTTTCCATGAACATAGTCGATTTTGCCATTTTTTGTCTTCTCTGCTTATCATATTTCTTTCTGGGAGTATATTTCATTAATTTCTTACCTTTTCAATCGCCTAGCAAGGCGTATATCAGGATCTGTGTCTACAAATATTTTCATATCTAATAATTTGAGAATTTCTGAACTATGAAATACTAGTATGCCTTCGAATATTATAACATTAGCCCCATACATTGTCCTCTATTGATAAAAAATATTTATGCAATTACAATTTATTCGTTTTGTATGTAGACTTATATTCACAATATAACTCACTGTATTTGTTTCGCGAGAATGTGTAACAAAATTATAAACAGGCACTTCGACTTTGCGGCCTTCTTTAAGTTTTTTCACCACTTCCAATAACAGATCCATATCAAAAGCATCTGGATGATCGAAATTGTATTCATTGATCAAAGCTTGCTCGTGTTGTTTTTCATTAAGCACCTATGGGACATAAATTTAACAGGAATAAAACAAAATTAAAATATTGTGTATGACATTTTAAACGTACTTTGTAAAAACAATCCATTGAAAGCAAAGTAACCCATGGTACATCTAAAGATTCGATGATTTTCTGAGCTACTGTTGTTTTGCCTGAAGCACTGCCTCCGCAAATACCTAATTAAAAGAGAGAAATATGTAACATCTTGGTAATGTTTGATTACATATTTGGACAGCGTTGTTATCAATACCTATAACGAATGGTTCCACCTGTTGTCCAGCACAATTGTACCATGGAGGACGACCAGCTGTATAAATAGTACGGTTATTTGAACGAATTACACATTCCGAAGGATTTGCAGTTGTCGTTTGATTATTTACAGAAGTTGTACGTTGTCGGCGACGTGGTGGTCCACTACGTGCAGGTGACTCCAAACACTGTGGTGTTCTTGCCGGCACTGTTGTAGGCGATGCTGGGCAACCAAAATATTCAACATTTCCCACACTTGGATCCACATATAGTTGCTCCGTCAAATCACTGCGATCATCGCTAAAACGAAGAAAAACAAACCATATTTACATTGGAAATGTAATTTGCATTACTTGCAATCAATGACGATACTATTCATTACAATTCATTTAATAATATATCGATCGGGTCTTACTTTAAGTTTATTTTAAAAATAGTTTTTATTAAATCTTATAAATTTTGTAAAATTTTCTTTTAAAAACTAATTTTTATTTAATTTTTACACACTATTGGCCTCATTTTTGTCTAATTTTTTCTACTTTTTCTTATTCCTACGATTTTGAAACACTTTTCCATCGAAAAACACATAATTATGTGTAAAAAATCTGATATGGTGTTTTATATAATTTAATATAATTATACCCTATTACTATTCCAGGTTAAATAAACCGCACAGCATTCAGATTTGTCATCTCCGATTTTAATGAAATTCGATACAAATATTGTAAATGGGTACTGTTTATCATATCACTAACCTCTCGACTTCAAAATTTCAAAAAAGTGTCCATACAAAGTCGCCCATAACTTCTAAACTATACAACCTACAATTTTCCAATTGGTACCATTTTAAAGGTGAAACCATTACCTCCAAAACATTTTTTGTATTATAAGGTCAAAGTTCATTTTTTTAAGTTTAATGTTCAAAGACCAATATCTCAAAATCCATTTTTTTTTTAAATTCTGAAAAAAATATATGTTAAAAACTAAGGCTTCTCTTTATTTCTGGCAAAAAATTTCAGGTGATCTCATTACAAAATAAAAAATTAATTAGAACGACGTTTTGAAGGTAATGTTCTCACCTATAAAATGATATCAATAGGAAAATTGTAAGTTGTATAGTTTTAAAGTTATGAGCGGCTTTGTATGGGCACTTTATTCAAATTTTGACGTTTTTGCCAATTTTCATGATGTCATATTTCGAAAACCGAAAGGGTTTGGGTCGAAATGTTAATGATTTGATAAACTCTACCCATTTACAATATTTGTGTCGCATTTCAATAAAATCGGAGAAAACAAATCCGAAAATGACAGTTTTTTGTGCGGTTTGACATGGAATTTCCCATATACCTTATGTCATTGCCTTTGTACCTCTTTGCTTCACGATATCTTGGTGAAATCTTTCACCATGCTCGTCGCTGAAGTCGCCTAAGTTTCTCGGGAAAAAGTTCAAGTGATTATGAAGAAAATGTATTTTGAGCGACATATTGACTCCAATCGCATAGTACGAAGGAATTATTTCTTCTACAATTCCTTACAATTTTCCGTCCTCTTGTTTCCAAGAAAATTATTTATAACGTTCGTGAAAGCGGTCCATACCATATTTTTTATTGGACTAAGCAGATTTTGAAATCTACTCTGCTTAAGAGTTGTTTGGTTTGTGGACCATTGAAAACACCTTAATGAATGAAACGATTAAAAACTAAATAATCAAAAGAAAGGCTTTAAGGTACTTACCCGCCCCGATTTTAGCTTTACTCAATATTGGAATGATGGTTTTAATATGCTAAAACTCTGCGCTGTCTGTATCAAGTGCTCTTATAAAATTTCGAATTAAGCTCAATTTAATATTGAGAAGGAATAAAATTACTTGGCTGGATTCAATCAACAGTAGATTGTCTATACTACATTGACCCCAAGTAAAAAAATGCATTAAATTTTTGTCAAAAAAATGATAACTTTAATTTGTCGCATACAATAATATCAATACATATACAACAGGATATTACATAGCAGGACTACATATTTTGCAACTATAAATAACTGAAAAAATATGATAATATCAAAACTTTTTTACTTTGGTAGTCAACAATTTTTTTTTTGTAGGTTTGCCAAATTATTTAACACAAGGGTCTCATTTTTATTGAAAATGGTGGAAGTAGAATAAATTCCGGGTATTTGATTTGAATGTTTGAACAGAAGTAAATTGTTTTATTGAAAAAATATTTTCTATAAACTGACAAAATAAAAACAGATTCAAAACATAAATAGTTTCTAAAATAACAAGTAGAAATCTAACAGGTTCATTTTCAACACCTTCCCTGAACATGCTATTTATATTTTGATCTGATTTAATATAGTATTAAAACACAAAGATTAGAACATAATTATTTTAAGCCAAACTTATCCGTGAGTGTCTTTAACTTTGGAAATGGAACACCTTTTGTTAACAAATCTGCCAACATATCATTAGTGGGTAGATACTTAAGTTCAATGATCTTATTATCAAAACATTCACGAATAAATTTCACCCTTACATCAACATGTTTAGTACGTGATGAATATGCATTGTTAAGAGCAACATGTATGGCACTTTTATTGTCACAATGCAGAATCATCGTTTTAACAGGATTTGGAGATATTTCGTTTTCTAATTTCTTCAGCCAAATAGCTTCTTGAATAGCTGCCACCATAGACATAAACTCCGCTTCAGTTGTAGACAACGCAATAGTTTTCTGTCGCTTTGTAGACCACGAGACAGCACCAGATTGAAGAGTAAATAAGTATCCTGTAGTTGAACGCCGTTCATCCACATCACTGGCCCAATCAGCATCACAATAGCCAGTAAGATCACTATTACCTTTAGAGTATACAAGACCTTTATCTAGTGTACCTTTGAGATAGCGCATTACACGTTTGATAGCCTCCCAATGAGCCTTTCCTGGATTCCCACCATATCTGCTTAATACGTTCACAATGTAGCAGATATCAGGACGAGTAACTTGGGCAGCAAACAATAAACATCCAATTGCTTGCATATACGGCACATTCGACATATATTTTTTATCGGCTTCAGTTTTAGGACATGATTCAGCAGATATTTTCTGATTGCAATCAACAGGAGTTTTAACAGGATTACAATCGTCCATTTTAAAACGTTTTAGCACATCAGAAACATATTGAGACTGGTCCAATTTTATAAAACTATTAGCACGAGTTATTTGAATTCCCAAAATAGAAGATGCTTCTCCCATGTCTTTCATTTTAAAATGGTTTGTCAGTTTTTGTTTAACTTGTTTAATTGTTTTCACATCATTTGAAAAAATTAAAACATCGTCTACGTAAATGGCAATAAACAAGATTTTGTTTTCAGTTTTACGATAATAAATGCATTGGTCAACTTCACTTCGTTTGACACCCACATTCAACAAAACTTTGTTTAATGTTTCATTCCACACACGGCTTGCTTGTTTCAGTCCATATATCGACTTATTTAGCTTGCAGACTTTTCCAGTACCATCATTCATACCTTCTGGTTGATTCATATAGATTTCTTCTTCCAAGGTTCCATTAAGAAAGGCAGTCACAGCATCCATTTGGTGAATCATTAGATTATGTTTAGCAGCCAACGCAATTAAATATCTAATAGATTCATACCTTACAACAGGAGCAAAAGTTTCATTATAGTCAATACCTTTTTCTTGACTATAACCCTTAGCAACTAGCCTAGCTTTTCTTCGAACCATTTTGCCAGTAGCATTTCGTTTGGTTTTAAAAACCCATTTACACGAAATCGGTTTTTTATTTTTAGGTAATTCACATAAACTCCAAGTTTTATTATACATCAACGACTCATATTCTTCCATCATAGCCTGTGACCATTCAGAAGCATTTGGTGATGACATGACCTTTTTAAGAGTAGACGGATCATCAGACACAAACTCTGAAGCACAGAAATTATATGAATATCGAGGCATTTTAGCAATTCTTTCAGAACGTCGAAGTTCAAAACCATCTTCTTCTCTTGGCCTTTTGTTACTTATTTCAGATGAACGTACCTCATTACCAGCAACTGTTTCGAATTGTTGCAAATCACTAACTTCTTGCTCATTAAAACCAATAAAATCTTCACCACTCACTGTGGACTCGTTGTCAAAATCAGGATCTGGTGGCAATTCGACATTAAGTGAAATTTCTTCCAAAGTTGTTTCTTCACTATAGCCTTTAACATCATCAACGAGTATTGGAAAATACAAATTGTTATTTTGGGATACTTCACATTTTTTATTTTCAAAGAAAACCACGTCTCTGCTTGTTATAACATCTTTGGTTATAGGATTATAAATACGATAAGCTTTAGATTCTCTACTATATCCCACCAGAATACCATCAACCGATTTTCGTTGAAGCTTCTTACGTTTTTCCTTAGGGACGTGAACCATTGCTTTACAACCAAACACACGCAAATGTTTCAATGTTGGTTTCTTGTTACACCAAATTTCTTCAGGAGTACGTTCACTTCCTCTACATGGAACACGGTTGATTAAGTAAGCAGCAGTAACAGACGTTTCAGCCCAAAATTCTTCTTTCAATCCAGCATCAAATAGCATACATCTCATTCTCTCAATTAGCGTTCGATTCATACGTTCAGCAACCCCTTTTTGTTCAGGAGTGTAGGGACAAGTTTTCTGATGCACGATGCCATGCTGTTGTAAAAATTTTGAAAATTGGTTGTTAACATATTCAGTTCCATTATCTGAACGCAAAATTTTTATTTTACTGGAACACTGATTTTCAACCAAATTCTTAAAATTTACGAATTCATTAAAAAACATCCGACTTTCTTTTTATTGGAATAGCAAATACTTTACGTGAGTAATCATCGACCAGTGTTAATAAATACCGATTTCCCGAAAACGATTTTTGTTTAAAAGGTCCAACGATATCCGAGTGTATTATTTCAAGTAAACTCGTAGCACGACTACCAGATTCTTTAAACGATTTTCTGGTTTGTTTACCATTTACACACGTTACACACTGATCATTTGAATTAACGTCACAGTTTATACCATCACACGATCGTTTTACATTTTTTAGATAACTGTTGCAAATGTGACCCATCCGACGATGCCACAAATTTGCGTTTTCATTAGCGATTAACACTTGTCCATTTGGAGTTAAAACATCACAATTTAACCGATACAAATCATTTTCAACAAAAGCTTTTCCTATTAAATTTTTATCATTGTCAAAAATTTCACAAATGTCATTTTCAAACACAACTTTATTTCCTTTTTTGGTTAATTGACGGACCGAAAGTAAATTTGTACACAAATCTGGAACATATTCCACATTGTTCACAACAGCATCATAATTATTATTTTTTGTTTTAAGCAACATTTTAACATTGCCAACACACGACACGGACACTGTATTATTATTTGCCACGACAATTTGTTTATTATTTGCATCTTTTTTGTTGCACAGAAAATTTTCATTATTTGTCATATGAGATGTCGCGCCCGAATCTACATACCATTCGACCGAATCTTTTTTACCTGAAAATAATGATGCATATAACATTTTACCATTATTTTTAGAACTGTTTTTATATTTTTCGTTGTTCGATTTTACATTATTTTTGTTAGGACAATTTTTACTAAAATGACCAACTTCATTACACGAGTGACATTTAAATTCTTTATTTTTAAATTTATTTTTCGACACTAACGCATTTTCGCTACATTTGTTGTCAAATTTTGCATCTTGAAGCAACATATTTTTGACTGCATCTACGGTTAGCTTGGTTTTTGAATTCTCTACGGCCATTACCAAAGACCGAAATTCATCCGGGAGACCAGCGAGCATTAGAGATGCCGTCAGCTCATCATCAATATTAAGACCAGCATTTCTTACCTTTAGTGATGTCATTACCATAGCACTTACATAATCTTGCATGGAATCAAAATCACCTAACTTCAGTTGCACTAGAGTTTTTAGCAATTCAACCTTTCTTGTTAGTCCATTATCTTGATATGCATTAAGAAGAGCATCCCAGGCTTCTTTAGCTGTTTTTGCTGTAGCAATGTGTGCAAAATTGCTTGGTTCAATCATAAGCGTAATTTCGGCCAGCGCACGTTCATTTACTTCAATGTCTTGCTGACTGGTAACACCGAAATTCACCACTTTCCAACAATTCTTAATTACTAAATATGACTTCGCATGTCTCCACCAAACATCGAAATTCTCACGACCTCGTAATTTTTCGAATGGAAAACTTAACGAATTCGATGCCATTTCAATTTAGTAATTTTCAGCACAATTTTTTTTTTTTTTTTTAATACGTAACAATCTTTTTACAATATACCACGAAACTTTATTTTACACGCGAGACAAGAGGCCCATAACCTATTGAAAATGGTGGAAGTAGAATAAATTCCGGGTATTTGATTTGAATGTTTGAACAGAAGTAAATTGTTTTATTGAAAAAATATTTTCTATAAACTGACAAAATAAAAACAGATTCAAAACATAAATAGTTTCTAAAATAACAAGTAGAAATCTAACAGGTTCATTTTCAACAATTTTTCTATTTCGGCAACCCGTTACAGTTTTGAGTTACATTATCGTACCGTGTGCATGAATTTGTGAATTTGTGCAGAATAGAGCAAAAATATATTAAATTGTATCCAAATTTAAGAAATATAGTGATAATCTTTGAAACAGTTGACCGATTTTGATGATTTTTAGACTGCTGGATTCATATTTAAAATTGAATTGCTAGTAAAGAACCTAAATTGAGCTGATCTAGAAAAACTGTTAGTTACGTGTATTTGTTTTAAGCTATATTTTCAGAATATATTCAGTTTGATCTTGGGTGAGGCCAAAAGTTGAAATTTGTCGTACAGTGTAAGGATAAATATGGTCTTATATTATTTTAAATATAAATACCGTATCGTTCCCTCCAATTTTCAAAACATTAATACAATCTCCTATAATATAACATGTAAATATGGTAAGACTATGTTAAGCATACAATTTATCATAGTTTTCAAGCTACAAACGATGATGTTGTATTTATTTACCATTTCCGCTGAAATCTAGAAAATTTCAAATAAACAAACTTAAAGTGAAAATTTGCAATTGATATTAAAAATTTTCATTTGTAATTAAAGAAGTTATATATTAATAAAGTTTTTTTTTTAATTTTTAAATGATATCCCAAAGATTCAAATTGAAATCAGGATTTTTACAATTTTCACAATTTGTTTAGTCACAAATTAATATATAGTTTTTGAAAGTTCTAATGCAAAATTACAATTATGTAATTTTATAAATTTCAGATTAATTTACACTGCGTTGCATAACTATAATTACAAATGATTTTTGCTATTTTTTCTAATATTATAAACATTTTTTTTAAACTTATAAATGTTAAGAGTGTGATAACTGATCTCTTATTGTTTAAAATTTAAGAGATTACCTAATTAATTTAAAAGAAAAATTGTGTAATAATATTTTGTTAGTGTTTCATAACTATAATTACAAATAACGGTAAACAAAGAAGAATAGCAAATAAAGAGAAATTTAAATTGATAGAAAAATAAACAAATTTTGCAAATAATACGAGCGTTATGGTAAAAATAAAACAGGCGGCCCAAAAAAAAGCTTTCTGATAGGGACCGGCGTAAAATAATCAACTGTGCCAGCAACTCAATGAAGAGTCTCAATCAGATAATCCATTAATTTAAGATAAATGTGTCCAAATCAACCATAAGTAGGATCTTAAAGAATTCCCAGAGAATTGCTCGCCAAAAGCTGATATCTGTACCAACGTTATTACCCCGCCAAAAAAATACTCGACTTGAATTCGCTAAAAGGAATTTTCAAACCAACTGGAGAAAGGTAAGTCAATATTCGCTGTTGTTGGTAGGACTGTTTAAACATAAATTTATTTTAAAGCTGATTTTTTCTAATAAAAAATGTTTAATCTTGATGGTCCAGATGGTTTTAACAACTATTGGAGAGACCTAAGTAAAGAACAACGGAGGCGGATCCTTAATGGTTTGGGCGCTTTTTTTGACGGTATGGTTTATTTGACATTTTCAAGCATCAGAATGAATTCTTTTAAGAACATTACTGTATTAGAAGTGAAATTGGTGCCATTTATTGAAAATAGCAAAAAAGGAAAATTTATTTTCAAATATTTGGGTAGTATTAACCCTTCAAGCTTACTCAGAAAACCGTCAATATGAAGAAGAACTTCAAATAAATCTGGTAGACGGTATGACTGATCGAAATATCGAGTTGATAAAAAAAAAATAAATAAATTAGTCCTCGCGAATTACATGTTATTTTCTTTATTGAATGAATCTTAAGACTAACTTATAAAATATTTTTAAGCTATGCTAAAACTAATAAACTACTAGTACCAAGTTGCAATGTAAGCAAAAACAATTTATGCTTACATTGTCGTCTTTTAAAAATGTGGGAATGAAAACAAAATTATTAGGTATGGTAACCTGACACTTCTGTGTTCTCCTACATTTTATTAGTTAATACGATCGGTAAGGGTATGAGAGAATGTAACTCGCGCGTTATTAAAACTGCTGCTTTAAAATATTTTTCTTAACTTTTTGTAAATTTTGATATATTAAGTAAGTGTATTAATAGTTGCTGCCCGCGACCTTCGTAGTATATTTTTAAAATTTTTTGACAAAGAAGAGTTTAAAAGTTTGGCGATGCTGAATATATTATGGAAAAAACATTTATAAAATTTCCATAGATTCATTTTGACCTTTTATCGTTTTATTTATTGCTTTTTTTAAATTGAAAGATGCATTAGACCAAAATTACTCTGGAAATTTTATAAATATATTTCCAAAGATATGCTCATAATTATCTAGCTTGAGCCCAATTTTGTTCAAAAATCTAAATAATACGAGTAGCGAACTATAAGTATTCTCGTTTTTTTTTTTGCATAATCAACTGGATATCGTTTGAGCACTATTACGTAAAATTACAAACTTTCGGGACACCCTAATGTGCATTAAAACGTAAAAAAGATATTTGCTGTTACTTTTTTGAAAACCTCAAAAAATTAATATGTTTCTTATGTTTTATGGGCTTAACGGATATGATAGGATTATCATATATTTGTATGAAATTGTATATATTTAAATACAATCATATACAAAAATGTAACATTTAGTGCAATTTTACCAGACTAAAACTCTTATACAATTATATCATGTCAAAATCCGGATACAATAATATCTGGTTTTTTTATAATTATATATAATTGTATCAGTTTAGATATAAACTGATACAATCTAATAATTGTATCAGATTAGATCTACACCCACATAAACAGATACAATTATATGTGTCAATATTTCGGATGGAATTTAATCAGATTACATATAGCGTCACATAGAAATTGATAACATTTTTTTTAATCCGGATGTTAAAAATATAAAACATTATGACCAACTGTGCACAGAAGAGTTGATTTAATTTTTTTTCTGATTATTAACAAATACACTTAGAAAAACTAGTGTAGAAATTTTCTGACAAATCTACGAGAAAAACAAATCTTGTTCAAAATATAGAATTTTCTAAAATCTGACATTTCTCCAAACTTTTATCCTCTATTTTTTGCACTAAGTGGCACAATAGTCCGCCCGAAATTCATTAAAATTCCGAACAAAATTACATGGCGGAGGATATAAAAAAAAATTTGGTAAAAACAATATTAATGCATGTACGTTTTAATTTTTTTTTTTGTTTTTATTGGACGTTTTACATAGTTAAGCGATGTGGAAAATTTCTAGTGATGAAATGAAATCTAATTCAAAAATTTATTTAATGTAACATTACGATACATTACTTTGGTCTTTTCTTATTTTGAATTAATAAGTACCTATTATATATTCGTTTGTTTTTGCCCTTTTGGTTTTGTTTTTTATTGTTTTAATAAATGAAATAAATTATTTTTTTGGCTTTTTTATGCTATTTTGTTTGGCCTTAATGCTTTTATTTGAATTGATGTGTTTTCTTAATTCAGGAATGGTAATTAAGTGATTTTTAGTGTGCCGTTTTATGCGAATTAGCTTTTTTGTGGAACGCATAAAACGAGGTTTGAGTGTACTTGTTTTTTAATAATTTGTAATATTCGCGTCGTTACAGTAGATACCTCCATATTTTTTGTTTTTAATTAATCAACATGAGATGCCCATTTAAATGACTTCTATTGATATTAGAAATCTAATCTGGATTTACAGTTTACAAAACGAAATATATGTACGTATATATTTGATTTGAAATATTTCATGTTTTAGGTAGTTTAGAAAAAATATTTTTATTGGGTTTTTATACTATTGAATAGAGTATATAGGAAGTATATAAAAAATACCAATTAAAGTGAATATGTGGGAAATGTCAAACAATTTGCTTAATTTAAGATCCTAATATGAGGTGGAGTACAACAAAATGAAAAATGTTTAGCAATATTATGAAAATTTAAATTTATATATTTAATTTAAAGTCCTTAGAATTTTCCTTTTTAGTATTAAGCTCATTAAAATCTTTTATTTCATGTTTGTTTTGGCATAATTAATACAGCGCCTTAGTTGTCACAAAGCAAAATGTGTTGGGAAAAACTGCTGCTGTATCTACTTAAAATAGTAGGAACTAAGAGTGAAATCAATAAATAATTTTGTAAAATCATATTCTAATAAAACGACTTTCAGGCACTTTTGAATTTGCACCTAGTAGTCACTAGGGTGATCAATCGAGTAAAAATAGAGTAAGCCGTTTAATTGGTATCAACTGCTCTACCTACTTCCATCACTAAGAGTTTTAAAGTTGCTTTCTTTTAAGATTTTAAGGCTTTTAATTGCTATCTTTAAGATTATCTGACTTAAAATACTTATTATACTAATTAAATCTTATTTTTTCTATTACTTTTAACTTTTCTTGAAAAAGTGTTATTTTTCAAAGTTTTTTGCTTTTTTCGTTGTTGCCTATTTATCAAATATTTTTTGCTTAAAATACATTGAATTCATATTTTTTGTCTTCAAAAATGACAAATGTTAACTCCAATAGTATTATTTTTTAGTTTTCTTGAACTATTTTTAAATATTGTTAAATTCCCTATAACAAAAGCTAATTACTCTGATGTTTATTACATACATCGATTGAGTTACAATCGATTCAATTCCCATTTATGGAATAAATCGAATGATAAAAAATTATTGAATACACAAGAAATAAAATCGAATAAGACCAATTGGATATTCATTCGATTTGTAAAATTGTGATTCTATAGTCAATCAGAATTGAAAAATCGAATGAAGAATTGAATTCTTTAAAGCTCTGTTTGAAAAAATTCAAAAAATAACTAACAATTGTTATTTTTAGGGTATTAAATGCAATTTCGAAATTACAATTCTGAAAATTTCAATTGCAATTCATAAAATTTCAATCAGAATTTTTTTGGATTTCGAAAGTAGTTTTAAAAACAATTGGTATTTTTTTAAAATTGATGTGAAATTTTTACAATCAAACAAATTGATTCATTGTTGGTTTTATTTATATTTAATAATATAACAAACTATTCAATCGAATCAATTAATATAAATTGAACTAAATTCCATTTCACTTTATTCAATAAAAAATTATTAGGTTGAAAATAACACGAAACAACAATTTGCACATAATTTTAACAATAGAAACATTTTTTGTTAAAATTGCATAACACGGTAACGTACGTGGAACAAAGCTATTGATTTAAAAGGATTATGAACTAAGAAATGGAATAAACGAGACAAATAAAGTTTAAAGTTCAACTAAAAAAAAAAAAATAAAAAAAAACCGAAATTAAGGCTAATAGGTGAGTTTAGAAAAAAATGTATGTCGGTGGCCCATATTTTCCGAGTTATAGGCCTCTAAAGTTTGGATATTTCATTTAATGAATTTATTTTTAAGTTCGGCAGGCATTGTCGGGGCGAAAATTTTGGGTGTCATTAGGAAGATTTATAACTTCAAATCAAACACACGAGCGAGTGAAGCGAGCGCTCCGAAAATCAGTCATATCTGGAAAAAAACATAAAAAATCGAACGATTTTTTTGATTTATATATATATATTTCGACCTTTTTCAATTAAATTTTGTGTTATTTTTAGAGTTATTCTAATCAGGCTTTCAAGGTCATGAATTTTCTAAACGTAAATAAAAGACTTTTTTATTTCATTTTTCGTATTCCTACGTTTCGTCGGTATTTTCCGACATCCTCAGGGATTCGTTTTTTATTAAATAATTAGTCTTCTCGTCAAATTTACATCATTTTTAAAAAAATACACATCAAAGGTTTTATACGACATTTAATGAACGACACAAAACAGATTTAATTAATTAAAAATAAATGCAAAAATAAATCTCGAAAAATTAAAATATCACAGTTGAATTATTCTTATAGCTAAGATCTTTGTTTTCTTTACTGATATGGCCGATTTTCGGCGCACTCGGAATAATGGTTTGCAATGGGTTAATTAATCTATTTGTTTTCAATATTTGCAATTTAATAAAGTTATTAATATATAGATTAACAACAAAAGTGCAAAAATAGAGAAAATTAAATATCGAATATAAATCGAATATCTGCGGTTTATGAAGGGATAGAAAATTTTAAATTAAAGCTTAAAGCCTTAGCTGCAGTTAAATAATGCTTATTTCGTAACTTTACTTAAGTAAAATATCGAGTTTTTCTAAAAAAATCTGTTAATTAATATTTTAATGGACGTGGAAGCATTATATCTTAAATGGAAGGTTTTTCAATTAGCTCTCAAATGATATGTATTTTGTTTCGATCCGATTACAAATGTCAAAGATACAAAGAATTTAAAATCCAAACTTTGAGAGGCCACAACTCGGGAACATCGGTATTTTTGAGCTCAACATTAAAAGTACTATTGATCGTGAACATTTGAGGCTAATTTGTGTTCTAATATAAATTTTACATTACGTCGATTATATTCTTTAAATCTTTATCAACCAATTTATGTAAAAAAGCGCATTGAACAAGCCTTATCGATGTCCAATATGTTGTATTGCGCTGAAGTTGTTACAGGTGTCAAGGGTCAGATAATGCGTAGATATAAACTTATTTTCAATCGAATTATTCGATTTGTATAAAACATTAAATATCGTGTTTCAGATTACATGGACAAAATAAAAACTGATTTCAATTAAAAAATTTATTAAATCAATTAATATTTTAATTGATTTTGCTCCTATCACGGCAATGATAATATCAATTAAAAAGGAAAAAAGCTATAATTAACTTCAACAAAAAAAATATGATACTGACAAAAAAAAATGTGTGAACTATACATTGGTATGCGTTCGTTTTTATGTTTGTGTGTGTGCTTCTTGTATTTGTAAACTTCAAATGCATTTGGTATTTTATACTGAAAATTTACTATTTAAGCTAGTGTATGAAAAATAATTCGAGAATTGCGTCTAAAAAAATATGTATTTATATATTTAAGTCAATTAAAATATTAATTGATTCAATTAAATATTTGTTTAGAAACAAATTAATTCAAATCAAATCTTTAATTAGATATTTTAGGTTGAGAATTTTTTTTGTGTATGTAGTAGATTTTCTAGGATGCAATTTTAAGTTTTATACACATCCCTACAAGAAATGGATGACCGAAACTAACACATGCAAATCTTGCATCTTCCTCTAACTTATGAATTTATAAATTAGAGGAAGATGCAAAATCACACGTACACAATGTTTCCATCACTTTTTTCACATTGCCCTTAAGAAAATGATAGAAACTTTGTTCTACGCGCTGATGGATATTTCCATCAGCAGTTCCGGCCATTTGACCGGTCATATGACCGTCACTGTTCTTGCTGGGATGCGATTGTTGATACATTTTTATAAAGTTTTTAGGTCTAAATGTCCGGAATATTAACTAAATCATTTTGTATTTTTAAGATCTTTAAGAAACCCGCATTTGAAGTATCCTATACATAATACATACATCAATTCTACATCGATCTTTTCAGTACAGGGTAGATAAAATTTGGAATTATTTGACCTTATTTCATAGAAATTTTTACTTTTCTGTCAATGTATTTAAGGCTAAACTGAAAGAGTATGCCTACAATGTTTAAACTTTTTTATTCACAAATTTATTAAATTTGTTAGTTTATATATGATAACTATATTCACTAGGCACAATTTAGGAAGAAGGATACATGGCGAGTATTTATATGCCTTTGTGTCTATTTTTTTATTTTTTACTATAAAATATATACATACATATAGGTATACATTTTATTTTGTTTTTAAAAATTGTTTAATTTATGTTGAGATTTGATTTTATGTTAAATACATACAACCCTTTTTTAAAGAGGGTTGTATGTAAGCCATATTTGGCCCCATGGGCTTGGTTTGAAATTGTATAATAAATAATAATAATCAGAGTTATGCCCGTAAATACTTTGTATTTGTATTATTTTTTTAAATACTTTTATGATTACATGTGTTCTGAAGATGTGGCACTATGTGCGATTGTTGCATTGATCTTCAATGTTGTCCTCTCCATCTGTTTTTGTGAATATGCAGACATTAAATGAACCTTGTGATGTGCATTGCAATGAGTCATGATGACACCAATAATGGTCGTTCCTTTTTCACTGTTGTATGTACCACTAACAACATTTCTTATTTAGCCGGTGTGTTTTACGACGATATATGTATGATGAAATGCAAAAAAAAAAAGTTTTTGTGTCTGTATTTGAGCACAAGTTGAATGTATGTATATACAACAAAGGGAAAAGAAAGACGATCTTTATTAACCAATTCACCTAATTATATTGCTTTGCTGTATTTTTTTTTTTTCAATTCAATGATCCGAGCATTAATTTAAATTTTTATATGACAATGGAAACTTTTACGAGTAATAATTAACACTTTTGTTATGACCGAGGGTAACAAACACATTCATGCATGCATATGTGTATAACTAATGGATATAACTTTCTTATTTTTTTTTAACAATTTTCTTTGGAATACTTTTTAAAGTTTTACCTATCGGAACTGGCAGAGCTTGATGGATTATAAAACTTTATTTGCTTAGTCTGTGAAGTGGAAGAAGTCACAGACATTTTCCCAAAATATTACACACAATTTTATTATCGAGACACGCGGCGTTGTTCAATTGCAATTAGAGTTGTGTAGTATGTGAACGACCTAGTTCAATTGAACTAGTCTTTTTTTTTTGAACTAGTCAGCTAGTTCGCAATCTCAGCTCTTATAGGTCTTTCGCTCTTTTCGTTCTTTTTTGTCATTTTCTTTATATTGCTTTTGAGTTTCAATGTTGCCAGCTCAATTTTTTTTCGTTTAAAAATTATCAAACATTCGGTGTAAAGGTACTCATAAATTTTTTATTATTGCAAATGTTATTGCCAGTATTATTGTCATTTTGACCTACACAGTGCAATAAGATGTTCAATATTTTTGCACAAAATATTGCCACCATTCTTTTGTTATGTTGTGGAGTGATATAACAATTGCACAATTTGGCCAACACACTATAAAACATTTTTCACATTTCTTGGTAGCGCAATAAGAATCAAAACCTTTGTGATTTTTTTCCAATATATTGTACAACCTTCCAATATGACATACACACTGGTAATATATTGCACAATATCAAAAGTTACACAAAAAAAAATGCGTAGTGTATTGGTACCTTAACGAACAATTGAACGAAATTGTCAATGTTTGGAATAAAGGACGCCGTTTAATGTTTGGAATAAAGGACGCCACAAAAAAAAATTAAAAAAATAGCTAAAAACAAACAAAAATCATAAAATTTCAAAGAATTTTATAAAATTTATTGAATAATTAAAATAAAACACAAAAATATAACTATTGAGTCTCTAAAGGGGTATTTTAAAGTAATCGTAAAATATGAGTTAACATAAACAATATACCGTTATTTTGCCGTCTTATTTGACTTATTGCTAAGATAATTTATCTTAGTTCTAGACTATGGGTCACTCAAACGAACTATAATGTCCAAGTCTACAATAAACAGAACGAAATAAAAATAACTAAAAAAAGTCGCTAACGTTGTAATATAACACGATTTTTTAAACTTTTCTATTGTTTGAACTTCGAAAATCATGATATTTTCATACCACTTCAAAAATCATATTTTTTAATACCACTTAAACTGTTAATTACTTCTACACAATTTTGTGGGCAATATTTCAGTAGTACAATTTTTAAACCTTAAATTCTTTGAAATTCTTTAACAATGTTATTTTCCTTCATTTTTAAATTTGGACTTCCATAAACAAATAATTCAGATCGCTTTCCATTTGATGACATATGTAGTTTAATGCATCTGCCACCGCAGATGTTTTTATAAATCTCACCACTGCGGAATCCGCTGCCGTGATGTTGTATATCTTCTCTAATACGAAATCGATAAGAGTTGGCTTAAATTTATTGAATTTACAAGTGCTGCCAGTCTTTAGAATTAAGTGTCGGGTCTGGTTAGTTTGTGATCCAAATCGAAAGGTACCCATACACTAGCAATATTATTGCACAACTTCTTGTTGTGGTTTTTTATTCTATTACCACATGTAGTTATAGATTAAATAGTAAATTCGGAAAATTGGGCAATAATTTTTATATTTTTATATAATTTTTTATTAAATTCATCCATAATGTTAATATACGCTATACTAATTCTGTACTATAATGATAAGATTTTAAATCTTGTTGTACGGAAAACCAAATAAACTAAACTACCTTTCGAGGTGGATCACACAGACTACACAGACAGGTTACTACTGACATATCGTCGATTGATTATTGAAGAGCCGCACCGACCAAAAACATTTTTGCGAGAAAAACGATAAAGAAAGTTTACAACAAAATTATTAAATTTCTACAAGATAGGTTTTCTTTTTTGTTTGCTATATCTATAGCTGCATTTATTATAAACAATATTGTTAATTTTTACGTCTTTTTGCACTGAGTATCCAGAGTTATTAACAATTTTTTTTTTTTTTTATTATATGGCCTATAAGCCGTTTTTATCACAATTTTATTGTTTTTCTTTCAAGTAGGTCAAATTTTTTTTTTTTTAACCACTATAAAACTAGGTTGTCATAGTGCAAACCAATGCTTAAACTTTTTTATTGTTTTTTGTTTTATATGCGTTACTTATTTTAAATTTTTTTTTTTTTTTAATAATGTGCAGACATGATAGTTTTACTATACTTTTGGGACGGAATAGTAAAACAAAAAATTGTTTTTCTTCTGTCTACGTTTATTTGTATCTTTGGCTTAATGGGACTTTTATATTTATTATATTTTCGTAATGTTTATGTGGCTGGGGAGCCAATTACACGCTAGGATAATATGCATTTTTGCATTTTATATTTAAGGTTTTTATTATTACTGTACATAGTTATTTATCTTACAATACATATATAATTGGCCATGAAGGCTTCCTTTGTATTGATATTAAATAAATAAAATAAATAAAAATAAAATGTGTCAAACCAAGATTGACGAATAATGTTTTTATTTTTCTATAGAAAGTTTGACTCATTGGCCAAAAAGTGGTCAATACACCATACCAATGTTAAGAAATCTCCTAATTGATACGAGGTATATAAAAACGGATTAAAGATTTAGAAAGAGTACACATTAATCATATATAATCAATTCCTAACTCAATTTTGCCAGAAATGGTCTATAGGTCTCACCAATATTCATACGACGATATACCAAAAAAGTAATCTTGAACAGTATGGGTTCATTGGAGTGAGTTAGAAATTAAAAATCCCATATAAATTTTATGGAAATTTTGTATATATCTATCCCTTTCTATATACATACATATCACTGTAATTTTGACATTTAATTTTACTCATTTTCATACAATTGTATATCAGCTGATTCCTGTCTGTGTAGTTTGTGCTAATATCATTGCCATAGTCTTTGCTCGAATCTAGAAATGAGAATACAAAAGAAAATAAGAAATGACAACAGCAAAGAAAGAATAGTTTTTGTTTTTCTTTATTAATTTTTCAAGCAATTACAAATTTTCTTCTAAACTACATAAATTGTGATGGAAATGTTTGTCTAAAATCCTTTGTAAATAATGGCATACATAAATGTAGCTGAATGGTCTCCAGACCAAGTTACTGATTGGATAAAAGGTTAGTTTAATATTATCTTTTACTTGTATTTTTTTTTAAATTCATTAAGTGAAAAAGGGAGTAGTTGTGATTCACTCTAAACGAACCAAACCCATTTCAAGTGTATAAATAAATAATAAATAATTCTGCAATTTCTTGTTTAGGTCTCGATGATTCCATGTACAAGTATGTGCACTCCTTTATAAATAATGGAGTAGGAGGACATCAGTTACTTAATATAAGGCCTTACGAATTGGAACAATTAGGTATGCATTCTATTGGCCATCAGGAGATTGTGTTGGAAGCTGTTGAAAACTTAAGAAATTTTGTAAGTATTTGTAGTATTTTCTAACTGGGATAGTTACAATTGGAAGATTTTTTCGATTTGAGTTCAATAATGCACTTTTTATATGTCAGAGACTTTTACTGGCCGATACATAAACTCCAATGTCCAAATACTATCCTGCTAATTGTTTTTGATATAATTCGGAGCGAAAGTATCTATCGTTAAAGGGGTAATTCATTTTTAAAGTTATATACTCAATTCGGTGACTCTTGCTTCCATATATATAGACTTCAAAGTAGAAATACTATCCTTCTTACTTTTTTTTTTTTTGCATATTTTGGAGCAAAACTATCTTGTTGAAGGGGCAATTAATTTTTTTTAAGTTATATTCTCATTTTGAGATATTGGGCCTGATTACGGTTGTCGAATTTTTCGGCTCCATACAAAATGCGTAAATGGAAAATTAAACAGAAATTAAAACCTGATTAAATATTTTCTACACTCGAATTGTTATTTATGATAAATTTAGTTGTGAAATTGGTCAACAGATTTGTTTTTAATGAATTTTTTAGCAAATTCAACTACGACAACCGTAATAAGGCTGATTATATGTATTTTTGTCTAACCTTATTGCTAGAAGATACAAAATCTTAAATTACCCTACATTTCTTCGTTTCCAAGATATTTCAATTACCTTTCCAATGACATACATAGGTATATATTTAGAACAACAAATACAGACTAAAAATGTAAACAACATCAGTTCAGTGGTTAACACTTAAATAAATTTGACCGATATATTCTGTTAAACTGCAGTTAAACGAAATTCAAGATATGCAGGTCGAATAATAATAGTTCATATCTTTGCAGCACTATAATTTGGACAAGGAAAACTTACAGTTTATGGCATTGCATGTAGCAACAGCTGCTCGAAGTCTACACAGGCAATTGTCGCTGAAGAGTGGAGCCTCAATGATTGAAACACAGATTTTAAGTGATATTACTCGAACCATAGCGACCATTAAGCCTTTGATTGGATGGCTAGACCGTTCCCCTTTTAAAGGACAATTTCAATTCACCGAAATCTGCCGGAAAATGTTAAGACTTGGATTGGAAATGGCTACCATTGCACAACGGGAGCGATTTGTTGAAAATCCAGTGGAACAAATTCGTTCAACGGCTGAGACATTGGAACGTTTAGCCAATTATATTATACAAGATATTACAGATCCGATGTTGCTTCAGCCGTCGTCGTTAAATTTGGTGACATTGAAGAAAAGAGAATCGGAACTAGGGTTTAACATTGAGACAAGCTACCACGGCATACATCGTGTAACGGACATTAAACACAATTCGCCAGCTCACAATTCGGGAAAAATTGAGGATGGGGATGAGATTGTTCAGATAAATTACCAAACAATTGTTGGGTGGCAGTATAAGACGGTACTCTTGCAGCTTAGGGAGTCGCTGCCCGACGTACTGCTGACCTTGAAGAAGCGTCCCAAACACACAAAGATTTATGGCCAGATTTATATGCAACCGTATCGACTGCCCAGCAAGAAACGTAACGTCGGCATACGTTGGGGCGAAAATGTACCAAGCCCTCGACCAGGCTTTCTAACTGTACCCGAAAATACATTTAAAATGCCTCTAACATTAAACGTGGAGAATGAGAAAATCGACGATGCCGACACCGATTCGATATGTAGTGATATTCTAACGCCGACCGACACTAAGGTGGTGGGAAAGGAGAGCCGTTTGTATTACCCGAAACCCAGGGCCATGCTTCAAAGGCGCAACACCATTTGCGGTGATGAATTGCTGGGTCGTAAGAGTTTAGCAGGCATTCCTCTATGGCACGAACACAAAGCTGGACCCGGAGGAGATCCTTCTTCGCCGAGTTTACGTGACAAGTCTGTGTCCTTTGGTTTTGGTCTAGAAATCAATCCCCGGCCCACAACCTGCATAGGCATTGGCACTGGCGGCAGTGTAAAATTTGGCAGCGATGTCAAGATAGGGGTCACACAGTTTGGTGACTCAAAGAAGCTTCGTCAAGTTTTGGAACAACCCAACGAAGAGATGGATGTCGCCTCCAAGCCTGGAGTTTGTAAGGTTGTTCGTTTCGATGCCAATATGAAGGTCGAGGACTATCCAGTGAATGAAAAATACACATGCAATGTTCAGAATACTATTCTGGAAACATTCGAGCCCATACCTTTTGCTGATGAAGAAGACGATGACGTAATCGAAACGTTGCGGAATATTCCGGACAGGGCGGATCAAATTATTGAGGCTCTTGATAGGGTCAGTTCTTCGAACAGTGTTCCATTAGTCGAAACTGTAAATGTTCCACTAATTGTGCGACGCGGTAGGCTAGATAAAAGTCACAGCACACCAGCTTATGATAATTCCGGCGAGGATTCCGACACTCCACCAGCAATAGAACCACGCAAAGAGTTTTTACTGGTAACACCGCCCGTACCACCACCCCGTCCTCGAAAACAAACCGATAATAATGCTCCAAATGCTGTTCCAATTCCACCGCCAAAACCACCTGGTTTGCTTGCCTCTATAACAGCTGCTGCTGCGGCCGCCGCTTCTACTGCTCAAATTCAATGTATACAAGGTCAAAATCTTTGTGCAATTGTACAGTCGCCTTTAACGCCTCACTCGGAAGGCGACGATAAATCATTTAAGTCTAGTACCAGTACTTTATCTCTGTCCACAGTTTGCGACGTGGCCCCCAACGAAGTGAGTGAACTGCATACACCTACGAAAACGCGAACGTTGACTTTAAAGAAAAAGAATAGTCTAATTAGTAAAAGGCGAAATGTTAATCTTAAAATGCTGGGAACTGGTGATATTCAGGGTTACTTGTATCGACGTACCAAGGATAAACGGGGTGTGACATTTTGGGCTCGTTTATATTTCGTTATGCTAGATACCATTCTCTATGGCTTTCGTTCGAAGGAATCGGCCAAAGCTAGTTGTGTCATATTTTTACCAGGATTTACAGTCTCACTGGCGAAGGTAAGTGTATAATTTCTGTAAAATTTATTAACGTTCATATGCATAATCATTTTTGGAATTTTATAAAAGTGTTTCAATGAATAAAGGTTTTATAAATGTTGAAAAATTATTATGCATATGAGGTTAAATCTTTAATTGTAATTTTGTTTGTTTGTTAAAAGTATTAAATAATTCGTCGTATAGTTATGCTATGACTTTTAGGGTTGAAGTTAATATAATTTACCTAAATCTATTCTATAAGATCAATTGATTCCCAATTTTAACCGTGATCTGGATGCATACATTTCAAAGAGAAATGTTTAAAGACTTTTGGGCGTATAGTTAAAATGGTTTGAAACACTTTATTTCCATTTTCAAATAAATCGATATTTTTAACAAAATATTTAATACTTTTGAATTAAATATTAAAAACAATGTACAGACGTTTTAAGCTAAATATTTAAGGGTTCTGGTTTAAATTTGTTGTAAGGATATTTAATTAGAATGAAAAAAGTTTCGCAAAGTTCATATTAAAAATAAAAAAAAACTATTAGAAATATTAACGGTCAGTATTCGTTACTTTGAAGCATGAACAAATTTTGCTAATGGAAAATTTTGGTCCAATTGGATTTGATTTTGTGTGCAAATTTAAGAAAAACTCTGAATTTTTCAACCAAATTTTTCTACCAAACTTTAAATATATGAACCACTTATTTTGAAGGTGGTATGAGTCCATTAAAAAAAATTGAGACAAAGATAGGGTTCCATAGTATACTTCAATGTCTTCTATTCGCTGCACAATTTTTTTTTTTATAAACGTTTTTAATGTCACAGAAATTTTAGCGCAATTCATGTATTCTAAATTATTTTGAATAACACGGATTTCCTCCGCGTAAAAGTATTAATATCTAGATCTTATAAAAGTTGATCTCTAGATTCCAAATTTGGTCTTTAAAATTTTCTAGCAAGTGCCATTTACTCAAAATTTGAAATTTCGTTACTTTTTTTTAAAAAACATTTTTTCAAGCAAGTTTGATAATTTACAGATTAATTTCTAAAGATTAGTTTTTGGGATGTCAGTTAAACTTGGTTTAGTTAAACCGGTAACGAATTGTCGGAACCACTTCATCTCGCTTAGAATTTTGGTCTTTATCATAATAAAACAAAATAAACCACATTTCACAAGCAGTATTCCATTTAAAAACTTCGTTAATCTAAATTTAACGATAATCTACATCCTCAAAACTCGGCCCAAGTATATGAACTAATCATGATAAAAAACCCGGTAGGTTTCCTATTTCTTTACAATTAGACTAAAAAATATTATATTTATGAACAACAGTTTTGGAAACAAAAATATTTTGAAAGTATGAAGGTATGAGTCCATTCAATACTTAGAAAACACAAATTTCGCAACAAATATGATTTTTTTTAAGTATAACTAAATTTAATATCTCCTGATGAGATGAGTGTAAAAAGATTGTACAATATTTGTCATTTACAGTTTTAAAAACATTAAAACGTAAAACCCTCCATATCTCATTTTAAAACAAAGGACTCATACCTCTTTCAAAATAAATAGTTGAACCAGGCTTGCACGATCCTTTTTTTTTCGCTATCCCCAAACAAATTATAAACTATTCCCAAAAAATCCCCAATTAGAAATAATGTTGAACAAAGTAGTAGCGTTAAAATTCATTCAAATAAAAAAATTCCCAAAAACCCCCAAATACAACAATGTGAATTTTTAGTTAAGTCAGAGCTCCGATTCTTTGTTAACTAAGCCCAAATTTAGTTTACAGGTGAAATTAGCATTTCATTAATGAAATTATTTGCACACCTTTTCCCAATTCTCAAACTTTTACAGAGTCTTAAAAGAGATAAATTTTTTAGTTTTTGAGTCAAGAAAGATGTTTTTTGGATTAACCACCTTAAAAAAAAACTTATCTTTTTTTTTTTTTTTTTTTTTTTTTTTTATATATATATATACTGTTTATTGAATTTAATCTAAGCTATTTGTAAATATATTCTTGAATTTATGTAGCACACTAGCAATACGTCTTTGGCCTTTAAGGCTTATTGTATTGCAAATGAATGAAATAAAATAAATAAATATATTTTTATTTTAGTTTTTATTAATTTGATCTTAAAGGTATTTGTCTAAAGTCTATATAACTGTTTTTTTTTTCAAGATTTATCAGTGGTTTCCATAAAATAAAATAAGATAATTTGAATTTTTTTTATATAAAAACCCTGGTAAAGTTGCTTGGAAAAAGCAAGTGTCATATAAGTAGGCTTGAATTTGGTTTATTCTATTGTTGGCACCAACAATAGAATTTGTAAATTCAAACACCCTCATTTTAAAATTTAAATTTATTTCCAACAAATTCTTTGTTTGAACTGCTTGAAAATTGTACACAGAAATAATTTACAAAATTCTGTTTGTTATATTAAACAAGTGTCATAGAACATTTTTGTAAATGCAAAAAAAAAGTTGCTTGAATTGGCACCAACAATGATGATTTGTAAATACAAACACCCCTTTGTTGATTTTTTTGTAATTTTGTATTTTAGTTTTTAAAGAATGTTTATATGAAAAATTACAATTTACAAGCAATTTAAACAAAGAATTTGTTGGAAATAAATTTTGAATTTAAATATGAGGTTTTTTGAATAAACAAATTTTATTTTTTCTGTGTAGTTTGTCATATAAAAATTTTTTAAAAACGAATATTCAAAATGACAAAAAATCAACAAAAGGGTGTTTGTATTTACAAATCATCATTGTTGGCGCCAATTTAAAATATTTTTTTTTTTGTATTCACAAAAATGTTCTATGACACTTGTTTAATATTACAAACACAATTTTTTAATTTATTTCAGTGTATACTTAATTAAAATATTTATCAAAAATTTGTAACATCACCAAAATATTTTTGAAATCCCCCCAAAAAAACACTGTCCCCAAATGAAAATTTCTGTCCACAAGACCAACAAAAAAATCCTGAAATTTTGGGGACAAAACCCTAAGTCTGGCAAAACTGTATTGAACAGTGCTTCATTAAATTTTTTCTCTTAAAGCGACCCCTAGTGGATTAGCAACCGAACTTGAAACTTTGACATAATAAGTTCGTTCGACGTAATTTTGGTTAAAGTCTAGAAAAATAAGATTTAATTTAATTTAATTTATTTATTCATTTCAATAACCTAGCCTGAAGGCCATAATCGGTTACATAATCGGTTAGAAAAATAAGATTGAACAAAAAAATTCTCCCACAAAGAGATAAAAATGCTAAAATATCTGCAACGCAAAAAAACACATTTCAAGCCTAAAAATAAAAACGTAAAAATTACTCATATCGCTCATTTACTTCAAGTCTGTCATAAGTCAAAAAATGCGATTTTTGAGTTAATGATGCATATTTATTGTGTAAAAATTTCATATTAATATTATGTATACTTTTCGAGATAGAGCATAATATATTTTATTTTTTCTTTAATTAATTATACTTCATAGAGTGCTACTCACGGGTCTCTCGATAATTAGTGACTTCGCATATAACTCTCACTAAGAGAAAAATACATTAAAACCCCTGATTATAAAAAAAACTTGACTGAATAAATAAATAGGGAATGGGTCGAGCGAGGCAGTTATGGATTGAAAACTTTAAACTCGTTTTCTGCAAAATCGTGTTTTTTGAGTTATGTCAGTCTTGAAGTAAATGAGCGATATAAAAAAGCTGTTATTAATTAAGTTTATACAAAAAATGTATAATAAAACAATAAAATGTGATATTTGATAATAACATTAATTTCTTCCAAATTTTTTTTATCACATATTCAAAACATTTGATTTATTATCATATTTTGGTTTTGTCATTTTACACGAATTAAAAGTACGGGTAAGTTCTAATAAAAAGATGAACACAATAGGCTGGTTCGACTTTACCATTGATACTAGCGGGAAACCAATCTTACCAAAAATCGTTTTTATTGTCAAACATTAACTCTTTTTACCAGAAGTTATCGAAAACTATGAAAATAAACAAAACATTTCTGAAAATATTAATTGCCTTATAAAACTTTATTTATTTATTTATTTATTTATTAACAATATATTTTACAAATTAATTTATAAAAAATATACAAAAGGCGCCGGTAGCTAGACCATATGCGCTCGTATTGAAACTTTATATTATTTAATTATAATTTTTTTTTTTTTTATTATTCTTCATTTTGTAATTTGAAAGCCTTTTTTTGGCCAATTAATAAATTACAATAATTCCACTCACTTAAGTTAACCTTAAACTAAAATTATAATTAAATAAACCCTGATAACAATTAATTAGTTAATTTTGTTTTTTTATTTAATTTTTAATAACAGCTTTTCCTATATACAAAATTTTGACATATATTTTCGGCCTTAAAATGTGGCTATGTGCGGTATCGGTATTTTGTGCATTTTTATCTCTTTATGATAGATTTTTTCTCTCATTTTATTAGACTTTAACAAAAATTATCGAACGTAACTAATTACTCTCATCAACGCTCTCATTTACCCAATATTTGACAATAGGTAGACTTTTTGATAAGATTGAGTTGCCGCGGCAACGTACGTCGAACGTATCTACTATAAAATGCGTGACGGTGAGAGATACTTAAAAATATATAATTTTCTGTATTTTTACGAACAAAACTTTCTTCAAAAATCTATGAAATTTTAATTTATTTTTGGGAAATATGGTGAATTTTGAATATGTTTTTAAATTGTCACATTGACAACCTTAACAGTCCAATATTTATTTAATTTATATACTACCCTATCAACTTTAGTTTCGTACGGGTAATAAATATTCATGTTTAATTTTCAATTAGTTAGAACTTCCGGAAAAATAATTTAATTTTTACAAATTTGGCTTTCGAAAAGCTTATTTTAAAAGCTCTCTAAAACAGCCATAACCTTAAAGTAGGGCGTTTGCGTTAGCGCATATGCAGTAATTGGAAATTAATCGGATTTCTCATTTTGCTAAATGATGAGTTTTTAAATTAAACAACTTTACCGTCTATTTTTTTTAAAGAGAAGCCAACACTCAGGAAATTCTTCCTATTAATTAATGTGTTGCTTTCTTTGGAAAGGGGATAGTGAAGAGATGAAAGGTGGCGAAATAAGAAGGGCTTCAAACATGGCAACACTGTAATTGCGCGAGTAGATAAGTCTTAGAACAGTTGTTGCTCGCCACCTGATGTAGAGTTGGCGAATTTATTGAAGCTTTTTTTGTTTCATAGCCCTGATTCGTTATTTTACTTCGGTGGGGTTAAGTGCTATGGGAACACCGAAGGTATAAGTGATAGAAATCTCATACATATTATTTTTTTAGTTAACACTGAAAATGCAAAATTGTAGAAAAAATAACTTTAATAGCATGTGGAACGTTAACGAATTTTAACTCATAATTGAATAATAATGTAACTTTTGAGTATAATATAGAATAACAGAAAAGATAATAGGAAATAAAACTGCAATTTAGCTGCATTACATTCGAGGACATACTTGGGTGTGATCCCTAAACGGTCATGACTTGGAATTGTTACGTTTGTAATGTAAGAAGAAGCGCAGGTTTGATACATACAGCAGGCAGGTTGTTAAAAAATGTATCATATAGTGACAATCTGCCAATTATAAAACACAAATAATAATACAATTTAAATGGAAAATAACTGACGACGCCTGTCCATAAAAAAGACAGAAACTAGGCTAGTCTGATTTAAAAATTAATAGTGTTTATAATAATAAACTCAACATTTCTAAATTAAATTTTTCAAATGCATATTAATTAAAAACTAATTGCGACTGTCTATATGACGTTAAAATAACACTGTACAAAAATATTTTTTATTACTGTGAAATATCATCAAATTTATGTTATTTATCATCAAATTTGTTATAAAATTCTGCTAATATGTGCCTTCAAAATAAGTCTGAAAGACCTCGAGACAAGAATTCATTAAAAAAATTAAAAAAACATAACATCTGAAGACTTTTAAGGCCAATTTAACAAACTTGTTAATATTTTTCAAGTAGTATTAAAACTAACAAAGGAATACATATTCCAAAATTACACAAAAATAAAAAAAAAATTGGTTATAGTTTACTATTAAAATTATAAATAGAGTTATTTTGATAACAATAGAGACACATGGAGTATAATTTTTGTTACAAACCCTTCAGGAAATGTCAATAGTGAAAAAGTATTGATTCACTATTGACTGTGTCACCAGTACTACTAACCAAATATTCCCCAGGCAATGTAATTTGCTATAGACATTTAACATGTACGTGTCATTGAAAATCACTAGTGACATTAGAACTATTGACTAGGTAGTGAATAGGTAGTTCTTATGGGACCATATGTAGACATTGGAACCAAAGATTCACTAGTGACTAGGTAGCTCTTATGGCACCATATGTAGACATTAGAAACATAGATTCACTAGTGACTAGGTAATTCTTATGGGACCATATGCAGACATTGGACCAAAGATTCACAAGTGACTCGTTAGTTCTTCTGGGACCACATGTAGACATAAGAACCAAAGATTTATTAGTGACTAATTAGTTCTAATAGGACCATATGTAGACATTGGAACCAAAAATTTACTAGCGAGATAATAAAGTAAAAAGTGTAGACGCTTAGTTGACAATGTCAACAAAATAGTAGACAAAAGTGGAGACTTGGAGACACTTGACCCCAAGCTTCCTGCAGGGAAATAAGCTTCGTCTTTTAATTTTTATACATTTTTTACGAGTCCAAATTAACCTAACCTTTTTTTTAATAGTACTCAAAAAATTGTATCCCAGGTCTTGAAAATCATTGGCTTTTATATCTTAATAATTTTTTTTATGGATTCCTGTCTCCCGGTCTTCAAACTTATTTTTAAGGCACATATTAGCAGAATTTAATAACAAATTTTAATTTGTTCTGAACAACTTAAAACGGCGTTTTGGCATATACTGATGTTTCCGTCTCAAGCTAAATTTCGTTTACAGCTCTTTTTAACTTATCATTGGCATTTTTTGTGTCAAAATGATAAAATAAGATTTAATAGATGATGAATAACACAAATTCGGTGATATTTCACAGAAATTAAAAAATATTATTCTTCAATTATACATTAAAATTCTTTAAAATTCACCTGATAACGATTTTCATTGAAGTGTGGTTCTATTAAAGTTATTTTTCTGTGATTTTGCATTTTAAGTATTAACTAGACGTTAAATGATATTATTTAATTTAAAAAACCATTATTTTTTGTATAAAAATTAAAATATTAAAATTTCTTTGAAAGTATGAAACTTAAGTGTTCAAATTTTAAGCTCAATGCTAAATCTGTTTAATTTTCAACGACCGCGTATGAGCTAATTCAAGCGCAATACTTTTAAGATTATGACTGCTTAAGAGAGCCCTTAAAATAAGCTTTACGAAAAGTTTCAACTTATACGAATTAACTTATTTTTGCGAAAATTATAACAAATTCAATATTAAACACATGAATATTTATTACCCGTACAAAACTCCAGTTGTTAGGGTAGTACTACTGACGAACTAATTTTCATTTTCGTAATTTTTCATACTTTTAAGGGCGAGTGAGTAACTTTTTCTATAAATAACCAGAGTTTAACTTTAAGTACAGATATGTCCATATAAACTTGGCAATCATAACTGTCGTTAGGCCATAAACTTTGGTTAATTTGAAATAAGTTAGCAGATCTAAAAAATTAAAAAAGAAAATTTCATAAAAAAAGTTGATTTTTTAAAATAGCGATATTCTACGATTGTAGTCAAGATGTTAAGTTATTTTATGGTTTTTTAACCGCTGAATTATCTTTAGCCACAACAACACCATTCGGAAATAAATCTTTCGCCTAAAGCGAGTCCGTATTGCCAAATGTTTTTTATATGATAACTGCTGCCAAAAATGATGGGATAATGAATCTACATACCGAAAAATTTGTCTTATCCGAGTTCGTCTTAAATGAGAATAGCTTACTTTTTTTTTAATTTGGGTACTGAAGCGGTTAATGTGAAATACCGAAAATAAATGTTTATCTTTATTAATTTTTCTTTACCAAATATAAGTGGATACATGTACAATATTTTTAAAAATCATGTTTTTAGTTTTAATTTTGCATTGAAGTGTAAACGTTAAAGTTTAAACAAATGTTTTAACTCAGTAATCAGAATTAAAAATGAAATGAAAAAAGTGTATAGTAATATTTGAAAATTTCTTTAACAGGAAGTCCATTCAAAACCGCATGCATTCAAAGTGTATCATTCAGCTAAAACGTTTTATTTTGCTGCAGAGTCACAAGATGCTCTTAATCAGTGGGTAGAATTTATACGACAATCCACTTTGACCACATATACTTCGACTGTGGGTAATACAGCATCACATGCTGAAATCTGTTATCGAGAATTGTTTTCGGAAAATGAGAGCTCCGGGGAGGAAAACGAATCCGTGGTAACAAAAAACCTATGTACACCTTCGCCTCAAGGCAACAGGGCAGATGCTCAATGTAGCTCATCGTCGTCAAAAGGGCCAACAAATACACCAACATCTACGAAAAGCGATCGGAGGTATTTGGGATCGTTAAGAAAACTCACAAAGGGATCTCTGCCGTTTAAAAGTTCATCAACGAGTGAAAAAAAGCAATCAAATGATATACCGGTGCCTACCGACCAATTTCGTTCGTATCGCAAAGTTCCGGGAGGAAGTTTCGGCATACAAATTGGAGCTAATACACCTGGATATCATGACACTTCTTTGCATCCATTTAATACAGCACAAACAAAGCTATCTGGCGATATTCAGGTTCATCAGTCCACAAAACCTCAGTGTTCTGGTTTGGTTACACCATCTGAGATAGTCATATCACCTCCCCCAGCACCATATCAGCGCAGATTAATGCATTCTTCCAGTCGAACTTCGATCGTTAGCACATGTGATTCTACATCAATGGCGTTGGGGCCACCTTCGTCGCCGGCTCCTGTACCAGACGTCCCTTTAAGGGATCCAACACCTCCTTCTCCGTGTCCATCGAGCATTACAAATTGCCATCAAGCGACGGTAAAGTCGGAGTCTCCACCGCCATCGCCCTCAAATGTGATAAGTCCCAGCAAGAGTATTAAGAAAATTGCCTATAATTTTATACATGCTTCCAATCCGAACTTAGTTGAGTTTGACTTTCAAACCTCTCGAACTTTGGACTACAATTTGCCGAAAATTAATTCCACCAACGCTTGGGAAGCGCTTCCAAATATCCAAGGCTTTGTTACACTCAAAGACCTGATGCTGCAAAAGCAGGAAGAAGAGGCTCAAGAAATGTACAACAATCGAGTCCTGTTGGGTGTTGAGAAAAAAGAGGAACACAAGCGTCAAGTAGCTTACAAAATGGCCGCTCAGTCCAGGCAATTAGCTGAGGCCAATCAGCATTCAACATCGACCAATACCTTAGGCGACATTAAAGTGTCCAAGACACAAAGTCGCAGTTTGCCAAAACCACCAGATTATGAAATAAGCTTTAAACCAGATGACGAAGATATCCAATTGACGCGTACTAAGGAAGGTTTGAAGCTACGGGACTTCGGTTATGAATTAATTTCCGGCGACGAACCGTTGGGCGGAGCCTCTTCTACAAGTTCAAAAAATCGCCTATCAACTTTACGCCAATTTTCCAACAATCAATCTCCGAATATCGCAGAACAGCAGGAGCATAGCAACAGCGGTGGAAGCAATTGGGCATCAGCAATGAAATCAAGACCATTCTTATTAACCTCTAACAAAAATAAAAAACACTCAACTAGCAGTAGTTGCTCTTCCGCCGACTTTGCAGCAAATGGTGGCGACAAAAGATTGGGAAGCTTCAAAAAGAAAGGAAAGCTGGAGACTTTTAAAACATCAAGTGAGAGAATTTTTCAGTTTGGTAAACATTCCACAAGCAATGCTGCAGGCATTACTATGACATTGCCTTTGAATAAGAAATCACATCACAACACAAATGAGGGCTGTTCCTCAACTAGTTATAGCAGTGGCAGCAGCGGCATCAAGAAAAGTCAAACGTATAATAATGATTTGAAAGAGAAGGCTGACAAATACGATGCGCAGCGTAAGAACTCGGCGCCTATGCCGATATTCTCAAAATTAAGCTTTTCTTCGAATTCGTCTTCAGCATCCACCGGACATCACAATGCAAGTAGCAAAAATGAAAATAAAAAGGATAAGAAATATTTGGGCTCTCCTCTGTTGCATCGCACAGTATTTGGCCACCACAGCCATCATGCAAATAATCAACAGCAAATTGTGTCCATACCATCAACACCGACCAGTACAACATGCATGGGCCGCGATTACGATCAAGAAATCTTCTCCCAGGTAATATTTCCAAAACAGCCAACAAATAATCGCAAGTACTCGACAGCATCGTCCATTTCGAATAGTGCTATACTCACAGCGCCCGATGTAACCGCTCCACCACCGCCGACGAAGCCTTCAAATGCAAATGTGACTGATTTCACCGTGTCGTCGCCTTCAAATACTTCTTTAAATTCTGCTGCTGCTTCCACCAACACCGCCACAACCGAATATCCCAACATGGAATGCCCACCAGTTTTTGAGCCCGACATTTACTCGCTAACTGATCCAAATGCTAGCCTTTTGTTAAGGCGCAACAATAATAACAACAACAACAACAACAGCGGCAATAATAGATCGAACATTAGTGAAACAGACACCAATTGAACCGCTATCAAATGTATTATAATTTAAATACAATCACTCCTCCGGATGACAAAGACGAAGATGTAATGTTGATATCTTTGGTGATTTCTCTACTGTGTCCGAATTTATAATGGCGCCATCCCAGTTGTGTACTAGACATACACACACATGCATCCTTCTGTAAATATATTTATCAACAACGAAAACTGACTTATTTATGCTCGATACATTTGATGTCAAGTCAACTTATGTTTTATGGTATGATGATTGTAATGTACACCTTAAAGGTACACACAAATCAAAGATTGAAAGCTATCGTTAAAAAACAAAAAAAAAACTCAAATTGGTTGTACCAAATAATCAATTTTTACAAAATTTCTCATTTAAGATTTCATGTTAGGAAAATCTAAGGCTGCGTTTACATTGCACTTCAGATCCAATTCAAATCTAATTTCTACCGCAATGCAAATGCAATCATATAAAGAAGTTTTTAATATGGTTTAATATAAATTAATTGCTTTAACAATTAAGCATACCCAATCTATTCATATTAGACATACAAACACTGTATATCCATAAAATAAGGTTTATTTAGATATAAATTATTTAAATAAAAGCAAATGTAAAAATATATAAAAATTAATTTGAAAATGTGTGTGTTTATAAGATTAAAATTTACAGTATAAAACCTTTCATTGCCGAATTTTAAAGTATGGGAATCTAAACATCGATCTATGAAGTGTAGATTAACCTTTTTAAACGTACTTTTTAAATTAAATATCTAGTTTTTTTTTCTAAACATTGCGTAATGCAAAGGTGTAGTTAATGTAGTTCTACATTGCGGGATCAGTTTATCTGAATTTTGGCTACTCTCTAATCACTACTAATTTAGGAGTTTTGAAGGTAGTTTTTATTTCCTGCACTCCTACGGATAAATAGTAGTAAAAACTACTAAAAAAAGTAAAAAATTTCGTTGCAGAAAAAACTTCTAATTTCTTTTTTTTGCTAAACATTAAGAAAGCAAGAACAGCAATAACTGTTAAATGTACAAACTTTTAGTAATAGTTGACTTGAATTTTAGTTAATTGAAAATAGCAATTTACTCTGCTAAAATCAGCTCAATATGTTGCTGAATATTTGTAGACAAAAAACAGCAAACAAAAACTGACTATTATTTTTACGTTAAAATTAATTGAATGCAAATAACAGTACATGCAGAAAAAAATTTGGGAAATATTATCAAAGTGCTTAGTAATTATACAACCATATAAGTTTCAAGTTAGTTTTACAAATTTCTTGTAAAATATATGCATTTTTTTAGAATCATTTTACTTGGCTTGTATATACAGTGACTCACAGCTTATTTGATGCAGCCCAAAAAAATTATTAAAATATCAAATATATTTTATGGTATTTGCATTACAGAAAAAAATCTTATAAAATAAATCTTATAATTTTATTTAATAACAAAAAATGTTTCTTCATAAGAAAGATATAGCAAATTAAAATAATTCAGGTACAGTTTTGAGGTCACAGCTTAAATGATGCACTAAATTAAAAGTATTAAAAAAAACATAAACACATTAATATTTCGATTTCATGACTACGGCTAATACTTAGTGGGGTATCCCTTTTGATTCAGAACAGCTTTTAATCGGGAATTCATATATTCTACCAGTTTTGCTGTATAATCGGAACTAATTTTTCCCATTCCTTCTGTAGTGCTCGTTTTAGATCAGAAGCATTAGAAATATTGTGGTTTCTTATATTATTTTCCAGCACTGACCACAAATTCTCAATAACGTTGAGATCTGGACTCTGTGCAGGTTGTTAGAAGGTGACCAAAGAATAAAACACGCAGTGGTTTTTATAAAACGTATAATTGTATTGAATTTTAAATTGGTAGTGAAAAAATATTTTCAATATTTTTTCATTTGACAAAACAATTTACAAATTGGTTTCTATGATTTTTAAACAAAGTTATTTTAAATACAGTACAATATGTTGTTATAAATTGTACATTAACACCCCTTCTCAATATAACAAATATTGCACAATGTTTTGTATAAATAGAAAACAATTTAATAAACACAAACGATTAACAAAATTAATTATATAATCCAACTAATTTTCTAAATTTACAAATTTTAATTTTCTGTAAAGGTTTAGTGAACAAATCAGCTAACATATTATCAGTTGGACAATATTCATAACAAATTCGTTTTGATTTTAATAAATCTCGAACAAAATAGTATTTCACATCAATATGTTTGCTTCTTGGATTAATCTTTTCTTCTTCAATGATCTTGAGGCAGCTTTGATTATCCTCATAAATTATAGGATTAGACACCTTGATGTTAAACTCGTTCATAAGTTGCAAAATAAATAGCATTTCTTGAGAAGTTTCTGCTAAAGCAACTAGTTCTGCTTCGGTTGATGATAATGTGACATTTGTTTGTTTTCGGCTGGCATAACTAATAGTGGCGTCACCAAGTTTAAATATAAATCCACTTGTAGACTTACGACCATTTGTATCTCCTGCCCAGTCAGCATCCGCGTAGCCTTTAAGTTCTAATGTTGTCTTAGAACCGACACACAATTTAAAATCTTTACTACCTTTAAGATATTTTATAACTCTTTTGACTTCTGCCCAGTCTCTTTGATTCGGGTTGCTAACTTTACGAGACAAAATTGATACTGCAACTGATATATCAGGACGTGTGTTGTTAGAAAGATATAATAAGGATCCAATTGCCTTTCTGTATAAATTGTTGTCATCTAATAAATGTTCATCGGTACTTTCTTTTAAATACCCAGGATCCATCGGAATTGAAGAAGATTTCGCATTATGGAGACCAAAATCGTTTAAAATTTTATTAATGTAATTTTCTTGTGATAAGTAGAATATTCCATTTTCATTGCGACTAATTTCAATACCCAAGTATAATTTTAAATCACCTAATTCGGTTATTTCAAAACAGTTTTTCAAAATTTGTATAACATCTTTTATTATAGCATCATCCGTACTTGCTATAATAATATCATCTACATAGATTAAAACATAGACAACTGAATCATTGTGCCCTTTTACATAAAGACATGGCTCGGACTTTCCCCTTCTGAATCCAGAATTTATTAAAACTTTATTTATTCGTAGATTCCAACAGCGAGCTGATTGTTTTAGGCCATATATACTACGTTTTAGTTTACAAACTAAATTTTCTTTACCAAATTCTTTAAACCCTTCAGGTTGTCGTATATAAACTTCAGTATCTAACTCACCATTTAGAAAAGCTGTCTTTACGTCTATATGTTTTACCTTCATGTTTTTGAAACTTGCAATTGCCAACAATGTTCTTAACGTTGTCTGCTTAACCACTGGTGCAAAAACTTGATCATAGTCTTCTCCATATTTTTGTGAAAACCCCTTTGCAACCAACCTTGCTTTGTATTTAGGATTACCATCAACTGTTTTCTTGATCTTGAAAACCCACTTGCATCCAACCAACTTGCGACCTTTAGGCATTTCCACAAGCTCCCAGGTTTTGTTGTGGTGCATAGATTTAATTTCGTCTTTCATAGCTTTCAACCACTCAGTATTATCTGATCTTGACATAGCCTCGTTTAACGTTACAGGATCTTCATTAAAACAAACTTTAAAACCATACCTTTTCGGAGGCACACCTTTGTTAGCTCTTAATGAAATTCTTTGTTCAACTGGTTGATTCGATGTAATATTTTGATGAATTTCTTCTGACGATTCATCATCAGACGACATTGGTAAATTTGTTTCTTCAGCTGATTCGAAACCATAACACTCTTCAGAAATTAATGATTCGCCATCATTTAAGATTTCGTTATCCTCCAATGTTTGTGGTATGACCTCATCGACATTAGAACTTTGTAAGGAAAAATTTACCATTTCGTCTTTATATTCTTCATTAGCTGTTGCAACAGTTTTAACATCAGATATAATTGATTCAATAAATTCAGCATCTCTACTAATGATTATAGCATTAGTATTAACATTTAGCAAACGAAAAGCCTTCGATTCTTGACAATAACCAACCAGATTACATTTTACTGCAACATCATCCAACTTTCTCCGTTTTTGCTTGTTGATGTGTTGTTATAAATTGTACATTAACACAGGTGTCTGTACTACATGTGGGCAGTTCCAGATAAGCCAAGTTTTTACAACACCAGACGTATACTTGGGATCGTTGTCTTGGTAGAATATAAACGAATCCCTAATGCCCATTTTATACGCACTTTGTACTAAATTATCCTTTAGCAGATCCAGATACATCTCTTTATTCATGTTTCCTTTGATAAATGTTAAATTTCAGACGCCTGAATAGGATATGCAACCCCATACCATCACACTACCCCCGCCGTGTGTAACTGTAGACCGCAAATTAAAGGGTTGAAGCTCGGTGTTTGGTTTTCTCCAAACGCAGGACTTCCCATCAGACCTAAAGAGGTTAAATTTGCTTTCATCCGCAAAAACAACAGACTTCCAGAACGAAATGTCTTTGTTCATATGTTGTCTGCAAAACTCTAATCTTCGTTTTCTATTACGAGCATTAATCAACGGCTTATTTCGGGCAGTCCTTCCATGAAAATGTTCTTCGGCAGAACTCTACGAACAGTTTCAGGTTTACAGACGTTGCCTACGTATTTTTCGACTTCGTTCGTTAATTTTGGAGCGCTTAAATCGGGTTTTTGTTTAACTTTGCGAACAATCCACCTCTTATCTGCATCATTAAATATTTTATTTGGAGCAGATCTGCCCTTATCTTCTATCATATTTTCGTGGCAAAACCTTTCTTTAATGTGCTGGACAGTTGACGAACTAATAGCAACAATTTCTGCAATTTTCCGTTGGCTTCTTCCCTCTCTATAATGACAAATAACGTCTTCCCTTTTTTCAAATGAGGTCCGTTTTCCCATCTTCAAGAAATTTATATTTGTTCAACTTTTCTTTACAAAACTTTTTTAAGAATGACATTTCACCGTTATTTCAATATCAGGGAAAATATAAAATACACTGCATCATTTAAGCTGTGAGCATATTTTGATGAGAAAATTATTTGTTTCTATATTTTTTCAGCAAGCTTTGTTTTTGTTATTGTTTTTTCTGCAGCGGTAAACAGTGCATACATATCTCATTACAAGTCGTATAAAGTTTTTTATTAAATGTAATAAACATCGAGTCATTTTCGTTTTTCTAAAAAAGTATTACCTGCATCAAATAAGCTGTGAGTCACTGTATATTAGGGTGGGGCCGATTTGTAAGGATAAAAATGTGTCGATATTGTGCCATCGATTTTACGATAGCTTTTTTCATGAGAAAAAAAAGTTCCACTACGACATATCAAAAAAATCATTTTTAAAGTAGCCCAAATTTCAATTTCAAAAACTCGTCTAAAAACCCAAAAAAAAAAACATTTTTTTTCGAAAGAATTATATCGCTATCGTTTTAAGCGTACAATTTTACCTTGGATAGAATATACTTAAAAAATTTTAAGTCTGCGAATTTTTTTTAACATACCAACCTTAAAAATTAACGCGTAAAAAAGATCGATTTCTCGACAAAATCTAGTCCAAAAGCTCAAGAAAAACATTTTTTTTGGATTGTTTTTATTACCTAGTTTTTAGATTTTTTTATTACCTACTAAAGAAAACATTAAAAATTAAAGTTGAGAAAAAGTCAAAAAATTGAAATTTGGGCGCCTCGAAAAGGATTTTTTTTGTATGTCGTATTGGAACTTTTTTTCCTCATGCCAAAAGCTATCGAAAAATCAATGCCACAATATCGATTGCTAAATCGATCCACCCTAATATATATATTACAAAAATTTTTAATTATTTAACTAGAACTTTTTAAAACTAACTTGAAACTTCAGTAGTTGTATAATTACTAAGCACTTCGATAAAATTCGCCCAGTTTTTTTTTCTGCGTGTATACACTGTGTATCGTAACTATACACACAAAAAATTCCCAGAGGGAAGACGATGAAAGCATACTTCCTAAATTTTTTTTTCATTAAAATTCTCTGAATTTTATCAAGTTTTGTATAAATTATGTATCTTTGCGTTAATTTTGTATTTGTATTTGCACAATTTTTCTAAACTAAAGGGTCCGCCAAATAACTTTTTTTTGTTTTGAACTCCTGAACCAATTGGACTTTGTATGGCGTCATACCAAGGTCTTTATGCAAAATTCGTCTCAATGATGTCTCCGAAATGTTCAATTGTTGAGAACGACGGTGAATTGATGTTGATGGCGCTTCACGCACACTTTCTGCCACAGCAGCAATGTTCTCGGGTGTACGCACTGTTTTTTGGCTTTTCACGCTTTGGTTTATCGATGAGGATGCCAGTTTCTTTCACTTTTTTCACAAGATAACGAACATACCGACCATATTCGTTCAACGGAAGGATAAAACTAATTATCTGTCAAATCAGACATGAGTTAAGTGTTACCATTCACGAAATAAGCACTAGTTGAAAAAAAAAAACGTTAGATGGCGGACCCCTTACTTTACAAGTCATTTCATACATTATAAAATATTACTTAACATTTTTATGCATTTATACAACTGCACAAAATTTGGTGCTTTCAAATACCTTAAATTCAGAGATGTGAGTTGGAGTTTTCAACTGGTTGTTCACCACATTTTAAAACTAAAAAAATACTATTCTCAGTTTTATCCAGGACCACGACTAGGGCACGAAAGACATGATCACACTTTCACTTCAAAAATGTTCGATACCTGTTGAAACTGACTTTATATGCCTCATATTTCTGAAGGTTCTATGAATTGAGAGGAACGATGGACAGGGCTAGTTTGTCTATACTTAAAAGCTATGACGTGCACAGTTTCACGTTGAAACGTTTTCACCAAAAGAATTGATGGCCATTTAAATGTCGAACAATTACAAAAATGACTTGAAACTTACATGAGTTATTTTATTCATTTTATTTTTTTTTGCTCACAGTTTTTAACTTTTAGATCCAAAGCAATAAAAAATGGACTCACTAGACTCGGGAGATACATTCACTGACAAAGTAATTTCCATATCGCTGCTTGCCGAAAAGTTGTATGGTGGTTTACAAGTGAAAACAAAATTTTCCGATTTCTAAACTTTCGCAATTTTTTCCATCGAGTTTTTGCGCCGTTTAATGCAATTGAGTTTTGAGAATAGTATTTGAAAAATGGTTTAATTTTATATAGTTTGAGGTATACAAAATTGTTGTCAGCACACCAAATACGGGATATAAACATCACAAACTTACAAGGAATTGGATTAAATTTTTTGAAAATGTATTTTTTTTGAGACTGACATTCACAATTATATTTGAAATTGGATAGCGTATTGCGTGAACTGAGTTATTTTGTAAATACCCATGTGGGAAATAATTTTTTTGTCAAATAATTTTATATTAGTCGTTTGTAATTTCTTTGAAAAATCAGTTCGTTTTTAAATAAAAAAAAAATTAATTTCGTATTTGTCGTAATTTTATACCCAGCAAAAATAAAACGAATGCATTCTTCAAGAATGCATTTTTA
Organism: Delia radicum; assembly: GCA_021234595.1. NCBI lineage: Eukaryota > Metazoa > Arthropoda > Insecta > Diptera > Anthomyiidae > Delia > Delia radicum. The sequence goes on along the minus strand of CM037855.1, from coordinate 205,400,745 downwards.
ATCGCATATAAAAGAAGCAGTATATGTTGCTTTTCCACTTCTAAAAATGATTTTAAATGGCCTTTAATTTAAAACTAAACCGCAGCAAAATGAAGTGATTTGATCTTATGTTTCATACGATACAATTAAAACAAGTTCTCTTCATAATTTTTTATTTTTTAGTAAAACATTAATTTAATGAAAGCTTTCATTAGCTCGTTCATTCCAGTGCAACTTTATTGATTTTTTCAAGTTCTTTAAAATAAAATTTTTATACTTTTAACGGATAAAAAGATATTTTATTTGACAACATAACAGATAAAATAAAAAATAATCAGAATCAAAATTAGCTTAAAAAATGTTTTTCCTCGCAATCAATCTGATTTCTTTCTGCTGAAATCTAACTACACGACCAGTATCAATATTTATGGTACATATTTGATTCCGAAAGTTTAAAATTAAACTCGCTGTTAAACCTTTAACCGGCAACCCCGCCTCTAGGCGGGGTATTTTAAATTGGCTATACGTTCGCCAGAAAAGGTTTTTATTATAAAAATGTAAGCTATATCGATAGAGAACGAAGTTAGCCACATATTTTGCGAAATAATGTTTTTTGTACATGTCACGGTTTGGAAGCGAGAAAGTGTTATAGTTAAAATGTTCGGTATTTTAAAAAAATAAATATTTTGAAATAATCACAATTTTGAAAAGTCCTTAAAACACATTTCTGATAACATGAAACCAATTTTTTTTTTTTTTTTTTAATTTATTTTCATCGGGATAAACATTAATTGCATTTAAAGCAGAGATGCCCAAGGTAGTAGTATTGGTGAGAGTGACGAAATAACACTGAAAGAAAACAATGTGTGGCGGCTGTGATATATTTCGAAATAAAAAGATTCTTCGAAGTGTTTATAAATTTTCCCTCAATTAATCATTGTTCAATTTGCAATTAAAAAGTAATGAAATCTTCTATGTTGATACTCTTATTGCAGTTACGCAATAAAATTATATTTCTCAAACTAGAAGAATTCAGCTTATTGCGTTTTTTTTGAGCAAATATAATTCAAATCTGAAAATATTTGTTCGCAAAGATACGTTGAGGGAAATAAAGATAAACACTTCAATGAAATCTTCATTATTTCAGGATATATTGTATTTTCTTATTATAAAACACAGAAGTTCTGCAAGTGTAGTTTGTCTCTCCCACTCAACATGCTGATTTCCTATTGGTTGATTGATGATCAAACAAAAGAGCGTAAGTATACGCGTGAGTTTAATTTGCTGATATCAGCTACTACTGGGCATCTATGATTTAAAGTAATTAAATGTGCTAAAGTCCCAAAACTTATTTAACAAATTGTGAAAAACAATCTGCTGTAGGCGTGTCCCTATCCGGATTTCATTCCTGCCCAAGGAAATCTTCAGGGGACTTTGTTATTAGAATTTCTAGAGATATTTGTTATGTTAAATCACAAACTCAATGAGAATTTCTTGTCCTCGTCTAGGAGCGAGATTCAAAATTTAAAATATCAAAGAAAAAACAAAAACAAAAACAAAATATTATCACAATTGGCTTTGTCATCTTCCAAATACTACTCTGTTTTTTTGACAGACGTTTTGAGTGACGTTTATTCAAGTAAATCAACAATAGAAAATCATGTTTTCTATTAGTGTCAGTTACATTTAAATTTGCACAAGCACCTGCATATTTGTCATTTTAAATTTATTTCCACACAAAGGAAGATTAAAGCTTAAACTTTTGCAAAATGCTCTAAGTTTGGTCCAAGGTTTTTGCGAATTATATCTCTTATTTTATTTATTTATTTATTTATTTATTTATTCGTAATACAATAAGCCTACAAGGCCAAAGCGTATTACTAAGTAGTACAAAATACTTCACTAATTATAAGAAAAAAATTATAATATAATACATTATTAATAAAAATAAAGAAAACAATATTAATAGCAACCCTAATAATAGAGAAAAGAAAAAAAAAACACTCTTGTAAGATATGACCCAGGTACACAAATATGACATGACCATTATGAAATAGTAGCCCCAATCCGCGAAATTCAAAAAAAAAAAAAAGAAAATCATCGATTATTCAGATATGGATTCCTCTGAAAATTACGCAAGAGTCTATTTTTAAAAGTATCGGTGGAAACAGTTAAATCATGCAAATTTTCGGGTAACTGATTCCAAATTCTCGCCGTTCTGACAAGAAATGATCGTTCATAAACTGAGCAAGTAAACAAGGGATAAACAATATGGGTATTCCTCGGAGATCTAAAAAATACAAATTTAGAAGCCAAATATTGTGGCACATTAAATTTAAGTATCTTAAACAGGAAAAGCATATTACGTAATTCAAGGTACTGCTTAAAGGAACATCCCAAAAATTCATTAACAGCACCAATTACGCGAACATGGTCATAATGAGCAATTTCAAAAACAAATCTTACTATTCTCCTAAGCACACTTTCAAGCCTATCAATATTATAGGATAACGTACCACATACAACCTCAATGCCATAATTAAGGTGTGACATGAGTAAAGCATGTGCGATCATACGTTTAACCCTGAGTGGCAGGTGAAGTCCAGAGCGGTAAAGTGATCTCAGACCTAGAGTTACCTTAGCAGAAATAGCATCAATATGGGGACCAAAATTTAAGTGATCATCAATTACCAGACCTAAGCATCTGAGACTATCAACAAACATAATATCCACACCACCCATTCTAATATGGGGGTAAACAACGCTGCGATATAGTGAGCGAAACATAATAGCCTTGGTTTTCATGGTGTTAATAGTAAAGTCATTATGCACCATCCAATCATTCAGATTGGCAAGGTTAAAATTGATCACTGCCTCCAAAACCTCTGGAAACTCTCTTCTATTATTAAAAAGCAGTTGAATATCATCTGCATATAGAAAAGGTTTCACCAAATGTAAATCCAAGCAATCCACACAATCATCTAAGTACATTAAAAAGAGAAGGGGTCCAAAGACAGAACCCTGAGGAACTCCTGAGTAAAGAAAGGCAACGTTAGAATTAGAACCGTGTAAACTGACGAATTGAGATCTACCCCGTAAATATGAATAAATTAATTTACAAGCCATTCTGGAAAAACCATAAATTCTATTAAGCTTAATTATCAAAATATCATGATTCAGACGGTCGAAGGCCTTAGAAAGGTCTAACGAGACCAATACACTATTTCTACCATCATTAAAATTCTCCCTCACACTTTCGGTTATACTTAAAAGCATAGCAGAGGTGCTATACTTATCCCTATAGGCATATTGAAAGTCCTTAATGAGGTTATACTGTGAAATATATTGAACTACCTGATACTTTAAAATATGCTCCATTATTTTCGAAAGTGAAGGTAAAATGCTTATAGGGCGCAGATTCTCATTATTATACGAAGAACCCTTCTTAGGAATAGGAACCACCCGTGCAAACTTCCAGCTGTCTGGATAAGTCGAAGTAGTAATTATCATGTTAAAAAAATGTAAAATTGGCTCCAAAATATGAGGGAAAATAATTTTAATAAACTTTATTGGAAAACCATCAGTACCAATAGCATTAGATCTGACTTTTCCTAACGCAAAACACAAATCATCAACACCAACACAGTTAAATGAGAATCCATCCAGCCCACCACATAAGTTCTCAAAATCAAAAGTAGACGTATTATTTACATTATTATTAGAAACAAAAAAGTCATTAATATCATTAACATCTACTTCACCCAAGTAATCACTATTACTCCCAGAACATGCTTTATTCAAAAGCCTCCACATTGCCCTATTGTCAATACCATCAAACATTTCCATGTGATGCCTCTTAAGTAATTAATCGAGCTAATCAAATGTTCACAGAAGTGTCATTTAAGAGGAGTTATATGAGTAAGAAAAAGCGTATCAAAGCGTCCAAGATTTTACATGGCACCAGCTTTTAGTATTTTAAAATACATTTCAAAAGAATGTTTCCAAATTTTCAGCTAAGCACAGGTCTGGTTATTTAGTTCCACCAAAACAAAATCAGATTGATTGCTTTCGAAAAGTTTTAAATGCAAAACCGTCAAACTTTAAAGACATTTTTCTCAAAATCTGTACCATTGATCGAAAAATTAAGTACGCCATTCAAATCAACATGTCCGAAATATAAATGTAATTAATGGTCAGATCTCTATTAATTTTTTCTATGTTATGCCGTGAAATCAAAGTTTATTTGAGATCCACCGTCAAAAAATGCGTGTTTTCCAAAATAATCGCGGTTTTATTTTAAAGTTCTAATATAGGATTAAATATTTTTTTTGAATGTATTTTTATATTTTTTGGTGGTGTAAATATATATTTTAAAATGTGTTATATAAAGGGTCCGCCATCTAACGTTTTTTTTTCAACTAGTGCTTATTTCGTGAATGGTAACACTTAGCTCATGTCTGATTTGACAGATTAGTTTTATCCTTCCGCTGAACGAATATGGTCGTGTATACGCTTGAACAACGCTGGGAAATATTGCGACATTACTTTGAAAATCATGGTAATGTTGCAGAATGTGTGAGCAAGGAGTTTCCGTTACAGTCAATGGCGATCGTTATCGGGCCATGTTGAACGAATTTTGTCACAAAAATTGAAGGGGAGGATATTGGCAACATTTGGTTTCAACAGGACGGCGCTACGTGCCACACATCCGAAGCTACACTCGATGTTTTGCGCCCTGTTTTTGAAGATCGCATTATCAGCCGCAGAGCTGATGTCGTTTGGCCACCTCGGAGCTGCGATTTGACACCGTTGGACTATTATTTGTGGAGTGCCGTCAAAGATAAGTGTTACGCCAACAAGCCAGAGGCAATTGACGCTTTAAAGGACAATATTCGTGAAACCATTGGTGAAATACAGCTGCACACAATCGATGTGCTTAAAAATTGGACCGATCGTGTAGGCTACTGCATGGCCAGCCGGGGCAGCCATTTGAATGAAATTATTTTCCATTATTAACCGGAAGGATTGTACTTTCAAATAAAAAAAGAAATTTGAGAAAATATTCAGTAGTTTTTTTTTTTTATAGCATTTTCAAAGTTATTTGGCGGACCCTTTACAATAAGATCTATAAATTGGGGTAAGCTATAACTGTAATTTTAATTTGCTTGACCGCCATAATTTTGCGTCTTTAAAGATAAATGATTAATAACGCGATTGGATTTGGTATGCTTAAGTATCGGCTTAACATACACACTAAAGGTTATTCATGTCATAGAACATTTTTTTTTGAAAATAATTTAGTTGTTTTTAAATATAGTTCAACTTGCATTTATTTTGATGTTGGATTTTGTTGTACAAATTCTAGCACATTAAAAAAGTTTTTAAAATTAAATTACCCGAGACCATTGAAGAAAATTATGCCAATTTGGTTATAATTTCTTCAACCTCATCTTTAGTATACATACGGAAAAGTTTATCTGGGGTCATGGTCATAACCTCCACATTAGTAGAGTTTAGTTTGTCCTCCATAACTTGTTTCAAAGTGTTGAGAGATAAATTAATGGCATCGTTAAGGGTCATCTCAGGTGTAAAGTTGTCTTGTAAATTTTGTTGGGCACCTTCGCTGCCCGAGCCAATAGCCTTTGCCCCATATCGTATATAAGTTCCAGAGGGGTCCATGTGCCATAGCTGAGGCTTGCCGTCTTCGATGCCGGCAAAGAGTATGGCAACACCAAAAGGACGACTCATGGCTGAGCCACCATCACCGCTGTCACCAAACTGAATGGCCAAAGCTGAGACAGCTTGTGCACACGATTCAATAGACATACGTTCGTTATAGACAAACCAATGATTTTGACATTCCACTCTGGCTCTTTCGATTAAAGTACGAGCGTCCGCCATTAGACCTGACGTAGCACAACCAATATGTGTGTCGACCTCTACGATTTTTTCGACTGTACTTGGTACCATCAATGGGGAGGTAATGCGTTTTTCCACAGCTAAAACAACACCTAATAAAAAAAAATTAATATTAAAACGATTATATTTTAATTTAAATTGTAGCCTACTACCTTCGGTGGTACATATACCAATAGCTGTTGATCCCAATTTTATAGCTTCAATTGCATATTCAACCTGGAAAAGCCGTCCCTCCGGTGAAAAAGTATTTACACCACGGTCATATTCGGAACGTGTTAGAAACATCTAAAATCAATTATAAATAGTAAATGTAATATTATTAAAATGTTTAGATAAAACTTACATTTTATTTTGTATATACTTATTGGAATATAAAAAAAGAATTATTTGCAAGTTTTTGCGTGACCAAACACTTTTGCGGCTCTTTATGGTTTTGTGATAGCAAAGTTGTGTACGTAAAAATGAACGCAATGAAAATGAAAACAACAGGGTACTCTGTATTTTTTTTAAAACTCAATGACAAACCACAGTGATGCCAACTTAGTGCTTTTGGCACTATTTATGTTGCTTTTCAATGTCACAAAACACCACAATTTTACTCATGGTGCCAAAACATAAAGCACTAAATTGGTGCTTTTGTAAATTTTCGCAAATAAAAAAATACTGGACTAAAATGTGGTTACTTCATTTTAACACGAAATCCAATTATAAAACTGTTTTATGGTCAACTTGAGTTAATTTCTTTAAATTTGTAAACAAATAAAACAAATTTTGGGTGGTGCTTTTTTAAGCCTTTTTAATAAAAAAATTACGCCTTTTCACGCTTTTTACAACTTTCGATGTCGGCAACACTGCACCTCATTCCGCCTATACATATCGTCAGCTTACTATTGCTTTGACCCACTGACCATTTTTGTAAATTTCAGTTAGAAGTGGACATTGCAAATATCTTCTTTCTAATTCCGAAATAAGTTTCTCGATATTTGGTATTATATAGAGTGGAAAATAATAAAGAACTGTTGGAATAGAACAAAGATAATTATTACGTGTTTTGGTAAAACACGTGTTTTGCTATCTAGTGTAAATGTGGCTTAAAACTTCTTTACCTTTTTTTTGAATATCACTTAATGTCGTATATGTCAAACCAATAGCAAGCTGACGATGCATAAACAAAAAAGTTTGGCAGTAGAATCTACTGAAAGTGACAGTTATAAATTCAGTTCAGTTGAATATCAACTTTTGAAATTTTAAAATATTATTGTAAATAATATTTAAAATCACGTTTCACATACTTTTCTCAGGTCTACAGATAAGCCACATTGACGGCTTCGTGGGTCTTAAACAAAGAATTTATGTAAAACTAAAAACTTTAAATGAAAAAAAAGTTAAAATGGTGACAAAGGTACAAGGGGGATATTATCGAAGAGCTTAGTAATTATAAAACTACATCAGTATCAAGTTAGTTTAACAATGTTCCAGTTAAATATTGAAACATTTTTGTAAAATATATACAAGCCTAGTAAAAAATTTCTAAAAAATTTAATATTTTTTAAAACTAACTTGAAATTTATGTAGTTGTATAATTACTAAGCACTTCGATAATATTCCCCCAGTTTTCTTCTGCGTGTAATTACCGTTAAAATTAAGGGCTTTTGAGCAATTCCATATGAAAACGATCAAAATTGGCAAATTTTTGGACGACCCCTCTCCGATTTTAAAATAAATAGTCTCAATCGATTGCCCAGCAAAAAATAATGTACCTACATATTTTTTTTTTTTTAATAGTGACTGGTTTAGTGGTGGTGTGCACCACTGTCATGTGACAAAATTGAAGAATTCTTCATAAGGGACCTCATTGAAAGCTACTAAAGCGATCGCAACGAGTGATAGCTCGTTGGAAAGGTATTGAATCAGGCTTTAATTGAAAAATAAAATTTTCCTAATTTTTCTTGTTAAATAATTAAAATAATTCAATTATAAAAAATATAAAAAACAATGAGAACAAGGTGGTCTCTTAAATGCTCTTCTCCCGTCCAAACAAGGAGTCGGGGCCCATTTTTTTATTGCTGATTCTTAAAGCAAAAATTATGAGGAATCAAAAAAAAAATAAAATTAGCCGGAAAATTTAGGAGCTTCTGTGGAAAATCGGAAAATTTAATTTCCATGCGAAAATTTAATTTTCATGGGAAAAAAGGTAAATTTCTTTCAATGAGGTCCCTTATGAAGAATTCTTCAATTTTGTCACATGACAGTGGTGCACACCACCACTAAACCAGTCACTATAAAAAAAAAAAAATATGTAGGTACATTATTTTTTGCTGGGCAATCGATTGAGACTATTTATTTTAAAATCGGAGAGGGGTCGTCCAAAAGGTGATCGCTTTCATATGGAATTGCTCTTTTTTCAACTGTGGCAAAACAACTAACAAATGCAGTATAAATAACTAACAATGTCATAAAATTAACCTACAATTTTTTACTACAAAAATTTTGATACAACTGTAAAAATTGTTTAAAAAACACTTTTTTTAACAGTTCCTTTTTGGTATTTTAAAAATATTTTTTTAGTAAAAAAATCATTTTTTCCTTTCAATTACAATAAAAATTTGTATTTCCTACATCCAACTTAAAATGCAAAATCAAAATTCCAAACGGTACTCCATATATGACGTTTTTATGCATTGGAGATTCAATTAAATTTTCTAAATTTTATTTGCAAACTATGAACATATCAATAATAATCTATATAAATAAGCCAAACGAGAATTTTTAAAAACTCGACATAATTTTCTATTTTTAAATAACTAACAAAAATTAACTGATTTTTGCAAAATTACTATTTTGATTGCTGTTTGTGCAAAACTACTGCTTCAAATGACTGCTAGCTGAAAAACACGCCCTGCTGGATATATAAATGTTGGTTATATACTTCTGTTTGGAAAACATTTCCGTTCCCCATGTTTGTACTATAGCATGTTTGCTTGCAAATATAATTGTTTGCCTCTAAATAAATATATGTTTGGTACTAATGAAAATTGCCTTCAAATTATATATATGTTTATTATAAGTATTTTTGCATGTCCCAAACATACGAGTAATATCTAAAAAATTTTTAAATTGCAACTACATCTTTGTTTAGGTTTGTTAATTTGAATCATTGTAAACATTTATATAATCACATGCAAACATATTTAAAAGTGTATTTTTTCTGCGTGTGTTGCAAAAGTACAATACTTTTGTTCAGTTGTTAATCCATTTTATATGAAAAAATTTAAAAACATCAACGTTTTAGAAATCTATATTATAAATGAGCATCTTTGCTGGAGATAGACATGTAGTAAAATAAGGGGTTTGGTGGCTTTGCCCCCGCAGACCGGCCTATCTAAGTCGGCGCTTGTGTGTTTTGTTTTAATTCGTGTGTTTAGTCAAACTTCGCTGTATAAAATGAAATCTACTAAAATTTATTCATTCAATTAGTCAAATATTGAATAAACATAAAGCTTTTAAATGAAGCTAATGAATGAATTCTTTGGGAATGAATTAACGTAATTATATATAAATATTTTTTTAATTCTGAATTTTTTTTTTGTGAATTAAGCTCAAATTGAATTAATTCTTTCCAAGCTCTGCTAATTGCTGCAATGAAAATTTGGTATATTTATCTTTATTTTAAATGGTAATCTTAAAAATTCCGGGATTTCCGGACCATATTCCCGGGATTGCGGAAATAAAAAAATTTCCCAGTAATCCTTTGATGGGAAATCCCGGAAAGCATTCCCTACTTTCGTGTTATATTTTTATTAGTGTGTTTATGTCAAACTTCTCTTTATTAAATTAGTAAAATGTTGAATGAACATAATATTGGGTATTTATTAACGAAACGATATATAAAAATTTTAATTCTAAATTCAATTTTTTGTCAATTAACCTCAAACTGAATTAATTCTTTCGAAGCCCTGCTCTATAAATATCTGTAAAGAATGGTCCACTTATAATCTGGGCTCACAAGTGTTTTAATAACTTTTTAAGAAAAAGTGTAACATAATACGAGTAGTATGATGTATCAAATTCAAAGTCATTTGCTAATTCAAAGCTATTTATTCAGCTTTAAGAAAAAATATAAAAAAACTTTAATATCTTAATAAATACAAGGCCCGAAGGCCCTTTATTGGTCCTGAACCATTCTGTGGAATACCTGCGGGGTATGTTAGGGAAAGGCCCAGGGCATAGAGAGAGTCTGAATTCTCTTGTTACTGGGAAAACTCTTCTGGTCAGCGCCAGGCTAAAAGATTGATCTCTTATTCCAGTAGGGGATCGAGGCGACTCTTGTCGCTTGAAAGGGGGGTTTCGAGGACCTTGGCGTCGTACTTAACTGGACACTGTAATTTCAGATACCATCTGCACAAGAAGGGTCAATCGGATACGGATATGTGTAGGTTTTGTGAGATGGTGTCTGAGACCTCGGAGCCTGTTCTCTGCGAATGTCCCAGGCTTTGTGATAGGAGACTTAGGTTTCTAGGTGATCGCTTCATTTCGCCTTCCGACATCGCGAACATTTTGCCTAATAGGATAATTGGATTTATAGGTAGCTTGAATCTGTAGGTAACTTTAGGCAGCATAAAAGACCTACATTGGTCGCGGTGCATAGTGCCTTCTGATCTAATCTAATAAATACAAAAACTATTGGCATATTTCTCGGAGAGCATGGTAAAATATTTGCCATTATTGTACTGGCGTTAAAAGGGTAGTAAATAGTAGTAGTTGTTTAGTTATTTAAGAATTTAGTATTTATTTTAGTTATTTTAGTAGTTATTTTTCTATAAGAAAATGAAAATTGACAAAAAATACTATACTTCAGTAACAGTTGTTTTGAGTATTTATTTTAGTATTTTAATAAACAACTACCAAAATAGTAATTTTGTAGTACAGTACAGTTAGTTTTTTAAAATTCGAAGACAATGTCGAGTTTTTAAAAATTCTCGTTTAGTTTATATTTGTTATTATTATTCATAGTTTGCAAATAATAATTAGAAAATTGCATTGTATATCCAATGCATAACAACGTCATAACTGGAATACCGTTTGGATGTAGGAAATACAAATTTTTATTGTAATTAAAATAAAAAAAATTTGTTTTATTAAAAAGTATTTATTAAATATCGAAAAAATAACTGTTAAAACTGTACTTTTTACAACTTATGTAGTCGTTTTATGTTCATTGCTTTTCGCTCGTTTTTATGGTCGATAGTCGTTTTTTTTATGTTGTCAATAGTTAAAAATTACTACATGGTTAGTAATTTTTATGACAAATACAGTCATCGCCTTTTTGACTGCATTTGTAGTCATTTTAACTGACATTTCCAGTCATTTCTACCTTCTAAATTTCCTGAGTGTATCTATATTTCATTAAAACTATATTTCAGCTTACTAGCTTTCCATTTGCGTAAACTGCAACAAATTGACTTGTGTTTTTTTTTTTTGGTTATAGTTTAACCAATAAAAGTTTGAAACATACCAAGTCTGCATTTGAGATAGAAAAAGGCTGTGGTCAAGATGACATTTTTTATTGGTCGTCCATTTTGTGAAAAAGCTAAATGGTGTTGACATGATCTTCCAAAAACTAAAAACTGTGATGCGAATGTCAAACCATATATATGTATGTGTTTTCAGCAGTATGGATTGTTTTTGTAGCCATACTTCAAATTCAAGCAAACAAATGTGAAATCCCAAAAAACATTTAATTTTGCTACTAAAATCTTGCGTAATCACTTTTTTGAAAAGTGCCCTTATCCAATTGCATGCAAAATACCAATTTGTGCAAATGTTTTCGTTTAATATTTTGTTTATTCCTTACATTTTCTACAGTTTTTAACCAAATCTCTTCATATAGTGTCCACACTAGATATTAACTTTAATATTTTTCTGTCAGCAAACTTTCAAATTCAATCTCCGAGAGAATTATATTACGTGTGGACCACACATTACTGTTACTGTTAGTATTATATCTGATATCAAAATAGTGTTGTTATGATAAATCCCTACACAGCAATATCATGATATGAGCTGTCAAAATACACACACACACACACACACATAAAAGATTGTAAACAAAAAAATAAATAAAAGTTAAACGCCTAAAATTAAAAAAATACAAGAAGAAAAAGTGTATTAAAAAGTGTTTAACTGTTATAAATCAATTTAAAGTTATTTACTCAACTAAAAACAAAAAATTATGAAAAGACATGATATAAATATGAATACTCTACCCTAAACATTAATATGAATATAGATAATTTAATTCCGTTATTCTGTTGGCGTTCTCGCACATATTATATCCAGCTTAATATCTAATGTGGACTCCGTGTCAGAAATGGTGCAAGTAATGTCTAAACATATATATAAAACATATATAAATTTCGTACTTACATCTGGGGCGTTGTTATGTCTGTTTACTTTAGTCCAGATTTTAAGTGGGCAAATCCCATAGTATACTCCAATTCTGAAATTTTTTGTATTTTTACGGATTTTTATTTTACCAAACATGGTTGTTTTAGTATTTTCTTATTTCCCGGGAATCCCGAAATACTTCCTGGGAATCGAGAAGTGAAAATCGGCAAAATTCCCGGGAACTCCCGGGTTAAAAACCCTACTTGAGATCTTTAATTTTAGTGAAGGTCTTTGACCAGAAAAATGTATGAAATGTTATCTGCGCAATGTTGTTTTTTGTAACTTTAACTCTTCCAAATCTATCTACAATAACCACTCATAAACCCACAACAACAAAATTTAAACAACTTAACAAACTTATTTGCAACCGGCGTAGCTAGACCATTTTTCTAAAGGGGAGTCTATAGCACTACACAGAAATATATTTTCGTATGTAAAACCGTTTTTGTTTTCTTATATATTATATAAAACTACGTTATATGGTAATAGACTGGACTAGTTTTATAAAAATGAAGCTTTTTAATAAATTTTAAGACATTTTGCATTCACTTTGTGAATTTTAGAAAATTAAAAGTTTTTCATAGAAACCCCCCGTAAAAATGCTTGAAAAAGCAAATGTAACATAGGCTTAAAAGGGAGCTTTTAAAAACTTTCGACACACGTTTCAGATAATGGTCTTTCAAATTTCATTAAACTTGGTGTTTATATTCTCCTAGTAAATGTGGACTTTACGTATTTTTTCTTTTGTCAAAATTCGTAACAGTTTGCACTTATTAGCTGCTCAAAGAGTTTTTAACAAATGTAAAAAGCTGCATTATTACACCTAACATCGAAATCCAGGGTGAACAAGATTTCGATCATATGGCAGTGTATAAAATAATACACGAAAAAGACTTCAAAATCTAGTTTCAACTGGATTTCCAGGCTTTTCTAAACGCAGCTTATAGTGAATTTACATTATTCCTCAAATCTGGTTTAAACCGGATTTTGGTGACAATCTGGGTATGTAAAGTAATTTCAAACCAGATTTTCCGTACAAATTCATAATTAGATTGTCGAACAATCTGCTTTAAAATTAGTTCAAAATTAGGCTGTAGCGATATAACACTGTGTTTTCCCCTATTTCGGGAGAGAAATTTGCAAAGTGGATGCTACACTTCTGAAAAAAAAAAAAAATATAAAATAAAATAAAATAAAAAAAAATTATTTAATTTAGGAAAACTAAATAAAGCGAGTGTTAAACCCAATAAAATCAAATTTTTCACTGAAAGGCAAACTCAAATCACCATCCAGTTACTTATTTTTACTTCCGGAAAAGACAATTTGTGCAAACATCATTGATATGGTGACCAGAAGAACAAAAACAAATATCGTCCTTCCAAAAAGTCATTATTTTTTAAATTTCCCTAAAGACAGGTGCTAGTTAAAAAAATTGTAAATTTAGGTAAATAAAAAAATATGTATTAACCCAGTGTAGACACGTTGTTACTTTTATCACTACCAGTAATGACACCAGCTTACTATCTGCATTACTTTAACACAAATAATAAAAACTTACTAATAACTAGTTAATTTTCCCATTATTTCAAAACAAAAAAAAAATGCCTTATCCATTAGTACTTGTTTTTAATATTATTTTAAATAAAAAGTTATGAGTTAAAAAGTTATTAAAACCAAATTATTTATTATTCTGGAAGGAGCTAAACCAACTTCTTCCCAGGCCAGATTATCTACGCCAATGTTATTTGGTGTTTGGATAAAGTAAATCAACCATATGTATGTTGCGGTTTAAATAGCGCAACTATTTGATACAACCTATGTACATATAGCATGGATGGTAACCGATTTATTTCGGTAACGGTTCCTTAGGTGTAACGATATTTCAGTTAATTCGGTATCGGGTTTTTAGCGTTATTACTTATTTCGGTAAGTTATTTTGGTAACGTTATACGTTATAACGGTTTTACAGTTATTTCGGTAACGGTATTTTAGCGGTAACGCTATTTCAGTTATTTTGGTAACGTTATACGTTATAACGGTTTTACAGTTATTTCGGTAACGGTATTTTAGAGGTAACGCTATTTTAGTTATTTAGGTAATGTCAATGAACACCGATATTTTTAAGCCCCATCATACCAATGACTGGCTAGTTTGCGATCAAGCTTTGGGAAGATATATCTATTAATATAATATCTATTCGCTAACGGTATTTTATGAATAAAGATATTTCAATTATTTCGGTAATGGTATTTTAGAGATATCTTTAGTAAAGTTGTTAAATATTCGGCCCATTTCAAAAACAGGTTTTCGAATACTTAAAAAACTCACTTTTTAAAAACCGGTTTTTGGTTTTTGAAGTTAAAACCCGGTTCGAATAATCGGGTTTTCGGTTTTTTAAATCACTTTGTATTGGTGATATCTGAAATTGTTTGTACAAATTTTAAAAGAATGCTAAAAATTTAAATGTTGACATATAAAATTAAACAGATACCCTTTCTAAGTTCCTTTCTTATGTGATCAAAATCTTTAATAGACTTCAAAGTTATTCTTAGAGAAGACAAAACAAACAGCAACTAAAAATCAATATTTGTCCAAAATTGTAAAGTAATTAGGCTCCAACGATAGTATCGATCTTAAAGAACACAACAGCTTATAAATTTACGGTTTGAGCGTATTTTGAAAAAATTTTATTGTAGCTTTATTTCGCGATATGGGCGTCAATAAACGTATTTCCAAAAAATTTTGTGCACCAATTTTTAATGGTAAAAAGTGAAAAAATGCATTTTTAAAAATTAAACTTCATGCAGAAAGTTTTTGTTACAAAATGACCCGAAATAGCGATTATTATTATTAATATAGTATTGCCTATCACGTGATGATAGGTAAAAATTTACCAACCAAAATCTATAATCCTAACCCAAGAAACATTTTTAGGGACTCTCCTACACGTACGGAATCATGAATCCGTCTTTAAATTGACTACAATTGTAGTTCATTTAAAACAAACAAACCAAATCAAATTACTGAATTATGATTTTATATTCATTTGATACAGTATTTTTTATTTAAAAAATAAAACAAATTAATGTTTTTTTATTTTTGACTGCATATGTGGTTCATTTTTACTACAATTGTGGTTCATTTTTTGAACAGTAAAAAACACATAACACTGTTTACTGAAATGTAAGTCGTCATTTCTTCAAGTGAAATTTCATTTGTTTTTAACTACATATGCAGTGGTCCGTAACTACATAGTATTCTAAGTGTAGAAACTTCCAACAATTAAGAAAAATATCGTCAATTTAGGCAAATGTAAAAGTCCGATTTTGGTAAAAAAAAAACAGGTACGGAAAGGTATCGGATAAGGAATGCTAAAAACGGAGTCCACTGCGGTTTTATCACTTCTTATCGGTCTGTTAACGGTCCATAATTATGGACCGTAATTATAATTAACGGACTTTTAACGGATTCGAATCAGTTTCGATGTTCCTTATAATCCATTTTCTGGACCCCGTATACGGAACCAGAAAACGGTACGTATACACTCACAATATTTTTTCCGTAAAGACTACTCAATATACACATTAAATTAACTGAAAATCAGTTAAACACAGGACTACTTACTTTTCGTTTAAAACAATTGTATTGTTTAGTTTATTTTCAACTGTTGAAAAAATAATTGACTAAGCCGATAAAAAACGATAGATTGTTTTCTTTTATTTCAATACTCAATATAATATAACAACTTTATTTTAACTAACCGAAAGTCCGTTTTTTTGTTTATTGAATAACAGACAGAAAGTTAAAAAATATATTTCTTTTTTAATTTAACTGTATATTCCATTGAAACAACTTCTCCGATTATATTTGTAAATAACTGTTGAACTTTTATGGAAAAGTTCTTGTGAGTGTACGCATTCGGAATCTGTTAATTCCGTACAGTAAACGTTACGAAAACGGAACGTTTTGTTTGTTGGGAATGTACATATTTGATACAAAGAAAAAAAAAAACTTGGTGAATCCAAAAAAAGCATAACTGATTAAAAAAAGCATAAAAAAATAAAGGGAACAAAACTAATTTGTCTTCTTAGGAGTTTTTTAATTTAAAACTGAGAGAAACCCTTGCAAATAATACCAAAAATGTTTATTTCTCTAAAATTTTCAGATTGAAAAATATTCGAAAACGCCGAATTATTCGAGACGAAAAAATCGGTTTCTCGATTAACTTGAAAAAAACCGGTTTGTAAAAACCGGAAAATAGGAAAAACCCGGTTTATTGAATAATTTAGAAACCGGTTTTGACAAATCTAATCGATAGTCAGTTGGAAGGGTTTTGAATCGTAAACTTTATTTTGGCGGTATTGCCTGCCATCCCTGACATATATACGATATTTGTAATAAATGAAACTACGATAATGCAATTTTTTTCTTATAATATGTATAATATGTTACAAATATTTTCATATAACTTATAATTGCATTATTGATATTACACATACTACATATCGTCAGCATCAATGCAATATAGCGTATGTAACAAAATTTTCAAACTCGTTTTTACACACAAAAAAATCGTTTACAAAATAAAATCGTTTTAACGTTTTACAAAGTAAAATAAATAACAAAATAATAATTTTGAATCCAAAAACGCTCAAACAAGACTCAAAAATAAAATTTTCTTGCATCAGAAATGATTCAAAAATGACTCAAATCTACGGGGAAAATTTATATTCATTTTGTGGACTCAAAAATAGCTTAAAAAGTACTTCAGTTGATGACGAAAAGTTTTGTTGACACATTCAGTGAGGAATTGTAAATTTTATTTTACTAAAAAATTTTAATTAAAAAACAATTTTTCATAATTGCAATTTTTCATAAATGCAATTATTAATTATATGACAAATTTCATTAGTGAGTGATTGTGAAATGTAATTGACGCCGCCCATGTCTGCTATATTTATTACCATTATTTTTTTTAAATACCCCACTGTGCGCCCTTTAACATTTTAGATGACGATGTGTATTTGTATGTTGTAGCTACTGGCTTGTACGAGTAAATTTAGTTTGTTATGAAATATAATTCAATCATGTACAATTTCATTTGCAGTTGTTTATGCCATATTTATACTAAGCGGATTCATGTAATCTCGTATACACATACTAGTCTTTACCAAGAAACTGTTAGCATATTGGGGGCATTTATAACAACACAGAAAAAACAGTAGGCACCAACATTTGAATTTGTAAATGTAAACACCCTTATTCTTAAATTCAAATTTATTTCCAACAAATTTTTTGTTTGAAATGCTTGAAAATTTTTGTTTTTCATATAAAAATTCCTTAAAAACAAAAATTCAAAATTACAAAAAAAAATATACAAAAGGGTGTTTGCATTTACAAATCACCATTGTTAGTGCCAATTTAACAAATAATTTACAAAAATACTCCTATTACTTCCACTTCACTAATAACACAGTGCAACAGTGAAAAAATTGCACGGACTCGACAGTATAGGTTCGATTGTACTACCAAAGGTAAGTAAAACCCTGTACTCGGTTTGGCCACCAATTTCTTTTATGGACCTCAAAAGATTTTGAAAATCAGTGCACCACTCAAAAAAGGCGTACTCAGTTTTTGGCCAACAGCTAATTCAGACTTGATGATATTGCTTTACTATATTTGGCAATAATGAAGTGAAGAGTCTACTGAACAAAGTTAATGAACATTTTATGTTCAAAAAATCATTTTTTCCTGCACTTTTTTGAAAAAATATAGGAAAAAATTATTTTTTTTTTGCTTTTTCAGCATAACTTACAGGGACTCATAATTTTTCACTAACAATATATGACAAAATTGTAGCCATTGCAAATCTGTACAACGTTTGTGAACACATCAATACAATGTGAATGTGTCTAGCCATCCGAAATAGCTTACAAACACCACATAGTACCTTATAAATAGTCGTTTTTGACTAGACTACACTTTTATTACATTTTTGTTTATTTTTTTTTTTGTTATTGAAGAAAGTAAACAAAAATAAAATGTTTATAAAATTTGTTCAGTAGACTCTTCACTACATTATTGCCAAATATAGTTAAGCAATATCAAAAAGTCTGAATTAGCTGTTGGCCAAAAACTGAGGACACCTTTTTTTGAGTGGTGCACTGATTTTACTGATTTTCAAAATCTTTTGAGGTCCATAAAAAAAATTGGTAGTCAAACTGGCCAAACCGAGTACAGGGGTTTACTAACCTTTGGCAGTACAATCGAACCTATACTGTCGAGTCCGTGCATTTTTCCAGAAGTCTTCATATGTTGCACTGTGTAATTACATACGCGTTTTGTTAAACGGCTGGCTGGTCTAAAAATAATTATTTTTTCTTTTAAATTACAGATTTTTCTATAATTTTTACAGACTTTTTTTGTAAACAACAACTGTAAACATTTTTAATTTGATTTAAATTTTTTTTTTTTTCAAAAACATTGATAATGTTACTTTATATAATGTATCTTAAGGCCTAAGGAGCTCTAATTTAAATAGAGTCTCTATTTTAAAATATTTTGATATTATTTAAATTAGTGCTTGCTTTTTTAAAGCTTTTCGTGCCATTCCGTTGGCCAAACTTATGAAAAATTAAGGAAATATATATATAAATTTTTATCCGGTTAATCGGCCTGTTTTAAGCTTGATTCACACGCCATCCACCCCTATCCACCAGTATTAATCA
This sequence comes from Delia radicum, assembly GCA_021234595.1. Classification (NCBI taxonomy): domain Eukaryota; kingdom Metazoa; phylum Arthropoda; class Insecta; order Diptera; family Anthomyiidae; genus Delia; species Delia radicum. The sequence goes on along the minus strand of CM037855.1, from coordinate 205,381,672 downwards.
TACGTAATGTCATTTTCAAACGAGAATTTACAATAATTTGAGAATTCGTATCACCAATAATGGGAAATAATAGCTATGTGTGGATAGCATGTGAATTTCCCCTTAACCGATTAATCGGTTCGAAGAATTATTTGAGTTTTAAATTATTTGTTTTGATATTAACCGAAACAGAGGCGATTAATCGAGGAAAAGGTTAATCTATGAACCGAATTGGAAACACTAGTTTTTTCATAAATAAAAATATTAGCCGGATTCATTTAATATCGTTTAAAGTGTAACAATTGTATATTTACCACATTAGTGTCATTCATATTTTACCAACCCTGGAAAGTATTTTTTACAATTTGTTTTGTATTTGTATTCCTACACTCAAAAAAAAAAGTTAGTAAAGTCAGCAAAAAAAAATTTTGCTGAGTTAGCAAAATTTTAGTCAGGAGGGTGCTTGCAAAAAAATTGGTTATGTCAGCGAAATTGTTTGCATTAGTAGACTCAGCAAAAGTTTTGCTAACACTTAGTAAATTAGATATTAAAAGAACCTTACAAAAAATTATTAAAATTTTTGATGAATATTAGTAGACTGAAAAAAACTTAAAAAATTTGTAGAACAATTGTTCTTTAGTTAACTTATTTGCTGAAAATCATAAAACTTATTTTTGTGATTATTTTAAAAATAATTTACAATACGTTACAAAATATAAAAATGTTCATACTCCCACATTGACGACATGAATTAAGGTAATATTTAAAAAATATATATAAATAATTATATATGACACAAACAAAATTTTCTTTCAACTACTTACATCAATGGTTGTCTAAATGACGCTATCTTTTAAAGGAACGTAAATTATAGAAACGAAACGAAAAAAAAATGACATATACAACCCTTTCTTGCAATAAGGAAAAGGGAACCCTAAAAATCTGACTAAGATGTGTGTTTTTGTCTTTCTCTTTAGTTGGTCTACCTGTCTGTATATTTGTTTGTAATTTTGCCACACTGGATTATTAATCTCTATAAACATTTAGTTTAGAAATACACATTTAGTCTTCATTAAATTTAAATATTTTATTTTGTCTTTTATTGAATTAATAGACAATTACTTTCACAAGCCGGTGCCAACACAAAATTTAAGTTGTTTTAATCCGCAATTTTGTTTTATGTATGAAAAACAGATACAAAAATCTTCCATGGTTGATTTTTTTTATATGTCTTACAAGAGTTGTACTTTTTAGTATCATTTTCCTCGTCACTAATACATCTTGACATGCCTCGACATCTTCGTTGTCGTTCACACTATTAATGTGCTTATCAACACAATTTTTTTTAGCAAAATTATTTTAGTAAAACATTAGTAAAATATTAGTAAAACATTAGTTCAAAACAGTTAAGTGCTAATTAAGTATAACTAACATTTTAGCTGAAAACATAATTTTAGCAAAAAAACTGCTGAAAAATAGTATACCTGATTTACAAGACGTTTTACTAACTTTTCTACTAACTTATTTTTTTGAGTTTTTGTTGCAAACGTATATTTAAGATACGTCAACATTTGTAATTGTACGTGCCTACAAATACGCACTGTATACATATACACCATATACGAGAGTATTAATAATTGACCCCATTGTAAATATATTTTGAAATCAAATTTTAACTACACTGTTTTTGTTAGGACAATATAATGTTTAAGCAAAAAAAGTTATAACCCTAATAAGTCCCTTCCATCATTGATAACGTTCACTTATGGTTAACATATTTTTGACCTACATTTCAACATCAATGCAATATTATCTTAACTCATTCAAATGGACTTCTAAAACACATTCTCTATTCATTTAAAGTTACAATACACTGGTTTGCATTATGCGTTTATTGTTTGGGAAACCGTTAAGAGTTTCAAAATATAATCATTAGAGCGGCATTTGTTTGTATGAAGAAACACTTTTTTCAGAAAATTAATTCATTTAATTACAATTCACACGCTATCCATCTCTGTCCATCGATATCTACTATTTCCCCCTATTGTTGATACACTCAAAAAAAAAGGCTGAAAAGTCCGCAACATTTTTGCTAAATTCAGAAAAAGTGTTGCTGAATTTACCAACTTTATTTCTGATATGAGCAATTTTTCTGCAAAGATCCTCCCGACAAAAATATTGCTGACTTTAATGACTTTTTTGGAGTGTACTAATTGTCAAATTATTGTAAATTTTGTAAATTCTCTTGTTAAAATGACATTTCGTATTATTAATACTGGGAAATAGTAGATATGGGCGAATAAGTGTGGATAGCGTGTAAATCAAGCTTTATTGTTCAGCTTATTGTAGTACTAGGTCTTAAAGTATTGTAGTGCGAATTTAAGAAAAACTCGTGGCGCCCGGAAACCAAAATTTTCGATTTTTGAATTTTTTTTTAAATTGCTTTAATAGAAATATGTATTACGACCATGGATGGTAGCCGAATCGATGCATATATCGGTAAGGGTAACATTATTTTCCAACTTTGGCAACCGTTTTATTCGGTTTGGATAACGTTTAATTGGATAAGGGTATTTTGTGAATATTTCGTTAGGGCATTTTAAGGTTAGCGTTATTTTATGTTATATCGTTATGTTATTTCAAGCTTAACGTTATGTAATTGTAATTTACATATTTTTAAGATAACCGCAATATCTAGCACAGCTAAATTAAAAAGTGCAAAATGCATTCCAAAATTGCAACAACAGTAAAAATGCATTTTTAGAAAGAATAGGCTATTTTGGATTAGAGATGGTAACTAAAAGTAGACAATCGCAGCTTTTTTAATTTTTGAAGGGTAAAAATTTTAATATAAAGTCTAATATAATTATATCTCATTAGATAAGATCCCATATATAAACACATACAAATTGATTCGAATAATGGGTCATCTAAGTGTATCTAATTATATCAAATTAGATATAATTTGCTACAATTTTATCCGAGATGTGTCCATATCCGGGAAATTAAATTATATATAATTAGATATAAATATATCTGATTTTATAAAATTTTAGCCGATAGTAGGTATTAACGTTGAAAATTAAAATTTCTAGAAATCAACCATTTTCAAGACCCAATTTTCTAAAATGAAAATATCGCTCATTTACTACAAGAACGTCACAACTCAAAAAACATGATTTTTGAGTTAATGACGTAGAATTATTCGTTATATCATGTATCATATTGTGTAAAAAATTCGTATTGATATCTTGGATCCGTATACGGACCAGAAAACGGATTTTCAGGACCATCGAATCTGATTCGAATTCGTTGAGATAAGCAATATAAAAAACGGATTACAAAAAATTAATATGGACCTTAAAGGGCCAATTTACGGACCGTCATTTACGGAGCGGGCTCCGTGTTTAGCTATCCGTTTCCGTAATTTTTTAAAAAAAAATTTTTTTAAAAAAATATTGCCTACTTATTTTTTAAATATCCAGAAATAAATTTATAATTTATAATCCATGCGTACATAAATACAGTTGTTTTTCGATTTAACGAACTATATAATGTCAGCCCTGTTCGTTAAATTGAAAAATTCGTTAAATCGAGTACTATTTATTTATTTATTTCCCATGTTTTCTAATGTTTACACCACAAACTAGAGTTGTGTCGTTCATGAACGAACTAGTTCAATTGAACGACTCACTCAATTGAACGATATGACTCGTTCACCAATATTCGATCTTGTAGTTCAATCGTTCATTTCGTTCAATCGTTCATTTCGTTCAATCGTTCATTTCGTTCTTTTTATTCACAGAACAATTGCATCTCTTTTCAATTAAAACTGCTTGTAAGAGCAATTCTTTTTTTATGAAATAGTAGTAATATTGTTTCAAATTAAGAAAAGCAATTACAGTCATACAAATAAAATGTTTTTTACACAAAATAAATAAATTTTTGTTAGAAAAGTTGCAGTTTTATAACACTTTTTGTCTACGTACAGTAAAATTTGTGAAAAAAAACTAGTAAAACATGACTAGTGCGTAATAATTGTCAAACGAACGACACAGTTCACAACACGCAGTTCAGTCACAAGTCAAAGGAAAAAAGAACGATTGAACGATTTGAACGAACTAGTTCACTGACTCGAATTGAACGGTACTGACCGAGTCACCAAAATGAACGATTAATCCCAACTCTACCACAAACGATCGTACAAGAATGCTAAAAACTCCACCAAAAGTAAACACAGAAAACGCAGCCAGAACATCGTTGGGGAATCCCCTTTCTCTATATGTCTATTGCTTTTGCATATTGTTTGCGGAAATCTTTGTATTTGCATCTCATTCTATACTTAAGCAAGATATATTTATATAGGTAGTCTTACTAGAACAACAACTACAACAAACAATACAAAAACAACAGGCATTTTGTTGTTGAGTACAGTACAGTACAGTGTCAAACCATGTAAGAAATATCAAAACCAGGGAAGAGCAAGATAAACAGATAAAGACTACCTACATATATAAATATATCTTGTACTTAAGACTCTAATTTTGTATTTGTTCGTTATATAGATTACAAAATTACGGTACAAAGTTACGGTGTTCGTAATATAAGGTACTCAATTCAAAATTTTTATGAGTTCGTTAAATTCCGAATTCGTTAAACCGATGGTTCGTTAAATCGAAAAACTACTGTATGTATATTTACAAAATATTAATAAAAAATCTTACATCACTAAATAGAGAATATATACCAACAAGACAAATTTGAAACGTTTTTCGGAAATAATCATAAACACTATCAATCACTATTACAGTTGCCCGTATATTAAAAATGCAGTTGTTGATGAATATATAGTCTCATTCTGAAAACAAAGAGAAAAACATTTACTAGCTTAGGTTTAGTTTAAAAAAATATTAGATTCTTCATCACGAAAAGTCAAATTAGACCCACAAACATTATTTCACAAAGTTAATGAAAAATTTCTTAAAAAAAAATTCACTATTAAATTTCCTAAACTTTATGAAAAAGCTTCATAATTTTTATGAAACTACTTTTAACGATACATTTTCTTTAGGCGTATGAAATTTAATTAAATTACATTTTTCATAAAATTTTATGCAAAACTCCATTAATTTGAGTTATATTAAGTTATTCGAATTATCTTAAATTTTACACCAGTAACAATTCAAACAATATTTTATGAAAGTTAAAGTAAATATACCTTCAATAATCATGTGTATAAAATTGAAAAGCAGAAGAATTTTACTGTGTAAGTTTTCTGCGAGATATTTGTAGGTGAATTTACAAGTTATCCTTTAATCAATATTGACATAATTATGATCAAATGAAAAGCCGCTTTGTCTACTTTCCTAGTGCGAAAATAAATCTTTTTAGATAGCTTTTAAAAAAATTCTAGAAAGGAGGAAATAATTTTTTTTTTGTAAAAATCAAACCGCAATATCTCGAAAACTATTCGTGTTCAGCATTCCAAAATTAATAGGAAATAATGTGTCGCAAGACATAACTGGTTTTTTAAAGCAATTTAAGAAAATTTTTAAAAAATCGAAAACTTTGGTCGCATGGGTTAAAGCTTTCCGATTTTTTTTAAATTCATATCACATGACTTTTAGACCTAGTGGTACAATAAATAAGCGCAACAATAAATTTTGTCAATTAAAATTGATAAAAATCGAAAGTTACAAAAAATAAAAAAATGCCGCTCTAATATGAATGTATTGTCAGCAGAATTTTAAATTAAATATCAAATTTCACATTATTTAAAAATAATAGATGATCATAAGTACATTACAAAGATGGATTTCCCTTTAGTAAATGTACTTTGTTGCTGTTTACTTCTTCTTTGTTAATCACCCCATTAGATTCAAAAACTCAAAGAAGTCGCTTACTTACAAAAAAGGTATACTATTATCGGTTTAGGGGGCTGAGGTCCCTGGGGCCACAGTCCTCAAAAACCGTTTCGCCTAGAATAATATAAGTGTGGACGAAAGGAAATTTTCTTACGATATCAGAAATTTTTAGACTCAACTCAACCGATTTGTTTAAATCGAAATGTTGTTAGTGTAATAAACCACCCAAAGGTATTAACTTCCGTAATATTTAGTGCCCGACCGAACAGTTCGGCCAAAAAACTATATTTTGCCGGTTTTTTGATATCTAGAGGCAATGATGACAAATTTTGGTATTGGAAACATGTTTGTTGAGCCGATTTAATTCGATGTTGTGTATAAAATTTAAGAGAAAAGCCGAAGTTTAGCTATAAAGTTAAAAGTTCGGCCGCCGAACTATTTTCAATTTGGCCGAACTTTCTGAGGACGAACAGTGAATTCATTGCTTAACTACAGACTTTTCTTCAAATTTGACACTCAAAATAGCATCTAATTAGCCCAATAAACATTTTTCCATCGGCCAAATTTGTCCATAATGCTTTAAAATACCGAATACAGACCAAATGCATTTTCTGGCCGAACTGTTCGGTCGGACACTAGTAATATTACATGCACACAATAGGTACGTGTCCTGTTATGAAAAAATAAAAAAAACACAAAACAACCAAAAAAACGTCAAAAAAAAATGTATGTACAAAATGTCGCTAAAATTCGTACCACTTTTAGATTTTTTTAACCATTTTTATTAAAAAAAATATACTTAAAAAGGGTGTAGTAGGTAGCCACATTATATTGATCATGAAACAAGATCCATTTTTGAAATCCTGAGTAAATATTCTTTCATTTGAGTACTCACACTTATATGCTGCTAGACGTGCCGGTTTTTTAGGGCCAGGCGGGCCCAGTCCCTTATTTCCAGACAGAAACAAATTTTCTTCTTTTAATTCCAGAGGAGCTCATATTTTTTTTTTGAGGGGTGCCAGAAAAACAAACTTCCCAGCAAAACCACACATTACCAAATAATGGGTAAAGTAATGTATCGCCATTGGGTTCCACTCATTACAATACAGCTTACTTCACTGATGAATTTTACAGGCGTTGAGCGTTGGTGGACTCATTGTCTAGTAGGGGGTAAAGTAACTGGTTACTTATATGATTACCGGGTTCGGAAAAGTAATGTGTTTATAAATAGATTTTCATAAAAAAAAATTATTACAAAAATTTTTTTTCATTTATAGTAATTAAATGTGCTAAAGTCCCAAAACTTATTTAACAAAAGACCTGAAGATTTCCTTAGGCAGGAATGAAATCCGGATAGGGACACGCCTACATCAGATTGCTTTTCACAATTTGTTAAATAAGTTTTGGGACTTTAGCACATTTAATTACTATAAATGCAATTAATGTTTATCCCGATGAAAATAAATTTAAATAACAAATATGCAGGTGCTTGTGCAAATTTAAATGTAACTGACACTAATAGAAAACATATGATTTTCTATTGTTGATTTACTTGAATAAACGTCACTACATTGCTAGGTCTGTCAAAAAAACAGAGTAGTATTTGGAAGATGACAAAGCCAATTGTGACAATTTTTTGTTGTTGTTTTGGTTTTTCTTTGATATTTTAAATTTTGAATCTCGCTCCTAGACGAGGACAAGAAATTCTCATTGAGTTTGTGATTTAACATAACAAATATCTCTAGAAACTCTAATAACAAAGTCCCCTGAAGATTTCCTTAGGCAGGAATGAAATCCGGATAGGGACACGCCTACATCAGATTGCTTTTCACAATTTGTTAAATAAGTTTTGGGACTTTAGCACATTTAATTACTATAAATGCAATTAATGTTTATCCCGATGAAAATAAATTTAAATAAAATTTTTTTTTTTTTAAACTAAATAAATTATGTGGTCATGTTGAGACTCGAACCTGGGGTCTCTGGTGGTTAGGCGAGAACATTACCAACTGAGCTATGGTCTCTTATATTAACGGGTTGCTTAAAATGTAAATGATTTCCTATGCTTTGAGTTTTCGTTTGTGAAGTTAAAAATATATATCTCACCTCATGCTTAAAAAAAATCATAAAGTAGTGTTACTTAACGTTTATATTTCTTGCATTATGTAATTGATGATTGGTAAGTCATTATCTTTTGTTTCGAATATAATGCATTATGTAACCAACCATTGGTAACTCATTACTCTTTGTTTCGAAATAATACTGAAGGAAAGGAGTATTCATTACAAAGTAATGCATTATGTAACCCATTATCGGTAACTCATTACTTTTTTTTTCTTTTGAAAATAATGCTACATGTTAGGCGTATACATTACATTATCGCACCCAATACCAAAGTTTTCCTGGGTTTTGCCAATGATTGTCACAACCATTTAATAATATGGTTGTCGCAATCATAAACCCAAAAAAATTGTACTGCTTTTCGAATATGCCATGACATTTACAACTCTATCACATTTCCAACTCTATCACATTTCCAACTGTGGAAGTAAGCTATAAGCGTTTGTATTTACTGTAGAAACGTTTAAATTTACTAATGTTACATCTACTTCCTTGCCAATGCGGTGCAGAGAATTATCTTTAGTTATAATTATTAGTAACTATAAGTTTTCTTTAATCCGCCTCATGGCCAACACAAATATATAAAAGTGTTTTTCTGTTACTTCTAAAAAACGAATATATCGCACACCTAGTACAAAAGTGACTCAACTCAAAATTTTTAGTTTTTCAGAAATCGAAAAAAAAAACATTTGCAACTTTATATTTATTGAAGCATAAAGAAAGACATAACTGTTTTTTAGCAACAGTTAACAACAACAAAATACACTGATATTTTTTTAATAGATAAACAAGTATATTGTGCATAGTTTAAGCATATAAAACTCAAAAATTAAAATTTTGAGTTGAGTCACTTTTGAACTGGCTGGGTGTGCGATATGTATGTACTTTTCTAAAAAACACCCAGAAAAATATGTGTAGAATTAACTGCAAATTACAGTTAAAATAAATTAATCCAACTGCAATATGTAGTTATTTTTAACTGTTTAGTAAAAACAATGTAGTAAAAACATGTACAAATGCAGTTAGAACAACATTACCAGCATTTAAAAAAAATATTAATAAAAAAAAAAAAAAATTTTTATACCATAAACACACTGTGATGATGGTATATATCATTTTGTCATTCCGTTTGTAACGCATCAAAATATATGTCTAAGGCCCAATAACTTATATATATGTATATTCTTGATCCTTATGAAAATCAAGTCGAAAATCTAAGCGATGTCCGTCGAAATGGCGATCACGGCGCGAAAACACCATAGAAACGGAATCGGTTCAAAAGTTATGAGTGAAAATATGAAGGTACCTTTAAATTTTCCATTAAAATTGGTGTATATTAGTACAATTTCATAGTAGCGTTTGCTGTATAAAATATAACGTCTTATTTTTCCACCAGATGCTAATATTTTAAATTCACTTCAAATTTTTATTTCGATTGAAAATTTTTTTCAGCTTAAAAATGTTTTTTACCACAAAAATATTTTTGTTCATCCAAAAAAGTCTTACACTTCAACATATATTGTATATATTATTATATATAATATTTTTACCTCTACAATGTTTTTCTCCTATTTTTTTCCTGTTCCATTTGCAATATATACACTGTGGAGGGTAGATAAAAAAAATTGTTAAAACAAAATTTAATGCATGAACATACTTGTTTTTAAACATACTTAACTTGATTTTATTTTTTAATAAACTCCACTATTGGGAAACTTTATTGACGCAAGATATCACTTTAATAATTCACATTTCACGATATTTTTCAAATCATTCATGCCACATGTTGAATTGAAATACAAATACACAGAAAAAATTATGGGCCAAAAATATCTAATTAATCGATTGTTTGAATATCAATGGCAATTTAAACAATTTTTTTAATTGATTCAATTAAAAAATTTATTGAATTTTCTAATATATCATACAGTGTTGACAACATGTAAACAAAATTTTTAAAAATTTGGCAAACTATTTTTTTTTATTTTATTTAGATTAAAAATCAAACAAAGGTTTAATTATATCAATATATTATTTAATTTGTAAATAAAAAGAAAACAAATCGCAAATGATTAACTTTTAATAAGTTGAATAGTTTACCGATTTCAAATACGCGCAAAATCGTAGTTATTTCACTAGAGTTCGCAACACTCTTTTTGTTGAGATATTCGTGTACGCACGAAAACTTAATTTAGTTTCGTGTTTTATCTGTGGTAATAAAAGTGCACATGTGGATTTAAATAAACCTTATCGAAAAAGGATAATTAGACTATTATTTTTGTAAATAATTACATTTTTAATAAGTATAAGTGTCATTAAATTATCATTTTAAAGTTGTGTGTGATTTTTATAAGAAAGCAATTCAATTACAAGAAAAAGTTCAAGACAAGCAAAACAAAAATTTTGTCATTACTTTTATTTGTTTTCTTATAATACATTTTTATATTAAAAAGCTTTAATTATATTATAAAAAAAATGTCAATTTAATTTACAAACCTACATTTCTTTTTTTTATTTAATGGGGGGCATATAACAAAAATAAAAAAATACGAGTTATCAATTAAAACTACCATTGTTTTCTTCTCAAGTTTCAATTAAAGTTTTAATCAATTTAACTAATCTTTTTAATTGAGGTTGTAAAGAAAAACAATAACTCTTTTAATTGATATTATTATTATTTTAATTAAAAGAGTTTTAATAAACTGTTTGCAAATTTTTTTAGTTAATACTATCATTTCAGTGGTAGGTGCAAAATCAATTAAAATAATAATTGATTCAATAAAATTTTTAATTGAAACCCGTTTTTAGTTTTTTCTGTATATGAAAGAGCTGAAAGAAATACAACATTTATATGGGCAACTTCAAAAATTTACGCACCTAGACATTTTTTTTTAAAGTTTTTTTTTTTGTCTGACATCAATGTCAATTTGCGTGTGTATAATTTTAGATCCTGATATAAAATTAATAAAAAAAAACGTTTGTTTCTTTCTCCGTAGTATTATCAGAACTGTTTATTAAAATGAATTGTTTCTCTATTTATACTATTTATGCTCTACATAATAAATGTGTTATCCTGATAAACAAACACAGGTAGATAATTGTTTATCGGTGCTGTTGTTTTTCCCTAACACATAATTAGATCTTTATTATGTTTCATAAGAAAGGTACTAAAAGATTACAATACTAATCATGGGTTTTTCTCTTATGTGATAACACTTAAAAATATATCTGGTTATTATTATTAATCGTGGGTTTTTTCCTTATGCGATAAGACTTAAAAATACATACCTAGGACAGTTTGTCAGAATACTTAATATAATTATTCAAAAGGGAGTTTTTGCTCGTTCTTAGAGTGAGTTGATATAACAGTATAAACTGATATTTGAGCATGTGAAATCCGTTCGAGTTAATCATTTTTAATGAACGGCGCAAATTTTGCGGCGGTTTAAAGTTAAAAATTAAAAAAAACTATTAAAATTACAGTTTTTGTTAAAATTGAAGAAGGATAACGCGTGTGGACAACACCCCTTAAGGGCTTTCTTAGCACACTAAAATATTTGTAAAAGCTTCAATACTTTTTAAAATATACTGAAAAAAAAAAAATAAAAAAAATTTTGTGTGTCTGCATAAATTTTAAAATTATTAAACATTTTACAAAATTACGGCTAAAATTACGTTTTTTTTTGCAAAAATTAATATTGGACCGATTATAAAGTACTTGTTGGGATTCTTAACCCGAATTAAAAAATAATTATTTTAAATTTTCAAAATCAAATATTTCATACAAGGATGCTTTTTTGAGGTTAGAAACATTTTGTTTCCTCTATAAAATTTTAAATCCTTAAAAGTTTTTGGTGCGTTTTCGATTTTAGTATCAATCTCAGTAAAGTCTTCCATTCGATGTACGTTTAAGCGGAATTGTTACAGCGCTTTAGTTGTCACAAAGCGAAATATGTTTGGAAAAAACTGCCGCTGCACTCGCCAGGATTGAAAAAAAATATTTTTTTTTGCACTTTATCAGTTCAGTCCGTCGCGAAGAATCTATTTAGATACCTAAACATGTTCCCATACCATGTTTTGATATAAAAAAAAGCTTAAACAAAATTGTTTTTTTTGCAAAAATTTTCAAAAGTAAAGTGCATCTCCGTTTTCGCCTCGGAGATGCACTTTACGAAGTTACTCACATCACGCAATACACTAGCCAACTTAATAGACAATTCAGATTGTCAGACGCAAAAAAGATACATTTTCAAAAAATTTACGCTAATTTCTTTTAAGTTTGTGATGTCCGTGATACGTTATTGGTGCACTGACACCAACTTGATATACCTCAAACTTTATAAAATTACGCCGTTTTTTTAATTCTGCGCTTAAAACTCGTTTTTATTAAGCGGCGCAAAAACCCTATTTAAAATCTTCAAAAAGTTTAAAATTCGGAAAATTTTGGTTTCACTTGTAAACCACCATGCTTTTCATCCAGCAGCGATATCAAGTTTTTTTTTTGTCGATATATCGTCCAAGTCTAGTGACTATATTTTGTAATGGTTTGGATCTGAAAGCTGAAAACTAAATGAAACGAAATGAATGAAAAAACTCTTGCAAGTTTCAAGTCGTTTTTTTGATTTGTCGAATTTTAGATGACCCCCAATTCTTAAGGTGAAGACTTTTCAACGTCAAACTTTGCACGTCATATCCTTGAAGTATAGTCATCCAAACCCTGTACAACGTTTTTTTCAATTTATAAAAAAAATTTCAAAAAATTTGAAATAGCCCATATATACATTTTATTTTCAGAAAGCAAAGCCGAGAAATTGTCACTTACGACAATTTACTTACAATACATACGTCTTCTTCTATTTTCTTTTCTTGACTAAAAAAAAAAAACATTCATCTCATATTCCTTTACTAGAAATTCTTAAACAAGCGCCATTTTGTTTTTTGTCACACACGCTTTGTGTGCGAAATATTCGAAAGCCATACACACAAAAATGTACAGTAACTACATAACAGTTGATTGAACGGTTATCAGTAGTTCTTGTTTTTAACTGCAATTGCAGTTGTTTTTCTATGAAATAGTAGTTTGTGTAACAGTTGTTTGAAGTTATTATTTTTGTATTTTAATTAACAACTACCAAAACAGTAATTTTCCAGTAAACAGTTATTTTTTAAAATTAGAAGATTATATTTGTTATTATTAATATGTTCATAGTTTGCAAATAATAATTAGAAAATTTCATTATATCTCCAATGCAAAACGTAATAACTGGAGTACGGTTTGGAATTTTGACTTTTAATTTTAAATATAATGTAGAAAATACAAATTTTAATTGTAATTGTAAAAAGAAAAAAATGTTTTTTTTTTTGTTAATAAAGAATATTTTTAAAATACCGAAAAAAACTGTTAAAAACAGTAGTTTTTTTTAACAATTTTTGCAGTTGTTTAAAATTTGTTAATTTTACTGCATTTTAGTATTTTAACCGTAATTACCTTTGTCGCCTTTATAGCGACATTTACCTTTGTTTTAAATGTTATTTTTTGTAAATTCGACTTTCATAAATATGAATGATTTTCGTCCAATGTAACACTTCGTAAATATCAAGAAGCTGTTTCATAAATGTTCAAATTGAAGATAAGCTTCATCATACTTATGAAATGTTTTGTAAATATGAAGAAGTTTCATAGATTTTCATGAAATGTTTCATAAATGTTATAAGACGATTTATTACTATGATGAAGCCAATTCAAAAATGTTTATGAATTGAAAACTTTTCTTTGGTAGCATACAATCAATAAAACCCAATATTTTTGCAACCGTAAAGAATTTAAAATTTAAATTCAAAAAATATCAATTGATATTAATTTTTATTAAAGAAAAAATAAATTAGGTTATGAATTTTGAGTTTAAAAAAAAAAAAATTAAGAATTAATGCTTTCCCTGAAATGTACAAAAATTAAATTTATATTGATAAAATTCCAAGCAAAATTTAGAACACATCAACTGATAAGAATTTCTGACTTTTAATTGAATTACGCCAGTTTTAAATAGAAAATTTAAATTACAAACTACATTTTTGTAATTTCAAATGAAAATTCTTAATTTCTATTGATGATTTCTACATATCAAATCGAAATTGACAGGAAAACAAAATAAAATATTTTCACACGGTTTATGAAACTTTTTTATGACAAACGATTTAAGAAGCAGTTTTATCAATATAATAAAAGTTCTCCTGAAGATGACATTCGACGAATGTCGAAATATCGAGAAATAAATTAATTTTATATTAACTACAACTGGCCTTGAGCTCGAGCATTTTTATTTTATTAAAACTGAAAGGTCGAATAAATACAACTTTTAAGTATGAAAGTTTTTTAAGCTTATTTTAGCTCGTTTCTTTCTAACGCTTTTTTCAAGGAGTCGGTAATTTTATTTTTAATTGAAAGTTGATAATTTGATCAAAATATTTTTAATAAACCAATTTTAACTTTGAAACTTAAAAAAAAAAACAATTTCTCTATTGCTCCTTTATTGGACTGAGGAACTTCCAAGGTACAATTTAAAGATGGGCACGTGAGTGAATATTGACTCACGCGCACGAGAGAAAAATTCTACTCACGCACAATCACTCACTAGCATTTTTTTTTACATTCACTGACGCTCACGTGAGTAAATTCAGATTTTACTCACACTCAAGCGTGATCTCACATGATTCTCGTGAATCACGAAAATTCACGACACAAAGTATAACCGAAAAAATAATATGTAAAAATTAATGTAAATTGTGAATGTTTAACACGACACTGCTCTAAATGCATAATTTCCTCATTTGTTTTGAATTTTAAAAACCCAAAAAAGAGTAAATCAACAAAAAATTAAAGAAAATATTTATTTAAAGAGAAAAATTTTGTTTTCGAAAATTCTACTCACGCACACTTACTGGCGCAAAAATTTGGCTCACGTACAATCACCCACGCAAAATTCTACTTACTTGCCCATATCTACACTGATATAATTATCTGCTTAATATCAATGAATTATTGCATTAGATCTATGAAATGTCACTGGAAGTCGCCCATTGAAACTTTTCATTAAATTAATGCAGTTTTTCATAAAATTTAATGAAAAATTTCATATTATTTATTAAAAATATCATACGAATAATGATAAAGTTTCATTAAAATAGTTTCATTGTAACTATGAAGCTTTTTCATGAAGTTTAAGAAATTTTTCATTTATATTGTGAAGAAAACTTCATTAGTTTAGTGAAAAATTTTCATTAAAACTCGTCGCAGGAATTTTCTCTGTGTAGTACAAATTATACAAACATTTTACTTGCAGTAACGATTTTAATAAAAAGTTTGATTTTTATTTTTTAAATTTAACGGCTAATTTTTAAATTATAACGGGTTCTTTTTAGGAGTTAGTTTTCTAAAAAATTACCAGAGTTTAAAAACAAATTTATCCATATTAATTTTATATTCATGACTATGGTTAAGCCCCGAACTTTGGTTGTTTTGAGATAAGTTAGCAGATCTACAACATTGCTTTTAATGGCTTTTTGGTTGCCCTAAACATCAACTAAAAATGTCGAAACTACAGTAAAGTAAATGTCGAAGTAAAGTAAAATAAATTTGACCACAATGCAACAGATTTGGTAAGCCAAAAACATTGAATATTATTATTTATTTTGTGAGTGTTGGGGTGTAATGGTTAGCGCGTTGGACTGTTACACAGATGGTCTCGGGTTCGATCCCCGGAGGCGAAAACATAACATCAATTTAGAAAAACATACATACTGCAGCGCCCACCTTCGGTGTTCCCGTAGCACTTAACCCCACCGAAGTAAAGTAATGAATCAGGGCTATGAACCAAACCAAAAAGCTTCAATAAGTTCGCCAACTCTCCACCAGGTGGCGAGCAACAACCGCTCTAAGACTTATCATCTCGCGCAATTACAGTGGTGCCATGTCTGAAGCCCTGTCTTCCCCACCTTTAATATCTCCTCTATCCCCTTTCCAAAGAAAGCAACACATTAATAAAGAGGAAGAATTTACTGAGTGTTGCTTCTCTTAAAAAAAAACAGCTGTCATGTAGTCATTGCAGAACTTTTCCGAGTGCACGAATCATGTTAGAATAGTAATTGTTACTCAGGATCACGTTATGCTATGTTTCCACTGAACGTGTTTTGAAACAAAACATGTTTTGTACATGTTATCCCATACATTTTTTTTAAATATCCAATTTTACCATTATTACTTTCACGAGGAGCTCTAATGTGCACACTAGGGTGCTCCAAAAATTTAAATATTTATTTAGGTAAAAAACTATGTCTCCCAAAAAATTAGGATAATCGGACATTGGAAACAATGTTCGCATCGGCAACTGATGTATTGCAGACCACTTAATCAAGAAATTAAAGCCCAAAATTCGAAATTTATTAAAATTGTCTACTCCAAAAAACTTTTGTATTCTATCATTTCCTTTAAACTCAGATCAGAGGTATTTTTCTTGTTGTGTTTTGCTAAATAATTTTAAAATTATATTCAGCGGATTTCAAGAGAACAGCGATTTTAGTCACTTTTCTTTTCTTTTTTTTATACCCTCCATCCCATAGTGCAGGAGGGTATATTCACTTTGTCAAATGTTTGTAATTCTTTTAAAAAAATTCTGGGACCCCATAAACTATATATATTCTTGATCAGCATGAATAGAGAAGTCGATATAGCCATGTCCGTCTGTCCGTCTGTCCGTCCGTCTGTCTGTGGAAACACAAAATACTCCTCCAATACAGAAGAGGTACTGCTAATTTTCAGTCAAATTGTTTGTTGATATCATGAGCAGTTTTCTAGTGAAAATGATCAAAATCGGTTAACGCGTTCAAAAGTTATGAGTGAAAATGTGGGAAGACCTCTAAAATTTTTTTTTTTTATTTCATCATACATACATACATACGTACATTCAATGCTTATACACAAGAATATACGCAAGCAGGGATGGCTGTCAATATCGCTGAATTACCGTCATCGATTCTAACACCTTTCAACTGACTATCGTTATCGCTTAAATACCGTTACCGATATTCTTGAAATACCGTTATCCGTAAAATACCGTTACCTTAAAATACCGTTACCGAAATAATCTAACAAGATCTGAACAAAAAAACTTCTGTAAATAGATATATTTTCCCAAAGTGTGATCATAAACTAGACAGTCATTTAAACTCGGGCATAATGCGGTTAAAAATTGTGGTGTGCATTAACATTACCTGTATAACTAAAATAACGTTATCCTTAAAATGCCGTTACCAAAATAATTGAAAAATCTTTTTCCCTAAAATAAAGTTACCGAAATATCTAAAATATCGTTACCGCTAAAATACCGTTAGCGAAATAAATAAAATACCGTTAACGCTAAAATACCGTTAACGCTAAAATCCCGTTACCGAAATAACTGAAGTATAGTTTCCCCTAAAATACCGTTACCGAAATAATAGAAAATAGCGTTACTACGACCAATAACCACATAGAATCGGTTACCATCCATGGTCATGATCAACACTTAAAAACAAAAAAAAAACTCACAAAATATTGTTGTTGTTTTTTGTTTTGTTTTGTATACAGTATGTATGTACGGCCCTATGCTCCTTATAGGAACGACGGGAATATATATATATATGTATGTACGTATGAATTAGTAGCAATCGCATGCAGAGTTGCCAGGTTTGACGATTTGTCGTCATTTTGATGATATTTAATACCCAAAATAACTAAACGACTATTTGACGACTTTTGCTTCCAAAATGACGATTTTTTGACAATAATTTAATATGTCAGCAAGATCTACTTATTTATCATTCTCATAAAATCGCCGGCTCGATTATTAAATTTATATTATTTCGTTAAAAATTGAAAGCAAAAACATTGTTTTTTGATCGATAGCTAGCTTTTATATGCTAATATGATGTGAAATACAATTTTGTAAAAATGCAAATCCTAGAATTGAATAAAACTTAATCCAAACCGCATTTATTTTTTTATAAATTCATTACGGGTTTAGCTTAATTTAGTTTCTGTGTTTATATGTTTAGAACATTTCTTTAAATTTTTATAAAATTTAATTGGAGTTAGATTTAAATAAAAATAAAACAATTTTCATGTTAAAACACAAGGCATGGACTTTTTTTGCGAAACAAACAGATCTCTAGCCCGAATATATTTCATGTTGAAAGATGATATATATACAACTTTAAATGAAACAAAATACATCCAAAAATAAATCCGGTGCTTAAAAAACAGGCCTAATAATATAAATAAAGTGCCAAAATTTAATAATTAAAAATATAACATTAAGTTTGTTCGATAACACAAAAATTTGTACAAGTTTTTACTGGAAGGTGTTCGTTTAGACAAATACGCAGTAAAAACTGGTAAAAAGAGAGAGTAAAGTGACAGTTTGATGCCAAAGAACTTACAAATTTTTAATGGATACATTTTTGCCAGTAAGAATTTGTAAGATGAAAAAAACATATGACTAAAAAAATATGCTTGTATTTTTAGTAAACAAAAACAAAAATTAAATTTTAATTGTTTATGGATTGAAAGTGAAAAATATTAAATAATTAACTATGGAAGAAGTTAAAAAACATTTAAATTATTTTTGGTCGATAATTTCAATTAACTTTTTCCTTTTCCATAATGATCAGTTGATTTTTTTTTAAATATTTAAAACAAGCTGTTTTATCTAATTTAATAATTCCTACAAATTTTCTGTTCGTTTACTTTTTTGTAAATTTGTCTTACTTTTTGTAATTTTGATACTGAGTAGTTTTTACTGAACTTTACAGGAAAAGTAATCGAACAGACTTATTGTTAAAGAATTTCCAAATTTTGTAAAAGAATTTAAGATTTAAAAAGTTGTGCTACTGAAAGCCAGCACGCTACCAACTAGCCTACTGGGGCACACAGTTTCAACATTTTATAAAATGAATATCGTTGTAAAATATAATGATTTTCGAAGTTTAAACCAAAGAGAAGTGTCAAAAATCGTGTTATATTACAACGATAACACGTTAACATTTGAAATGTGAATAACACTATTGTATTTTATTTTTTATTAAAACTTTATCCCTCTTCTAACAAATATATTTTATTTTGACGATTTTTCAAAATATGATGGCGATTTTGCCGTTTTTTTTTTTAGAAAATTTGACATTTTTATGCTCTGCAAACCTGGCAACACTGGTTATGAGTGCAAATGTGAGAAGCCCTAGAAAAATTGTTAAGCTAATTTATAAAGCATTCTTTTGTTTTCCAGATACCAGGCTTGCCATATACCTTTTTTGTTAACCCCAACAAATCAAAAAATCACCAATTAGAAAAAAAGGAAGAACAAAATAGTTGAGTTAAAATTCTTTATTTATTTGACTGCATTAACCGGAGTTGCCATAACACATTAATCGTTATCAGATCAAAAAAATATCCAGGAATAAACTCCCCGAATTCAACAATGTAAATTCATAACTTTTTTTCGTACACTATTTTTACTTATTCTCATTCTCAACCTTTAATAAATTTGCAAGGAAACTCTTACACTCTAATTACATTTATTAAAAGCCCCATTAAATTTAAAGGACATTCACTTTCAGAACTTTTTTATTTAAGACATATAAGGTGCATACTTCATCTTAAAATCTTTTGATTATATGCATTTGTTTTCCTTAAAAGCCCTAATTTTTATTTGATACATACAAAAATAATCTAAATTAAAGTATTGATGTGTAAAAACCAATCGAATTTTGGGAAAATTTCTTAGGGTTCTTATTCTAGGAGTCGTAAACGAGAATTTTACAAGCAACTGAGCTGAAAAACAATAATTTGAAATACCAGTTTCTTTAATTTTTTGTGTCTCGAAAACACCCTAAACACTCGAAAGATTTTCTTTTATAATTTTTGACAAACTTAGTTTCATCACACTTTCCGTTTTACTTATGTGATGTATAGTATAAACACATGTGTTGTAATGTAAACTGGTATTTCATAATTATTTCATTATATATGTCTCCGCAAGTGTATTTTTGTTCCCTTAAATTTATCTAAAATTCTGATTATTCGAAACTGTTTTTATGCGTTTGTATTCATTGCATCTCTTCTAACGATCCAAAAATATATTTTAGTAACTTTCTTTCATTTTTATATGGGCAAAGAGACAAACAACAGGCGAATTTTACAACAGTTTTTTTAACATCATAAGGAACTATAAAAATATATATATTTTTCACTACACGATAATCAGAATAACCTTTTAATACCCACTGTTACACTGATAGAAAAACCGTCATAACCCAAATGTATTTTGACATCAGTTCTATGACAAATGTCTTCGTTTTTGACCCCATGACACTTGTCATCACGGAGATGTCAGCCTTAACATCACTTAACCAAATTGTCATCAGGGTCGAAAACTTAAATTGTGTCATCAATGGGATGAGACATCGGCATCACATAAATGACGAATCGGAGTCAATTTAATAAAAAAATGTTTTCATTGCGATGACAGATAATTAGTTTTATCCTTCCGCTGAACAAATATGGTTGTGTATACGCTTGAACAACGCTGGGAAATATTGCGACATTACTTTGAAAATCATGGTAATGTTGCAGAATGTGTGCGAAAATGAATGATGCCGATTTTGCCAAAAAAATCATCTTTTCAGATGAAGCTCATTTTGATCTTGGCGGGTATATACACAAGCAAAATTGTCGCATTTGGGGCACAGAAAACCCGCACGCATACATTGAAAAGCCGATACACCCAAAACGAGTCACTGTTTGGTGCGGATTTTGGTCCAGAGGCATAATTGGGACATAATTGGACTGATCGTGTAGGCTACTGCATGGCCAGCCGAGGCAGCCATTTGAATGAAATTATTTTCCATTATTAACCGGAAGGATTGTACTTTCAAAAAAAAAAAGAAATTTGAGAAATATTCAGTAGTTTTTTTTTTATAGCATTTTCAAAAAAAAAAGTTATTTGGCGGACCCTTTATAATGATTACATGTCATCAATATGAATGTTATATATTGTATAAAGTGCTTCTTGCTTTGACAACGAATGTACATCAATGTGATATATCTTATGCCAGTTTTAGAAATGCGTCTAAAAACAAAAAATAAGGAACAAAACATTAACATTTTTACTAAAACACACTTTACAAACATTTTAACGTTATTTAGTTTTACTCTTTATTCATACTTTTCCTGTTATTAATGCACAAAATGTGGCATCGAATTGATGTCACTGTAGTCATAGCACGGATGACGCGTAAAATATGACAAAATTATATGATAACGTTCGTTATTAAATTGATGTCACTTATTGCATCATTGATGTCATTTGTAATAACATTGATGTCACAATTCTGATGTTAGGGCATCATCAATATGAAGATGCATTTTTCTATCAGTGTATAAGCATGCAGAATTTCAGATTCATTTTAGTAAACTTTAATTAAACATTTTTTCTTTTGTAACATCCCAAATACATTAATCAATCAGTCATATTTTGTTTTACTTATAAAAACAACATTATTTTTGTTATTTTTACAAAGAATATAGATATTAATATTGTTTGCACTTTCCCTGGTTTATGAAAACACCGAGATGGAGGGTATCCAAAAATTCGTCACAGCCGAATTTAATCCTTTTTATACCAAATTCGGCACATCGGACTTTAATGCTTCCACTTGTTTGTCTCTGCTTAAGGTCAAAGATCAAATTTTAGGAATTTTTTTATTTTTTTAACATAATAAAACGTATATTTATGGGCGATTATTAATTTCTTGATTTAATTTCAGAACGTTAACACTTTAGTACTGCTGGGGTCTATATGACTCTAAAATATATTTTTGTGTGCATAGCACGATTTGGAAGCGAGAAAGCGTTTACATTAAAATTTCGTAAAATTTCAAAAAATAATATTTTAAAATGAACACAATTTTAAAAAATCTTGCAAACCTCTTTATGTTGACTATAAACTGTTGATACTAAACACAAAGTAAGATTAAAGCTTAATCTTTTAAAATAAGCAGAAGTTTTGGTAGTAAGACATTCAGGATTATAAAGGGATACCTGGGAAGGACATAGCCTTAACTTGAAAACGTATGCACGGTTTTTTATGAAATTTAGAAGTTAGATTATATGACGTAGTATTAGCAAAGCCTTTAAGTTTGATCAATATGTGTTGAAGTTTAGGTGCGTTTTCGCTCAATTTCGCGTTTTTACGAAAAACGAAAATCGGCCAATCTTTAGTATAAACACAAAAAGTGTAATTTTTGGACTATGGTTATATCTCGGTAATTGGAATATTTTATGCCTAAACTTGTGATTTTTTATGAATTAGTTTTTAAATTTTGCTCTAAATGTATTTTCGCCCATATCGCTTAAAATACGCAACGAAAAAAAATTTGGTTAGAAGAACATATTGTTTATTTTTCGTGCCGAAGAAGAAGCTTAGTCCGGTTTGAGGGTTAAATTTGACCCTTACCAGGGGCAATTTAATGTATCTCCATTTTGCCCTGATTTAGATGATCGAAGTATATAATCTAGTTTTATCAAATTTAAACAAATAAAAAAATTGCCTAAAAGTTAAACAAGTCGAAATCCGCTGAAATAAAATCGCTTCCCTAGCCAAAGTACGAAATTAATTTCTACAATTTTAGCAGGTTTTTATTCTTAATAAGTGCCAAATAGAACCCTAAAGTCCAATCATTGATTTTCTAAAATTACTTTAAAAAAAATTTAAAGCTTTAAAGTTGAAAATTTGCAAACAGTGTTTAAAATGTTGACCTTTTTACCAACAGTTTAAACCGAGTTAACAAAACACAAGATGCAAAATACTTTTTATTTGAGTTTCCTTAGAATTATAGAATACAAAAATGTTTTTGTACTAGATAATTTTAATAAATTTAAAATTTTGGTCTTGAGTTTCTTCAGTAAATGGTCTAAAACACATCAGTTGCCGGGGGAATTATAACAACTCGGCTGTTTTTTTAACCAATTTAATTTTTTATTGCAATTTATTCCGAATCACGATTCTTTAATGCTTTTAATTCAAAATCTTTTTAAAATATTAACATTTTTGAGAAAACATATAAAAAGTAATATTTTTCCCTTGTAATCCGTTTTTGAAACTTCAGGGCCGAGGCGGCCCATCTTAACGATATTCGATTTTCCTAAGTTTTTGGGGGACGTAGTTTTACACCCAAAATAAATATTTCCAATAGGTAGACAAGTCAAAAATTCAAAAATGTTGTTTCCCTCCATACAAGCTTGGAACACCCTAGTGCGCACCATACACTTACAATTTGTATTGATAACCTTGCTTAATGCGAACGAAACTGATCCGTTTAAGCCGTATTATTGATATTATTAAATTACTCTTTCGTTTGATATCACCCTAAAGTTGCATAAGCTGTATGTATGTAGTAGGCAGTGGGTCTCTATCCACCTCAGTCTTTCTCATTCTGCCCTCTTTTTATTAGTTTGTAATCTCACACCGAGCAAATGAAAATATGTTGCAGTTTAAATTAATTTTTATCATGTTTATGTATAATTTAATAAAATTTTTATTTATTTCAAATTTTAACCATAAAATAAGCAAAATAAAATTAAAAATTTTAATAGAAAATAAGCAAAATAAAAGTGAGTGTTTTAAGCAACAATTTTTTATCAACATGTTAAAATTGTTTTCGAGTGTAAAAAAAATGTTTTTATTATCTCGCACGCCTTCAGTCGGTAAGCATAAAAAAACTCTGTACGGTAGCTTCTCTATTTGTATATACTCTTTGGTGGTAGTTAATAATAAGTACACTCAAAAAAGTTTGTCAGTAGAATCTACTGAAAATGACAATCAAAGATAAATGTGGTTAAAAAGGCGACAAAGGTATTTAAAATAACTAAAAATGTAGTTATTTTTAATTGTTGAAAAATAAATAAAAAAATGCAATAAGAATAACTTACAATGTCGCAAAAGTAACTAACGAATTTTGAAATAACTGAAAAAATTGGTAAAAACTACTGCTTTTCAACTTTTTGTATTTTAAAAATATATTTTAATACCAAATTTTGATATATTTTAAATAAATTAACTGTTTAATGCAAAAATACTGTTTTGGTACTTGTTTATTAAAATGCTAAAACAACTGTTACGAAAATACAGTATTTTACATTAGTTGTTTTTTTTTTTTTAACTGTCATAATAGTATTTTTTTATTATTTCACAAAAAACAGCTTTAATTTCAGTTAAAAACAACAACTACTGAATACTGCACAAACAGTCATGTGGTAACTGTCAAACTTTTTTGAGTGCACATAAAAAAAATATGTGGCAAGATGAAGTTGATGATGTATTTGAAAACTATAATAATTAATATCGTATTTATATCACTCTACCTTGAACAATTATACATGAGTGCAACTAACTCTATATTCTTTTAAACTTCAATAAGCATTAAGATATGGAAAACAAAAGATCTAAAATGATACAACAGCATGTTAACCACATATTAATGTATCTACACTGAAACAAATTTCCGTCATGATATTAATGAAACAATTTCATAGTATTTTTTTCGTAGATTCAATGAAGAATTTTAGTATATACATACATATACAAATTAATTAATATTTTGATATTTATCATAACCAGGGCAGCGACTTTCATGCAAGTCAGTAGCTCAAATTCGATTTTGAGGAAATAATTTCCCGAATCAAAGAATTTGCAACAAAATGACATCGATTTGTTTTTGCATATTTTTTTATAAATGCATATTTTGCTGCAAATGCATATTTTAATGCATATTTAGGAATTTTTTGTTGCATATTTTGCATATTTCCAATTTAATTGCATATTTTCACATATTTTGTAAAAATTCAAATTATGATTTAATTAAAGATAACCAATAAGGCCCGATTACTGAATTTCCAGTTAAAATTTAACAAATGTGTCATTTAAAGTCCCCATTTAGTATCTAACAGGATATTGTGAAAATGAGGCTAAAAATCATTTGTAATTCAACATAGCATCCAGTTATCAGTTGTTAGACATTTATATTGGATTTAATGTAATACATATATCGCCATACGGATCCACGCATTAGAATACACCTTACTTTACTGATGAATTTTACAGGCGATAAGCCTAAAAGTAATGGGTGGATTCATTACCTAGTAGAGGCTAAAGTAACTAATTACTTATATGGTACCCGGATTGGGAAATGTGATGTGTCTATAAATAGATTTTCATAAAAAAAAAATCTACCAACTGAGCTATCCTCACATATTATAATGGGTTGCTTAATATGTAAATGTGTTGTTGCGCTTCGAGTTTACGTTTGTGATGTTAAAAATATATACCTTACCCTCTTGCTTACAAAAAAATCTCAAAGTATTGTATCTAAATATAGATTTTCAAAATGATATTTTTAATATTACTTTACGTTTATATTTCATGCATTATGTAATTGATGATCGGTAAGCCCATATTTTATGTTTTGAAATAATGTTAAAGCTAATAATATATCATTAAAAAGTAACCCATGAGTGTCCAATTATTGGTAACTCATTACTTTATGTTTAAAAATAATGTTGAAGGTAGTGTACTACAATATAATGGATTATGTAACCAACCATTGGTAACTCATTACTCTATATTTCGAAATAATGCTTAAGATAAGTATTCATTACAAAGTAATGTATTATGTAACCCATTATCGGTAACTTATTACGTTTTAGTAGACAATACTGATACAGGTATAAGTACATTACATTACAAGGTAATGCATTACTGTATCGCACCCATTACCAAAGTTTTCCTGGAATATAAATATTATTTTAAAAAATTTCAACCAAATGAATTAATATAACCACAATAAAATTACGAAAGTGAATTAAAGGGTTTATGTGACAAAAAATGCATAAAAGGATTACAATTTCCATACAAATTCTATTTTAAACCTCTATTTTTCATTTAGTAATTTTGGCCAAGAAAAGTTGTCTTTGAAACCTAGTTGCAGCTTTCTCGAGTAAAATTCGGTTTTTTAAAATCCATAAATTTTAAGTGCATATTTTTTTATTTTACTACATTTTTTTATATTTTTAGTGTATATATTTTTGTTTGTTTTTAGTGAAAATTTTGATTTAAGTACATATTTTAAACGCGCATTTTGGGCTTTTATTGCATATTTTAAGCTCCTTTTTCGATTTTTAGTGCATTGAAGTCGCTGCCCTTATCATAACTTTATTTTTACAAAACTTTATAATTTCATAAAAAAAATTATTCGATTTCATAGTTTATCTCTTCATAATCTTCCTTGGTGCTATGATATTATTTAGCAACATTTGCTTGTTTTAAGTTTTAATAAAATTTCTTAAGTTTATTAATTTTCATAAATTTTCATACATATTGAACTTTACTTTTACAATTGAAGGGCTTATTGTAAAAACTTGATAAACCACATTTATTGTTTATGGATTTTCCCTGTTTTTTAGACATCCATTGATTAACCACTTATTGCAAGTACCTAGAGTATAAACGTCATGCAAAAGTCATATTTTTTTGCATATTTTTAACCTTTAAAAGGCAAGAACAAACTAAAAATAAAATTTGACTTATCAAGTTTTTACAAAAAGCCCTTCAATTTTATTTTCAGGTGTTCCATATATTTTCTAAAGCACTTTATTAATTTAATTAAGCCTCTTATTAATTTTATACTTCTATAAAATGATTTCATAAATTATATGAAGCGTTTTATTGGCTTAATTCCAACGAGTTTTTTTTTTAAACTACCATAACGATTTTCATTAATTCAATGAAACTTTCTACACTGATATTTTCGGTTGCTCCTTAAAATGTGCTACTATTTTTTTGGGTTTTTGAATGATGTCAAAATTGTATTTGATTGTATAATGTTTCATAAATTCCATTAAACGCCTTATTGTTGGAATGATTCATTAACTTTATGAAGATTTTCATTAATACTATTAATCATTTCGTAAAAATTGACTTTAATAGAGCCTGGTCCATAGATTCAATAAAAAGTTTTAATGGACGAGTTCCATTGACACTTATCATTAAATCAATGAAGAAATTCATTACTGAAGTAAAGATAATTCTCTTAGTGTAGTGAGTGCATTGGAACTTGTAGATCAATTTTTTTCCTTAGGTATTATTAAATGTTTCTTGTTTAGGTTACTTTTTTTGGAGGGTTGTAAATTTTACAATGTAAAATACGATTTTCATCATCATCATCATCATCGCCATGCACACAAAGTTAACATGTGCAACTAACTACTCTTTCGTCTTCCCGCTTGCTACACTTTCCAAATTCGGTTGAATGTTTTGATTTGGCTGGATAGTTTATAGTAGATGACTGGTAGGCCAATTAACTAACATTTAAACTTACCAACAAAACATCTCAGCAGACAGTCAGCCAGCCAGTCAGCCAGCCAAGCAATCATCCAACCAACAAACCAACTACTAGTGAAGACACAGTGTAGTAAAAACAATACAATTGCTTCTGGTGAATGTTCAACAAAAACATGTATATAAGGCAGACTTTGCAGTTCCATGAATTAGTATCAACTCGGATCTCGTTAAAAGCGATACAATAATATAGTGTGATAGCTTTCCTCTTAAACCTAACCGCCAACAGCTCAACAATGCGCATGGTAATTTTAACTTTAATTTAAAATCACTCTGAATACGGAATTAATATTGGGTTTGATTTTTTTTTATCTTTTTTAATTTATAGTTTGTTTTTCCTTGTCTCGCTTTGTGCGTGGCAATGGTCAGTTGTGCTGAGGATGTTGCCTCAGAAGAAAAAAGTAAAAACGTAGAGAAACGTGGACTTCATTTGGGAGATTACGGTCATAGTCATCACCATGAACATATCAAGACCGTTACCATAGAAAAGAAGGTTCCTGTTCCCTATACTGTGACCAAACATATTCCATACACAGTAGAGAAAAAGGTACCATATGAGGTTAAGGTGCATGTGCCAGAACCCTATATCGTAGAAAAAAAGGTTCCAGTGCATGTTAAGGAATACGTGAAAGTTCCGGTTCATGTACCAAAGCCATATATTGTCGAAAAGAAAGTACCATACGAGGTAAAGGTGCCCGTCGACAAGCCCTACGAAGTGAAAGTTCACGTTCCCCAGCCCTACGAAGTCATCAAGAAAATTCCATATGAAGTTAAAGTTCCAGTACCACAACCCTACGAAGTAATTAAGAAGATACCCTACGAAGTCAAGGTAGAAGTGCCTGTTCCCAAGCCTTATGAGGTCATCAAAAAGGTGCCCTATGAAGTAAAGGTACCAGTTGAGAAGCCATACCCGGTCGAGGTACCAAAGCCATACCCAGTTGAAGTTGAAAAACCATATCCAGTTGTGGTGGAGAAAAAGGTTCCCTATGAAGTCAAGTATCCCGTCGACAAACCCTACAAGGTCGAAGTAGAAAAGCGCTATCCAGTGCACGTTAAAGTCCCCGTACCCCAACCATATACAGTCGAAAAGAAAGTTCATTACACAGTGGAAAAACCTGTACCATACGAAGTTAAAGTTCCCATTGAGAAACCATACCCAGTGTATTCCGAAGTCAAAGTTCCTGTCCACAAGGAAATACCAATCCCAGAAAAATACCACGTTGAAGTGCCAGTATTTGAAAAGGAAGAACATCAACATCACTATCACCACCACCACTAAAAAAAAAAAACAACAATGAACTGATCTAGAACTCTAGCGACTGCACTAGAATATAAAAACGATCTAACAACAGCAACAAACTCCATAACCACCATCAACTTTCAAGAACAAGAACCCATCACAGAACGCGATCACAAGTGATAAAACAACCATCGATGTTTGCGAACATTTCATCCAAATTTGCAAATCTCATGCGATATTATAGTATGCACGCACCGTTGAGCTGGACGAGCAAGAGGAGAGAACACTACGCGTAATCCACTTTTGAGGAAATGTGGATTAACGAACCAAATAGAAGGAAGAGGAGGAGGAGGAGAAGTATTAAAAAGAGGAAGGATTTTATTGTTGAAAATCCGTTCAAGATCTAACATTGTCTACAACAATGTAAAATAAGCCAAATGTGTTAATATTTTTTATAGACATGCCTACATACATGAATGTTGACATTGTAGCTTAAGTATTATATTTCATTTATTTAAATAATAAATAAACGAATAAGAAAAAATACTCTCAAAAAGAAAATTGTCTATTTTTTGAATTTCTTTTGTTAGTTTTTGGCCAAGCAAACGAGTGTGAACTCGTTTGCTTGGCCGACTAATCACATGACCATCAGATACAGTAAAAGTAATACAATAAACAGAGACTAACTGCAGTTAAAATAAGTAGTACAAAAGACATTACGTATTATGTATTTACAGTGAAACCTCCCAGTACGAAACATTTCAATATAACCGATAAATATTCATAAAACAAATTAGATACATTTCAATGATCATCGATGTCTGATCACTTGAGGTTTCACTGTGTGGAAAATATGTTTGAAAACAAGCATTTATTCACAATATCGTACAGTACATGTGTGTGTGTGTGTATGTGTGTACAAATTCACATATGTGTGTACATTGTGCATACATATATTTATTGCGCATGTGCAACAATTATTTTTTCAAAAAGTTGTTTCCTTGTCTTATTTAAAATTTAGTTGCACAATAATTTGAAATCATGATTATTACATAGTATACTTGTATGAGGTATTCCATGCAAACTGTTCAGCTAATCGAAGATAAAAATAATGATTACGTGTTTTGGAAAAAAATTATGAATTTCGCCATGAGCCATTGAATTTTGTTGTAGCAATACCAATTTTTTCATTTGTAAAACGCGATTTCTGTATAGAAAACGTAACATGGTTTCTAAGGTTGGTAACTGATACCTTTATAATACCGTTATCGGTTTCAAACACCTTTAAAATTGATAACCGCTTAGTTCTTAATATTGATTTAATTTTTCTACATTCGTCATTCATTTGAATCGTCTTCATAATGTGCTTTCTTTGGGTAACTTTCACTTTCCACCAGCCCCACAACAATTCAATTAATAAAAGAAAAATAAAACAACGTCAGAGTTATGTAGTTATTTCTAAGTGTTGAAAAACAACTAACAAATGCAATAAAAATAACTAACAATGTCGTAAAAATAACTAACAACTTTTTGCTGCAAACATTTTGAAACAACTGTAAAAATTGGTTTTTAACATGTATTTTTCTTTCTTTTAATTACAATACTCCAGCATTGGAGGTACAATAAATTTTTCTATATATTATTTGCAAACTATGAAGATATCAGTAATAACAAATATAAAATAAACGATAATTTTTAAATACTCGATATAATATGTATTCTATTTTTAAATAACCAACAAAAATTAACTTTTTTCTGCAAAATTACTGTTTTGGTGTTGTGTACTAAAATAACAGTTTCAAAAAACAATATTTTTCTTCAGTTGTCTTTTAGAAGAACTTTCAAAATAGTCGTTTTGTACAGATTTGGGCCACGTCAATTACATTTCACAATAATTCACTTGTGAAAATTTTCTATATCATTAATAATTTCAGACCTGCGCTCACACTTGTAAGCTGAAACGCTTCCTTGGAAAATTTTTAATTTGTTCAATACCATACATGGGACATAAACCAATAAACGCATTACGTAAACAGATAGATTTACACTTTTAAATGCAACTTGATCCAATGGCAAAAGTGCAGATTCGTTATGAGAGTAAACATGAAAATCATCAGCATATAACAAACTGATAGAATCCGAGCTTATGTGGGGAAAGTCATGCATAAAAAAGTTATAAAGATGTGGTGTCAAAATCTATCCCTGAGGAACACCACATTATTAGTTTCCAAAATTGGCCAAATTGAGCAAAACATGTTCTATTAAAAAAAAAAACTCCTTAATAATTTGATTATAGAAGGATCAAATCTGGTTTGAATCATTTTATAAATAATAACAATGTGATAAACATAGTCTCAACATCCTGTTTTAGGATGTTGAGAAAGCTGCTCTGCACTGTTTAATCCGGTGACGATCTGGAATATAAGGTTCAGATATTCAAATATACATTTTCTCACGTAAAACTTTTTCAAAAGGCTTTTCTACATTTGAAAGAAATTGCCCTGAGGTTATTGATATCAGTATGTTAGACTTCTTTTTAATAGGAATTATTTTAAATATTTCCAAATATTTGGAAAATAAGAGTTGCTAATACATTGATTGACAATTGTCGTAAGGTGTTCAAACGCTTTAATAGGAAGTTTTCGAATGATAAAATGTGAAATAGTGTCAAATCCACCAGACTTCTTGTTATTCATATTCTCTACGTGGTCCAACAATTCATCTATATTGACAAGTTTATCATAATTCTGAGTATTAAGGGCCGAAAAATTATTATCAAAAACAAAAATATTATCTGGAACACTAAACACTATTTCATTGATAGAGTTTTCAATATGTGAGACATCTCTAGTCGAATCAAATGCATTGTAAACTCTAGACAAATGTTGCTTTAAATTATTAAATTTTTCAGCATCGCTATCTATTGAAACACCATCTACTGATAATTTATTAACAAATTTATATATGCATTTAAACCAGGGCTAATGTTCCTTCCCAGCAAACAATCCGGTCCGTTTATGTGCCGTTTTCGGTACAGCATAGTCGGATCCGGAGTCCGTTTCCGTACCGTTTTCCGGATCAGTATACGGACCAGAAAACGGATTAAAAGGAACATCGAATACGGATTCGAATCCGTTGCAAGTCCGTCAATGACGGACCGTTTACGGACCGTTGGGTCGTGTTAAAAACTGACTCAAATCCGTTTAAAGTCCGTCAAATACGGACCGTTTCCGGACCGTTTTGTCGTGCTGAAAACGGATGATTCCGTTTTTTAGGGATATAAAACGGACAATAAACAGATCGTTGAAAATACTTATTTGGTCCGTATTCCAACCATTTTTTTACAAAAAACTCAATGGATTTTAATTTTTTTTTATACATTTATTAATTTATTTGAAAAAATATTAAAATATACTTCATTTAAAAATTCGCCACAATTACTTTTTGTATCCAGCTTAGCAGCATCACGGAACATTTGTGGTCGATAATATTCAAAATCTAAAAGGAAAAAAGAATTTATTATTTTAGTTTCAAGAGATAGTAAGAGTTTTCTTGGAATATATTTTTTTTATTTAAAAAAAAAATTGATACTTACTTTTTCGATGCAGTTTTTTGTTTCCACCAAGAGCATCATTGTTAGTTTGTGGCCCATTTTTGAATCAGATATCTACATGTAAAAAATATTAAGTGGGGTTTAAAAACGATGGATTCTATGAACAAATATATTTTTGTTTGCAATCTCATTTGAGCGTTTTAAATTATATAAATACTTACCATCTAACGTATGCAATGCATATTATGCATGCTATCTGAATTTATTTGGCGCCCCGATCTTTTATATTATTTTAATTAATTTTATTTTAATAAAACAAATTGAAAAAAATTGTTACCGATTGTGACTGACTTGAAACGGATGAAAATCGGTGAAGTCCGTATTAAACGGCACGAAAACTGATATCCCCAAACGGACTAAAAACGTGTTTTCGAAAATCCGATTAAACGGTCCGAAAACGTACCGTAAACCCCGGATTCAAGAATCCGTACATGCCGGAGAGTCCGTAAAAATGTTTCTTGGGTTGGTTTCTCACCCATGTGACAGAATTTCAAAAACTTGAACAAAACCAAAAATACGTATTTTGGGGTTCAGTGTGAATATAGTTTTAAACTGGATTTCGAGCACAATGTAAATGCACCTTTATAGCTGAACACTTGGAATGTCGTATTCAGCTGGTTTTTATGTAAATACCAGTGGTTTCTGTGTGGACCAGTGTTGTTTTGCTATCATTTTGCAATGAATGTCAATTTAAATTTTAATTGATATTTGTTTTTATTTTATTAATCGCTTGTTGTTAAAAATTTGTTATTTATAAGGTTCGCGTAATTTGTATAACTGCAAAGTGTTGTTAATAAAAATGATCTGTCGTTTGTGCTTAAAAGATTTGGAAGATCTTGTTAATATTTTCAATGAGTGTGGCGACGAATTCAATATGGCCGAAATTGTTGGTAAACATTTTTGGTTCGAGGTACATATATACAAAGATAAGTTTCCGAGCCACGGATTTATAATATAGCAACAAACTTCAATAATTTTCAGCCCCTCAAGGATGACCCTATTTCAACATCGATTTGCAGGTCCTGTTGGGTAAAGGTGTGTGATTTTCATGAATTCTATGAGATGGTTGAAAATGCTCACCGCCATATGAACGAACGGTTTATTGTAAAAACGGAAAATGCCAGAACAAAACGGCGACCCTCAATTAATGATCTCATTAATTATAGCTCTCTGCCAAGTAAACGGGAACCGGACGACGAATTTGATGAATTGGGCGAAGTTCCCTTTAATATGTTAATAGAGGACACTACAGATGAACCTGGCAAAACTGTGGCAAAGGCAGCTGCCATAGCATTAGGTGCAGATGATTCTCGTGATATACTGTCACATCATAACTTTAGTCACGATGAATATGAAGATGATGATGATGTTAGAAATTGTTCCTACAACGATGACAAGTTCCATAGTCATGATGGTGAAAATGATGATACATTTGATGGGGAAGCGTTTATGAAAAATATATTAACCACCCCCAAAACTAAAGATTCATCACAAAATGAACCAATTACTAGCGTACCAAATAGCGATAATCGTAGATCTATGAGAAATTCCAAAAGGTTCCAATTAGAAGAAACAGATCGCAATGATAATGAAAAAAGTAGGACATGTGGGAAAAGAGGGCGTGGGCGTCCAAAGAAAGGGGAGGGTATAGCAAGACCACAACGAAGTCAAAAGAAAGCCAAAGATAAACTTGAGACACCAGAAGAAAAAGATGCATATAAAGCTAAAATGAAAGAAATAGACGATCAAATTGCTCAGTATATGACATTACATTGTGATGTCTGCAATTCGGTAGCACAGAATTTTGCTGGCCTTAGAATTCATATGCGAGATGTGCACAACATCGAAAAGGGCTATGCGAAATGTTGCAATAAGAAATTTCTAAAAAGGGCCTTGCTTTTGGATCATATTCGGCAACATTTAGATCCAGACTGTTATAGGTGAGTACGGACTTTTTTTAAATGTAAATTGAGCATTATATTTTTTTATTTCTTGAGACGCACTGGTGTTCATAAAAACTGTCTGCTTTCTCACATTAATTGAAATATTTAAAATTAGGGTTATAAAAGCTCTTCGGGAAAAGTCGGCTCAAAGCCGAACTGTTACGAAATTCGAAAAATGCACGAACATGCATCTGATTTATATACCGGCTTATGAGTCTTAAAAATACCTTATATTTGATAACTAATTTGCTCATAGTATATCAATCTAAATGAAAACTGTATAGTATATCAAATTGTACAATTTTTAATCCTTAAACTTGAGATTGCACGCACTACGTTTCTAATAAAATGTTGTTTCAAATATATTTAAATTTTGAGTTTAATTACTGTTAGTCAAATCGTGCATCTTGGAGATCATAGTTTCTAAAATTTGGAACAAATAAAATAATTTAGGGAATGCAAAATCCAGCACTTTTCCATTTCCCAGCAAAACGGTAAATTTTATTTTTAAATTAACGAGATCCTCGGGTTTTTACTTTAATAACTAGTTTAAATTGTTAATTTCTGCTTCAAAAATGTTGGATATTTAACTTTTTTATTTTAATTTAATTTTTAAAATTCCCGGACAGGATTACCGTTATATCCCGGATGCTTGTAACCATGGATGGTTATGCGGGTATCGGTAAGGGTAGGTTAGGTTAGGAAGGGTTATGTGCCCAAGGGCACAACTCCACTCGGAGACCAATACGGTCCATTGTGAATCCCTTCAGAGAACAAACGGTGAGAAAGAGTAGAAATAGACAGAAAACATAGCTTAAAAGATAGAAATAAAGAAAGGTAGAAAGTATATATTTACTCCCCAGAAACCGGATCCTAACGTCCCCTTACTAGAAACAGCCGTTCTATCTCCCTGACAAATCTCAGCAAATCAACTGGATTGTATCCAGCGACACACCCGAGTTCGTCGTGAAATCTATCTCCTAGCCATTTCTGTCTGAGACCCTGTAACCTAGGACAGTGGCACATTATATGTTCAACCGTCTCCAGTTCCTCAACGTCCTCGCACAGCCTGCAAAAATCCGGTATGTCCCTGTCCCATCTGCTTGTGAAAGCCCTGACAGCACAATGACCGGTCAGGAACCCCGTAAGGGTCCTGAGACCTTCCCTGTCCAGTCCCAGAAGAACCTTGGTTGCCCCTGCGTCCAAAGCGGGCCATAACGCCCTAGACACCCTGCAGTCCATTCTGTTCCTCCATGATTGGTTAACGGTTTCGCGGAATCCCTTCCGTATAACCTCAAAGTAGTAACATAAAGGGGGCTTTACCCCCCCGTCTCTTACCGCCAAGTCCAGATTTGAACCCAGCAGTACTATGTCATCCGCGTAGGCAACGACTTTCCCTCCCCTGGAGTCAAATGTCCTGAGAATTCCGTTAACCGCTAGCAGCCACAGAAGAGGAGATAAAACTCCCCCCTGAGGCGTCCCTCTGGTAACCCTTCTCCTTACGTTATGATCCCCCAGGCTCGAGTTGATGATCCTGCTGCTAAGCATACGGACTATCCACTCAACCAGAAAGCCCCTAACACCTAGCCCCACCAGCGAATCCCTAATGGCCTCGATCCTAATGTTGTTAAAGGCCCCTTCTATATCCAGAAACGCAGCAAGAATATACTCCTTGTATCTCAGGCCGTGCTCAATGTAGCCCACCACCTCGTGAAGCGCACTCTCAACTGATTTACCTTTCAGGTAAGCGTGTTGAGCGTTGCTGATGAGATGGGTATCAATTTTACTTCTAAGATACAGATCTATCAGTCTCTCAAGTGTCTTCAGCAAAAATGAAGACAGACTGATAGGTCTGTAATCTCCCGGTTTCGAGTGGCCCGCCCTACCAGCCTTGGGTATAAAAATTACCCTGACCTCTCTCCACCCCCTAGGCAGATGCCCGCCACTAAGGCATTTCCTGTATATGCTCACCAGCAGAAATAGTGCATCGTCCGGGATGTTGCAGAGCATAGCCGGAAAAATACCGTCCGGACCCGGTGATTTATATGGGTCGAAGGTATTGACCGCCCATCCTAGCTTCTCCCTTGTGACTATTTCCTCGATCAGGTCGGACGTATTGTCCAATGTCACAGACATTCCGTCCCCTTGACAATCGTCCATACATCCAATTTCCAAACACCCGGGGAAGTGCGCCTCCATAAGCAAGGTTAGGGTCTCTCTCGGTAAGGGTAACGCTAGTTTCTTTTTCTTCGGTAACGGTATTTTAGGGGTATCGATATTTCAGTTATTTCGTTAACGTTATTTTAGGGATAACGATTTTTAGTTATTTCGGTAACGTTTTTTAAGTTATGCAGGTAATGTCAATGCACACCGATAGTTTTAGCAACATTATGCCCAAGATCTAATGACTGGTTAGTTTATGATCAAACTTTGGGGAAATATTTCTATTTACATCGTTTTTTTCAGATCTTGGCAGGTTTTTTCGGTAACGGCATTTTAAGGATAACGCTATATTAATTATTTCGGTAACGATATTTTATCGATAACTGTATTTTAGTTATTTTGGTAACGGTATTTTAAGGATATTGGTATTTAAGTTATATCGGTAACGGTATTTTAAGGATAACGAAATTTTAATTATTTCGGTAACGGTATTTTAGGGATAACGATAGTCAATTGAAATTGGTTTGAATCGATAACGGTATTTTAGCGGTATTGTCTAACATCCATGCTTGTAACACGTCGTTTCTAATAAAATTTTGTATGCTGAACATAAATATAAAATATTTTTAAAATTGCTTAAACAGTTTTCAAGATATCGTGAAATTTATAACTTAAGGCACGATTTTGTTTCCCTTTTTTCAAAAAGGACTTTGTCAGTACTGTTTATTGAAAACAACTACTGGCAAAATATTGTCTAAAAGTAATTTGCGAACGTTTTCAAAACGTCTTTTGCTATTACTTCTTTTACAAAATTAACGACCGTATATGGAAAAATACTGCTGAGAAACATCGTATGAAAGTGCTCTGACAACGTTTATAGTTGCTTTGCCA
Source organism: Delia radicum (assembly GCA_021234595.1). Taxonomy (NCBI): domain Eukaryota; kingdom Metazoa; phylum Arthropoda; class Insecta; order Diptera; family Anthomyiidae; genus Delia; species Delia radicum. The sequence continues at coordinate 205,344,377 of CM037855.1, read as the reverse complement.
GAACTTCTTTTACAAAATTTACGACTATATATGAAAAAATACTACTGGCAAAACATTTTGTTACAGAAGTTAACCAACACCACCTAAAAGGGCTTTGCCAGTACATGTTTCACAAAATTCACGACTGTATTTAAAAAAATACTGCCCTTAAACATTGGTCTAAAGTGCTTTGCTAAATTTTAAAAAAAAAATTATGTGATTTATTTATTTATGAAAAAAAAAAAAAAATTAGTTCGACATATAATGCATTTTTAAAGCAATTTTATAATATTAGTGTGTATTTTTCAAATAAATTCGTGCATAACCTATAATTTTCAATTTCAATAAAAATATTTGTGAAAATTTGAAAAATGTTTGTTTTAGTTCATTTATTTTGTATAAAAGGTACACGAAAAAACTGTAGAAGTCTTTGCATGACGCCATATTGGAACCGTCATTTTGAATTCCGCAATTCTGACGATGGATTCGTGATCAGCGACTTCAAAAACCCCCGAGTGCGAGGTTTCAGGTCGATCAATTAGGTTTTTGAATTATGGCCGCAAAGTTCGGACTTCGGCCGCACTGTGCGGCGTAAGTTGAATAAGGATAGTAATGCAGGATTAATAAGTATATTGTAACCAGTTGTTTGAATGCATAAAAATATATATTTTTTTAAAATGCTGCTTAATCCCAACTGCTTTATAAAACTTTATACCATAATATGAAACAGAGGTAGTAATCTTTTTACTTTTACTTTTTGAACAGGTAAATATTATAAATTCATTCTGCTTTCGTTACATTTTGACCGAGTTTTGAGGATATAGATTATCTTTAAATTACGTTTAACGAAGTTTGCAACTGGAATACTGATAAGTTGCTTATTTTGTCTAATTTCAACACAGGCCAAAAGTTTCAACCAGAAAAATATTTGTTAATAAACTAAACCTTTTTCGACGTCAATACGACGCCACGTTTTTTTAGCCTTTTGGAGCTCAAAGCGACTGCATTCAAAATTTCGAAAAGATATTAGTAATTTTTTTATGTTTCAATCATTGTATGTTAACATTGTATTTTACCGAAGCTCAGACGCACTTGCGGTTATAGCAGCGTAGGATGCCGCACCGTAGGATATTACTTCAAATAACTCCCATTTCATTAATAGTATTGAATATTTCTTGTTTCTCTAAATTCTTTAAATTTTAGGTGTGAAGAATGTGATCGTTCATTTGCTGATCGACAGTCAATGAGAACCCATTTCTTAGTCAAACATCAAAAGGAAGAGGATAAAGTATATGAATGTTCCCAGTGCACCAAGAAGTTTGTAAAAAAATATCTACTCGAACAACATAAAATGTTTACTCATAGAGATCGTACAACAACATGTAAAATTTGCAATAAAAGGTAAATATATTTTTTAAAACGGGTTGTCAATTGAAGGCACTTGTTTTAATTTGTTTATTATTCGGCTTGAGGTCATATAAATAAATTAAAGTAATCAAGGAGTTTAATTTTGGTTTGTTTAGTTCACTCTTAATTGGAACAATTATTTCAATAAACAGATCAGACTTAAATCCATAGATTCTTAAATCCCTTAAAGCAGACAATTAATAAACAAATTACCAATTAATTCTTTCAGATTTAGTACCACGGAACAATTATCAGAACATAATAAAGAGCATTGCAACTATGGCACAATGTGCGATATATGCGCAAAAGTTATACGAGGACCAGCTGCATTTAAACGACATCAATTAGAGCATCAGGGCATTACAATCCCAAAAGTACAGTGTGATTTGTGTGGCTCGTGGCACAAGGACAAATACGCATTAAATAAGCACAAGAAAAGACATATGGAGTCGAAGCAGCCGCATGTCTGTGATATATGTCATAAAATATCGCCTAGTCGTAGTGCTATGTTAAGCCACAAGCGTTACGTTCATGGGACAGATCGTTCGTACGAGTGTGGTGTTTGTCGGAAAACTTTTAAAAAACCTATTGCATTGCGAGAACATATGACCACTCATACAGGGGACGTTTTATATAGATGTCCACATTGTCCAAAGACTTTTAATTCCAATGCCAACATGCATTCACATCGCAAAAAAGTGCATCCAAGAGAATTTGAAGAGACACGTACGTTACGGAAACAAAATGCGCATTTAATTGACCAACCAGTACCACCCATCTCTGTATTAAGTAATGCCAAAAAAGAAACCCGAGCCATACTGGTAATTAATTCCGGAGACGACGAGTCTCATCACGTTTTAATAACAACTAGTGCAAATGATGAATTTAGTGACGACGACGATGGTGATCATGTTACAGATTTGTCTAAAGATAAAATTATAATGCAAAAGAATTATAGCATTAATTAAATGGCTTTAAAAGGAGGTGCAATTTGTGTGACAGTTAACCAAGAAAAAAAAGAGTAAAAACAGAAAGAAATAGAAAGAAGAAAAATCCAGCATCTGCATCAACTATTTTCTAATAATTTAACTAAGTTTGATCTGAAGTCTTTAAGTGATCCAGCTAGTTTATAGACTAGGTAAGTCCACAACTTTATTTTTCTGATTTATTTGCTTAACTTTTTTTTTCCATCTGGAAACATTACACTAAAAAAACACAAAAAAAGACCAGTACATCATTCTCGCATAATATTGGCACAATGATCACAAATATGCAAAAAAAAAAAAAATTCAAAATCAAACGGTTAGTTTTCTAGATATTTTCAATTTTATATTTCTGTCCAGCACCTTGTTTTTCGGCCTTAATACCGCGAAATTTAAATTAAAATGTTAAAATGTGAAATCTACGGAAGTTAAACATTAATTTGAGTATAATAATGTGTGTTAATGGTCAAGTATTTTTCAGGGTTCTATTAGGAACTTGAAAATTCTTATTTTTTAGTTTAGTCCATCTAGTTTTTACAGCGACAAATGGATTTAGTATTCTAAAAATGACACGCAAACTGGATTCTTCAACAAAAAATATTTTGTATTAAAATTGCAAAACCAGGGAATATTTCTTGCAATAAAACTTTGAAATGTCTGCACAAAACAAACAAAAATTCCATGCGGTGAATGGTTAATGAGACAAATTTTTGGAAAGGTAAATTTTTAGCATTATGTAAACCTAAACTGAATAAAAGTAGTGAAAAAATTAATATTTGGTTCAAAATTTAATAATTTCATTTGCTGACTACACCATTTCCAACTGTAAATGAGAAAAGAACAATTGAAATTGAGATTTTCTATATGAAATTGAGAAATGAACAAATGAATTTTTGATTTTTCAATTTAAATTGAGAAACGAATAAATGATATTGATATTTTAGAATTCAAATTGAGAAATTGAGATTTTCAAATTTATTAATTATTTATTTATTTATTAATCCATATTGTAATACAAAGCCATTAAATCCAAAAAGCGTATTACATAGCAATACAATCCTGAGTATAGTACTTAACCTAAACTATACAAATAACTGACGACGTTAAGTCATAGTCGTATGTTCTGTTTTATTAAACTTATAAAACATTGTAATACAGAAAATTGAATTTGAAATAAAGAACAATTAACTAACTAACTACAAATAACTTATGTAAATATAAATCATGCATAAATAACTGCACCCATCAATTTAACTTATTGGCTCCCCAGCAGTAACAAATTAAAAAAAGTACTATAAAAAAGAGATTCAGTTAGGCAATTATAATCCCGTAACTATCACAACTCATATCAAACACTAAGAATCATAGAATGAAATTGGAAAAAGAAATGTAATTGAGAAATTATAATTTTAGGAAAATTTTCTAATGGAATATGCTGAAATAATGTGAAGCTTTGTCCGGAAGGGGTTCTAACTGATCCATTAAAACAATTATACATTTCTTATGCAATAAATTAGAAAAACACTTTCATCCAACAAAATTTTTCGAACTTTTCGACCAGTAAAAATAACCGGAGAGAATGGAGAAAAACATTTATCATGTTTTTGCGTGGAATAAGCTTTAACTGATTCACTAATACAATTGCATAGGTCCCGCACTATAAATAAAAAGAACGCGTTTAACTATTAATATTCGAACATTTTATCTCTGCTCCCCGACAAATCACTAAACTTTTGCCCAACAGACATCGTATATGAAATATACATATACATTTTTTAAATCCAATAAAAAAAATTTTTTAATTTTATTTGTAATTGTCTTAATTTCTTTTGTTTTTTTCTCAACTTCAAATTACAAAACCTAATGTTTATTTGGTTTATTCTCAATTTCAAATTTAATATCTCAATATCATTTTACCTTTTCTGAATTTCATTTGGAAAATCTCAATTTCATTTGTTCTTTTCTCAATATCAAATCAAAAATGAACTAAAGATTAACTAATTTCTAGCAGAGACATATATTTTCATATTTTTTCATCAACATAAGAGTGAAAAATATAAATGATTAGGCTTTTTTATTTTTTTTTGAATAATTTTTGAAAAAATTACCATCAATTAAGGTAAAAAATGGATTTTTTTAAATAATTATTTGGCAACTCTGGATAACAATTTTCCGCAAAGATGTTGAATAATTTTAAGGGTTTCAAATCACTTAATTATCTTTTTCCAGTAAAAAAAAATATAGCCGTTTAAAAGTCCTGGGTCGAAAAAGGAACACTGTGTCAAAAATGAGTTAATACATATTTTTTTATAAAACAAACTATACTTTTTCATATAAAAAGAAAATATTAATAAGATCATTTTGTTTTAAAATATTTTAAAAAATATTCAATGATTTTGCATCTTGAATACAAAATATTTTTTGTTAAAGGACCTACACTTTGAAAAATATGTTGGTAGAATCAACTGCAAATGGCAGTTATAATAACTAAACTAACTAAAAACTCAACTTGCAGTTGGAAAAGTGTACACTACATTTGCATTAAAACAACATCAACATCATTTTAAAAAAAAATAATGATATAAAAAACTTTTTTTATAAATATTCTTAATCTGATTTAATTATTTAATAAACGCACTATTATAAAACTATATGTATTTGTTTAACATTCTCTTTTACACTTAAGGTAAAAGAGGCAAAATGTACAAAGAAACCGCTACACACACTTTGTAAAAAAGTCGAAACAATTGCATACGATAACTGTTACCGCAATGCAGTTACTTTGGTAGGTTGTTTAAAAAATCAGTTATTAAACTGAAATGCATTTTTAACTTCCGTAGATTTTAAAACTATAAAAACCTTTTAGCACTTAAAGTTCAATTCCACGGCATTGAGACAAAACTTCTTTCGCAAGTTACATTGTGAAGGGTATATAAGATATAGGGCGTCGAATTTTATATTATTGGATTGCTTTATTTAGTTAAAAAAAAGTAAATGCTCTTTAAGTTCGTTTTTAATATTTATTAAAGTAGAAAAATGCTTAGATTTTTTACAAACTAAATTTAAAATAACAACTATTTATTGGATCTAAAGGTTTGTTACAATGAGTGTTATTTTGTTCGTATTTTGTAATTTTAAGTAATTGTTAATTATTGTAGATACCCCCATTTCGAATGGTGTAAGGAGTTTTTATATTTTTGTGTATTTTCAGGAAATACGTTTTTAATATTATTTTTATAATTTATCAATGGAAACTACGATTTTTTTAAATCCTATTTTGTGTATGTTGTTATTGCTAATATTAAACGGTAGGCTTAAGTGGTGTTATAACTTTTGTATACACCGTCTAACAAACTTAGCTTTGTGAATGCAAATTGAACGTATAAGATAAGCTAAGATTAATATACTAAAGCTATAAATTATAATTAAAACTGCCCTCTGTTGTCTACGCCACTTCAAATAATCGCTCCAATTGTCAAAGCGATTTCGATATTGCGGCATTAATTCAAACTGACTGCGTTGGGGAAATAAAGACAAATAAAAATCATCCAGTAGATGTCGTATCAATTCATTATCTTCAGTATGATGAGATTCCAAATTATCATTTATACAATTAAATTTTCTGAAAATAAGTTAAAAGAATTAAGATGATTGAAAGGACAATTCAAGTATGCATAGTTATACCTGGGATACCGACGAATTTTGTCTAAAGCATTAACTACATCGGTTACATTTGAAGTAAGCATCATAAAATTATTATATATAGAGCGTTTGGAATTAATATGATATTTATATTTCGGCCTCAAGGCAAAATTCGATTCCAAGGCCTCTGCTAAAGGTGAACATTTCTCCACCAGATCAAGTGTAACAGTAGGCTATAGTCCAATAAAAAGTTTATTCAGTATTTATATATTTAAGTTAATAACAATGTTTTTGCACAGACGTCTATTATTTTGGTACCCTCCGCATACTGTGATAAGGGTATACATCAGTTTGTCATTCCATTTGTAGCATGTCGAAAAATCTAAGACCAAATAAAGTGTATATATTCTTGATCCTTATTAAATTTTAAGCCGATTAAGCGATGTTCGTCCGTCTGTAGATGGATAAACATACCCCCCAGGAGTTAGCTATAACATCAGTTTAACGGTTAAAAAGTTATGAATGCAAATTTGAAGGTACCTCTAAATTTTCCATACGATTTACAGTTATTTTTTACTATAAAAATTGTTTTTCAACTAATAAATCTTTTTTCACTATATGTTTTTTCATAACTACAAGGGCAGAAAAATACATTCGGCGCAGAACTAGTACAGCATCGGAGACGGTCGGTTATGCGTTGGCATAACGTGTGAATAACAATCTTGAGAGTATTGCCAGGCAGAACAATACAATCTTCACAGTGTTGGCAAAGCGTCGGCGACATTCGGTTAACGTGGAATTAGTCGATTGATAACAGTGGCCAAGCCAACCGTTGGTTTGAGCAAACTTGCCACCGTTGGCATAGCGTTGGTAATTTTGAGAAATATGTATAATTAAACACATTTAAAACGCTGTATTGCTGCTTACGGTCTTAGTCTCATGCATCATATTTAAATGTGTGAATTATAATAAAATGAAATGCTTCTTCTGGTTGTAATATTGGTAAAAACAATGTTGGCAAAGAATTTTGCTGGTGGTACTTGCAGAACACATGATTTGCAATCAAAATAGTGGGTTCCTAGAACGACATTACCCAGGTAGAAAATGCCAACCGTATCAAAAAAAAAAAAAAGTAGGCAAACCATTGCTAGTTTTGTAAAACCCACCGTTCTAAAAATTACCAAACGTACAACTAATATCGTTCTAGGAACAAACTATTTTGTTTACAAATCATGTGTTTTGCCAGTAAATTCTTTTATTATATATCACACATTTAAATATGATGCATACGATTAAGACCGAACTGTATTGCTGCTTTTTAAATGTGTTCAATTATACATATGATTCAAAATTAATTTGATTTCAGCTATTTTAAAATCACCAAATTTTTTGAATTACCAACGTTATGCCAACGGTGGCAAGTTTGCATAAACCAACGGTTGGCCACTGTTATCAATCGGGTAACAGAACAATACTGTCAAGATTGTTAAACCCACGTTCTGCCAACGCATAACCGACCGTCGCCGACGCTTTGCCAATACTGTGCCGATTGTATTTTTCTGCGTATGTAGTTGTAGCTTAATTTTTAACACGATGGGTTTTTACAACAATAATGGTGGTTGGCCAGTACTACTTTTTTTGTACGGTTGACTATTTCTACCAATGTTGCCTGTTACCCGATTGATAACAGTGGCCAACCGTTGGCATAACGTTGGAAATTTAAAAGTTGTTGTGGTTTTCATACCTTAAATTGAATTAATTTTGTGAAATGTTTATAAAACACGCATCAATAATTGCTGATTGAACTGATTGAAAATATAAGAAAACGATAATGCTACTGAATAGTTGTAATATTGATAAAAAAAAATTTAGTTGTAATTTCTAACAGAAGGTTTAACAAAATTAACAGTGGCTTGCCAGTACTATTTTTTTTTTGTACGAATGGCGATTTCTACTTCTGTAATGTTTGTCATTATTTTTTTTTTATTATTAGTAACGAAACACGATGAAGGGTAAAAAAATCACTAACTTCGAATTTACGTGTTTTTTAATTCTTTTTGTTTATTCAAAATGCATTAGAAATCAATATAACCAACAATATTTAAACAATTTTAAAAAATGGTTTATTAAAAAATTCTTTTTACGATTGAATGACACAATATTCGAAAACATTCTAAAAATTATTATAATTTTAAATTTTGACTACCGTGGAAACGATGATGGCCATTTCATTATATGCCTTTTTTTAAAGGCAATATACAAATTTTAAGAAGTGAATAATAAATAATAAATATTTTTTTTTACCGTAGAATAAATTATTTAGTCCCTGGCGCAACCGGATTTGAAAATTTTAGATTTGCATTAAAATCGTACAATAATGAAAAAATCGTTAAAAAAAAATCTAGTTAACTAGTAGTAAAAATTGGTAACCGATTATGTCCATTAGGCTAGGTTATTGTTATAAATAAATTCAAAAATGGGCAAAATTTAAAATGTCTCTATCGCTTCACAGTGGCGCACGATTTTCAATATGTTGTTTTTCAGAATATGTTGTCTCTCGTTCACAAAGGATGCTCCATCTATATATAGCGATTATTTTTTTTGATAAATTAAAAAAAATAAAGGAATTGATATTTTAAGGATAACGCCGTTTTAAATTATTTCAAATGTTTTACTTTTAAATTTTAAAAAATTAAAACCAAAAGCCATTTTAAATTATTTCGGTAACGGTATTTTAAGGATAACGTTATTTCAATTCTTTCGGTAACGGTATTTTAGCTATAACGGTATTTTAGTTTTTTCGGTAACGGTTTTTTAAGGTTATCGGTATTTCGTATAAAGGTATTTCAATTATTTCGGGATAGCGATAGTCATTTGAAACGGTTTTGAATCGATAACGCTATTTTGAATTTTAACGCTATTTACCTGCCATCCATGGTAAAAATGTATTACCAAATCCGAATGTAATAATGCCAAACTCGAAAAAGACACTTTATAAAATAACTTAAAGCATTTCCCAACATTATAAAACTAAAAATGTAAATCAAATTCCATAAAATATAAGATGCATCATTTACTACTCCCCAATATCTATTTATGCATTACTTTTTCCCACGCTAAGGGATTAAAAATGTATTGGCTAAATTTCGGAAGAGCGATTTGATTGAACTTTTTACTTTAAAATTGTATTTAGCAAACTTAAATACTTAAAAAAATCTTTTTAAACGTTTGTGCAAAAAAAAAAATTTTTCTTAAGTAGTATAATTACCAAATTTGAGTCCTCATAACGTTCATAAACTAAAGTAGTATATTGTATTTGATCATGTTTCTCGTATGCATAAATAATACTGCAATTCTGTATCACTTCTTCAAAGAATCGAACTGCCGACCAATCTAATGGCAATGGGAAAATTTTTGATAAAAACGTTCGTATTTCGCGATCAGACCAAGTCATGGAATGATCTGTATCAAATTCGCTAAAGATTTCTTTTACACTAGCCGTACGCATTTCCCCCATCAGGAACGAGTAATAGGCAAAGGCGAATTGTATATCATTTGGCGCTCGAAAACGATGTTTTGCTGTTGTAATGATTTCGTTATGAAATTTCTCTTGCATATCCTCTACTATACATTTTTCCAATAGAAAACCCACATGTGCCAAAACATTGCGTGCCCTAAAGCCGTATTGTCGATTCAAAAGCATATTCGTATAAATGAGGGATTGTGAATAAATATCTTTGGACGATGCAGTTAAATGATTCGCTTCAGTTGTTGGCTTTTGTGCAATAATTTCTATATTTTTGACTGACTGTAACCTGGCTTGGATTTTATTAAAATTGTCGACTACATTTTTCAAGTCGACAGGAGTTGAGAGGTTTTTGTGTTGTGTTAATACATTTTTAAAGCTATTACTTCTATGCGTATAACTAAAACGATGCAATGGATGTCTTTTTGGGAATTCTTTAATTTCAAATTTCGTCATGTCTTTAATATCGTCTGTATTGTGATCCTTTGTTAGCTGCTCTTTACTATTATTGTTATCGGATGAACTACTATTATCATCTAAACAATCGCCGCCATCATACTGGCAGGCTTCGATATTGCAATGACGATCACATGCTCCATCTCCGATGTAAGTCCACGGACAATCTTCTGCACAATCTGGCACTAGCCAGGCCTGATAGATTTTTACACCCTCAGAGTCGGTGTATAAATCCTCTGGATACAAATCCGCACCCAGAAATATATCGTCATTAAGATACAAAAACCTTTTTGAGAGATTTGGTATTCGATGTATAAATGTTTCTATTGCTGCACTGGAAAATGTTGGCAGCCATTGGGAATTTTGTGTCAGTACCTTGTGTGGAACTATTGTTATTCGTTCATTAGTTAAATCCAGCCATTTCGGTATTTGACCGTTGGTCACGATGTAAATGTGTCGCACCCATGGAGCATATTTTTCCAAAGAACGCAACGAAAACTTTAATTCATTTTTATCATCAAATCTGGCTGGGTCAAAATGAGGGTCGTACTGTTGAATGGATCTAATGAATACAGGATCTGAGCCGTTAACCCAAGTGTAGACTACATCGATGGCTTCACAGACGGCGGATGTATTAGATGATGTAAATGCAAACTTTAAACAGAAATAATTTGTAGATTTTGATCATAATTCAAAATATCTCTTTACATACCTTTTTATACAGCGAATGCATAGCTACCACTAAAAGAAACGTTGCAAGCAACTTCCATTTGTGTTTCCGTAGCAAACGAAAACACAACATTCGTCTAAAACGCATAATTTCATATTTTAATACAAATTTATTCAGTTTTTAATTCATAATGTAAAAAAATAATATTTTTCTTTTTTATTGTCCATTGTTATTGTTTCTACACAGACCACTCACGAACAATGTTGCCATGTACCAGTTTTCAATGTTTACTACTTTCATCTCTACGAAATTTACAATATACTTAACAAGATTTTCAATTCCATCCATACTTCACAGTTAACAGCTGTTTTTTATTTACAAAAAACGTCTGTTAACCACGTGCGGCTCAGAAACGTAAACAAAAGCATGTCCCATGAAGCATTTGGAAATATTTGTTTTTCTTTTAGAGGACAATCAATGTAGTATTTTTCACATATTTGCTTTTTGTCAACTGGAAGATACATCGAAGACATTGAAAAAAAAAATTTCAAAAAACATTGTTTTTTTAAATAAATTTGTTGTTAGGAAATTATAAATAACATAAAGAAAATCAGCTCTACTTTTGCAAATAAAATTGCAAATAATAAGTTGAGATAAAATTGTATAGAATTTTATAATTATTCCGATATTTAATTAAATATTGCCAAAAAACAATTGAATTTTGGTGTTTTTTTAGGAAATGTTACATTGTGCCATCTTAAAAAATTCAAATCCACAGAAGATGGGGTGATATCTATGTCTATATTTATAAATTGTAAGATGAATATGTATGAATATTATGAATTTTACATGTGTTTAATTTATTAATATATGTATGACTATTAAAACGTATTTTTATCTTCTGGTTTGTAACCAGCGATATCTTCGTTTTAGCTTCCAGGCGATATACCGTCGATATGTCGGATATATATTTTATCTTCCAGATGATATTTTAGAGATATTGCATGTTTATTTTCTAGACAAATTGCTTTCGTATTGTTGTGATGCAATACGAAGATAACTGTTGCTGTAATACATTTTTTTTCGACGTGTGAATCAGGCTTATTAAGAACATATCGCAGTACTGTCACCCAAGACATAATAGTTTTTTAGGTTATTCAATTTGAAGTTTTATTTCGTTGGAACAGGAACAAAATACAGAAAGAAACACTGTACCAAGACACTTCATTGCCATTTTAGACTTCTGTCTTTTCAGATCTTCATTATAAAGCTTTTCTCTTTTCCGACGACTGAATGATTTGATTTTTTTATTTTAGGTATATTTTTGCTTTATTTATTTTTTATAATTATAAAAAATGTAATGAGAAAATGTTGAACTCGGTCGACGAAAATTTGCTTACGACCACGTTTTCCTCCATAACTTCGGTACCAAATGAGTGCCATAAATGTAGAGAGGCCTTAGTTTTTAACATATGGTTTTTTCAGAATTTTAAATAAATTGGATTTTGAGATATGGGTCTTTGAACATTAAACTAAAAAAAATTACCTTTGACCTTTTAACACAAAAAAAAAATAGGACGCCATTTTGAAGGTAATGTTCTCACTTATAAAATGTTACCAATAGGAAAATTGTAAGTTGTATAGTTTTAAAGTTAAAAGCGACTTTGTATGGACACTTTTATGAAATTTTGACGTTTTTGCCAATTTTCATGACATCATATTTCGAAAACCGAAAGGGTTTGAGGTCGAAAGGTTAATGATTTGATAAACACTACCCATTTATTTATTTTATTTATTTATTTATTTCCTTTGTGAGGTTTGACTGGAATTGCACAATACCTAAAAATTACTACATGGTAAGTAATTTTTATAAATTTGTTATCGTCTTTTTGACTACATTTGCAGTCTTTTTGACTGCCAATTTTAGTAATTTCTACCTTCTTAATTTCCTGAGTGTGCAATGAAATTGTCTAAGTATTATTTGCAAACTATGAACATATCAATAAAAACAAATATAAACTAAATGAGAAAGAATTTTTAAAAACTCGATACAATCTTCTAATTTAAAATAACTAACAAAAAATTAACTGTGTACTGCAAAATTACTATTTTGGTAATTTTTTACTAAAATCTTAAAATAAGTGCTTCAAACAACAGTTCAAGAATACAGTATTTTTCTTTAGTGTTTAAACTATTCACTTATTAGAATCATTTCCTTTTGTTTAAATTTCTAAGACATCGTGATTTTGTTAACCTTTATGAGCAACACGTGGTTAAAAGATATTCTTTGTAAACAAAAACCAGCTGTTGTCTTTAAGGAATAGGTGGAATTGGTTTTAACGGTTGCGCTGGAAGCAACTTTCGTAGTGTTTGTGTATATTTTCTATTAATTTATTTGTGTAAAATGTATTTGAACTGAGATGTAATCGTTTGTTTTATTATATTTTTAAATTAAACACTCGTTGTCTGCTATATTCGTTCTTTGGTGTCTTGACCTGACATCGAATTGTTCATAAAGCCGTTAGTAATCCAACTATTTTGACTTGGTGAAATACTAAGTTTTTAACTAATTTTTTTTTCTGAATTTACGAAAGCCTTAAAATATTATTTTGATAATCAAAATCATCACAGAGTGCGTAATGCGATGTTTGCGTTTAAGTATTTGTGTATTTTTTATATTTTGTCAGTATAAAATATACAAGTGAAGTGAACATCGTATTAGAAAATTTTTTAGAATCATTTATGCAAATGTTTTTATTAAAAACTAATAAAAAATAAAGATGTAAAAAATATTCAAGTTCTTTAAAAAATGGAAACATTGTTTTTTGAATTGAATGACTATAATAAGTGGTGTTTGTGTTTATAAAGTTAAAAAAAAAATAATTAAATAATTGAAAAAATATTTTTCGTTTAACAATGAATATATATTGAAAGCTTTGGGAAAATCATTATTTTCACTTTTTTCTTTGACATATGGCATTCCGATGTACATACAAAAGGAACAATGGAAATAATAAGCCAAATAAAAGATAGATGCAACTCTGTATTTATCTTATAAATACGGAGCTGTATTTTAGTTGTCTTATTATTTATTATACATATATATATTTTTCACAAATAGATGACGCTTAGTTTTTATGCAAACAACTAAAAAATTAACCAAAATATAGTAGATTTTACAGTTGTTCTTGCTGCTTTATTGTACTAATATTTAGCAAGAACATTCTGCTATTTTTACAGACTTATTTGTATGAGTGTATTCTGTAATGAAATTTAATAGTGTGGAATAACGGGGATATGAAACATTTTGTATATCAATTTTGTCGTCTGCACTGTCACAAATATTTTAATGAAGTACATTTGTCCCAACATATCAACCCTGGTCACAAGTTTCTTGAAACGAGTCTCGTTTTCGAATTTTCGTAAATCACATGACTGTCATATGCACAAATGAAAATTTTTCGTTATTTGACAGTGAGAAAGACGACGTATTTTCGTATGGAATAGTGGAATTTTGTTTTAGTTTAATCATTTATTTTCGCTTTCCGTTCTTTTTTTTTGAAACTTAATTTTGTTTTTAAGTTTTCATTCCTTAAAGCCAGTTTTTGCTTACAATTTGTAAAAGAAAAAAGTGAAACTATTGAAAACAAAAGAAAAGATGCAGGTGATAAAATCGTTGTTTGTGGCAATATGTGTCATCGGTTTGGCCGTAGCTGATTCCTCCACTTCTCCACTATTTTTGTGGGGTGTTACCGGGTAAGTCCGAAAGGATTTCTGTTGCAATCAAATGTAACATAGTGCTGAACGCAAATCTTGTATATTTTTAGTGTGGCTAAACCCTCATTGCCAACCATATCCCATGCAAATTTCGTTAAAGATATTGTAACTCCCATAGTGTCTCGTGGAAACTTGATAGTATTTTGCGAAGAAGTTGTAAGTATTACTAAAAATTAAGATTGTTGTATGATTTTTAATTCACTGAAATTCCGCTTAATTTATAGCTTACCCACAAAGATTTATCATGTTCAAATCCTGACTCAGCTAAATCGAGCTTTGCACGTTTACAAGGTGTTGGCGATCTTACATATTATGCCAATGTTGAAAGTCCCGTAGAAGCCTTGCGTTCAGCTGCCTTTAAACATGAATATAATACTATTGATAAATCGGGAAAATTAGCCAATCCCTTGGAAATGTCGGATAAGGGAAACATTATTTTTGTTAGATTTGAAGACACAGATGATTCTGCTGATCGTTGTTCAACTTTGGAATCCCACGGTAAGTCAAAAAAAATTGTTACACTATAAAGTGGTGTTCTTAAGCATATTGGGTACATGTTACGATGATAATTAAAATCCGCTCGCCACTGAGTTATTGGTTATTGAATAGTTTAAAAGTCGACTTTATTTAACCGAACCTGAAAATTACCTTTGCGCTTTTGTGTTTCCCATTTCAATTTTTAATACAGTGAGCGAAATTCCTATGTTCTCAACAATATTTTTGAATTTTGCCAAAATAATTTGTATTCGAAACAGTTTCAATGATAAAAGTTATTTTTTTTTAATCGATTAATGTTTTTGATAAAAATTTAAATAAAAATAAAAACTGAAAGCGAAATTCTCCTGACACAGTGGGAAAATATGACTTTTGAGCAAATTTGCCTACAGCCCAAAGTTTTAAATGAATTTAAAAAATATTTATTTTAAAATATAACACTAAGTTAAATTTCAACTTTTCAAATGATACACCAAACCGCCGGTACACGTTAACTTAGCTTTGGGTCGTAGAATCCAGTGGAATATTCTGTTTTAATAGGTTAGGTCAAAATAAAAAGATATTTTAAGTTTGCATTGACTCAAGAGATTTTTGAGTGTGTTTTAAGTAAAATACATCGAAATATCTTCTGAAATTACTTGATAAATTCATTGTGTATGTGACGAAACTAAAAGCTAAAAAAGATGGCCGGCCGTCCATTTTGAGACAAATTCGAAGCATGTGACACTGAACTAACAGATAGATGTCAGTATAAGTCAAAGGTTATTATCCTTTGTACTGTTCAAACATCGTTTATTAGATTTATACCAATAACCATAAGAAGAACCCCGCGTTCATGGTATATATGTTCATTATAATCTCAGAAACCCATTTAACTACAGGGGTGGAATACCAAAAGATACAATTAAAAGAATACAATCAGAATGTAGTAATATTGTCTAATTCAACAAGAACTGGAGGAGTTATAACATATTTAAAAAAAAAAACATTGGAATGTAAATGAAATTAGTAAAAAAAATATGCGATTCAAAATACTGGATTACAGCATAAAATGCAAAATACTTGAAAACAAATTGTATAATAACATCAGTATATAGATCACCAAGTAGTTCAGAATCCGAATTTAACGAAGCATTCGAAAAAATAATAGAAGTAATAAGTGAATCAAATTGCGATATCATTATAGCTGGTGACTTCAACATAGATTGGAACAATGATGATTTCTGCAAAAATAAAATAGAAAGTTCTCTTAATGATAATGGCCTTAAACAAATAGTAAAAGATTTTACGATAATAACAGCGACCACAAAAATTATAATCGACTGCATTATAACAAATAATAGAAATATATCGCAGATCATGAATCAATTGATATGATACAAAAAATAAACGACACTAAAGAAATTCAAATATTTAAAAACAATAGAAGTACATTTGATGGAGAATTTAGTAATATATTTCAAATAAATGAAAACAATGACTTAAATAACAAAAATTCACATATTCACAAAAACAATCAAATAGAAAAACAATAGAAATAAATGCTTTAATAATGAATTAAGATTAATCAATCGAGAAAAACTTAATAATTATCAAACAGAAAATACACTATAAAATAATTAAATAAATAAATCCGAAAAATTAATAATAAAAATCAAAAAGACATGCGGAGAGAAATTAAAAACTTAACTTAAACACGATTTAATCTGTGATATTTAACCAAATAGAAAATAATTTCAATAATTATTTCGTAAATAGTATTAAGTCAATAAGAGATTCAATAGAAATTCAAATTTAGTCCAATATAAGCAAACCAATTAAAAAATATATGTAAAAACTTAAATAAACCAGACTATAATAAAGTATCTAGTAAATTTATATTGGATAATTGGAATATAGCAGGGCAATCCATGCTAGGTATAATAAATAAATCATTAAACGCAGGAGTTTTTTTTGCTGAAAACTGGAAAGAATGAATGTTGACACCAATAGAGAAAATTGCAAGCAAAAAAAAAAAAACCTGTGAAGAATACCGTCCAATAAATACATAAAAACATGTGAAAAAGTCATCGAAATGTCTGTAAAAGAACAGCTAGAAAAATATATGGCATCAAATAATATATTATCAAAATACCAATCAGGTTTTAGAAGGAAATTTTCGCGAAAAATATAGATAAAAATAAAAAAATTATGTCAATATTTTTGGATTTCAAAAAGGACATTTGAAACAATAGATAGAAACATATTGTTACAAAAACTACATATGTATGATATTTAAGGCAACGAATTAAATTGGTTTAAATCACATCTAACAGATAAAAGGCAAATTGTGAAAGTTAACACTATTAAATCGGATGAAATATATAACGATTATGGATTGCCTCAAGCATCGATTTTAGGAGCTTTACTATTTGTTATTTATATAAATGGCATGCCAAATATTCTAGATAAATGTGAAATAATACTATATGCTGATGATACTTTGAATTTTACTTAAGAAAGCTCGGATATAAAATGCCTAGAAAATCTAACACAAGATATGCTGAATATAAATAAATGACTAAAAATAAATAAATTAAAATTAAACGAACAGAAAACGAAAATAATGGAAATTATTATGAATAGTGACTTTGAATTTAAAATTAATAACAAAATAATAGAAAAAGTAAAAGAAATAAAATGTTTAGGATTTATAATAGATAAAAACTTAAATTTTAAAGAACATTTAGAAAATACAATATGTAACGGCTAAGAAAACAAATATCGGTATTAACATCTATAAACATTTATAACACTATGATAAAACCACACTTTGAATTTGGATCAACAATACTTTACACATGCTGCACACCAAATTCAAATAGAAAGACTTAAAAAAATGCAAAATAAAGCAATGCGGTGAATACTAAATAGTAATCGCTAAACATCAATAAATTTTATGTTAGAATCACTAAAATAACTTAATATACAACAAAGACTTCAACTAAACACAATAAATTTTATTCATAAAATGAAAATGGGAAATGCCCCAGAATATTTAACTGAACACAGATCTGAACATAGATCTGTTGGCGACGTTCAACCATATCAACAACAGCGCTCACTTTTCTACAACGGAATATGGCTGTACAACAAACTACCAAATAATGTAAAAACCGAAAGAAACAATAATGTATTTAAAAGAAAAAAGTGTATATTTTGTTAAAAATAATTTACAATAGAACTTTTAAAATGTGTATAAGAAAACAAATTTTATGTACATACATATCGTCACCTATCATGCAAAATGACGTATCATCACTTTTCATAGGTTTTCAGGAGAAGCAAAAAACTATTTAAAATTAAAAGTATTTAAGACATAAAAAATTTTTCTTACAGCATCATATTGAAAAACAACGACAGATATATTACATAAGAAAAAAAATAGTTTTTGGAAGTATTTTTTAAGTTTGTCATTTAGGTTTTTTGTTTTTCTGTTTTGTGAAACCAAAATGACGTATCATCAAAAATATTGTTTAACATAAAGTGAAACAAACATTAAAAACTAAAACAATTTTAAAATTTTAGTGAAATCTCAATAAAAATAAGATGTTTTTCTTGTGTAATTCCTTTTTTTTATAAATTGTTTTATTTTTTAAATAAAAAGTAATTGTTTAAACTAAAAAGGACAATTCATTGCACTTATTTTAATACTTGTACATAACATACTAAGTGAATGTAATAACAAAACAAAAAATAAATAAAAAATGGTACCAAAACTTAAATAAAAAATTATTCAAAGGGAATATTATCATAAAACGAATGGCATTCTGATGGAAGCAAAGATTTAAGGTCTTGCAAATGCTGCCATTTTTTTTTTTGGAAAATTTAATTCATATGCCAAAACACGTATCATATTAACTGTAGGGTCTCCAGACTTTTTACCTGAATGGAAAAACATAATATTTCAAAACAATTGTATTTTGTGATAATGTATACGAGTATTTACCTAGTCTAATTGATGTGTACCGCTTGGGAACAGCCTCATAATCAAGAAAATAATCATGTTGTAGGTGGTGAACATTGAGAGGAAATGGGTTTTCCCGTGAAGTTCTTATTAGATCAACTAGTTGTGATGGCAAATTTATTTGCTTGTTATTAATTTTTCGTTGATTAAGTGAATGCGTATAGTCGCACTCCATTTGAGTATGTCATACGATTAAATATTTATGCTCAATAGTAACGTTTTTTTTTTCAACACAGAAAGAAAGTAAAGCATTGGATAATACAACATTCCGATTCTGATAAAAGCAGCCATCAGAATAAATAATAAAATTATGAATATTTGGCGTTTGAATGATTGCGTTTTCTAAATGTTTTATTACAATTTTTTGTAAAAGTAGATGCAACAAGATTTCCTTCTGTTTCATCCCACACGTAGTTATCGGAATCATGAGTGATGACGTTAAAAATAGTAAAGTTATGAACTTGCAATTTGCATTTGTCTGCGGAATAAGCTTGACAGCTTGCATGTCTATACAAAGCAGTATGCATAAACCCGCCTGTGCACTTTCTTTTGACTTCGTAATTTTGTATTTGTATTTCTTTTGATTTCGTAATTTTACGAAAATCCGTTTTTTGTTAGACAATTCAACTATATTGGTCACATAAAGTTTTTTTTGGTCCCATGACATATTCCAGAAGCGAAGAAATATTTCCTTTCGAACATTATCAGAAAAATGGGAGCAATGTCGATGTGAACTTTTTGCACAATATTTTGATGTGCATCCATCTTTCATATCTTTGGGCATTTTTTCACAAACACTTCCTTTGGACAAACCCACATATTTCTTTCCATTCCACATTTTAATTATTATTAAAACACAATTTTTTTTATTTCTTCACTTTAATATTGTTTTAAGTTCTACATCACAAACTGTACACTATAATGATTTTTTTAACGGTAAACCAAATGAGCAGCCATAATATATATAAAAAAATACAGTTTACTTTGTTTAAGAAAAATTCAAATGCTATTGTGTTGTTGTTTCCTATACAAGTGTGATGATACGTTATATTGTTATATGAAAAGCATGCAATTAATGATACGTCAATTTAAATTTTGGCCATAAAACCGTGATTTTTGAACCTAGGAATCTGAAATTTTGTAGAGACATGTAGTTCAATAACATAAATCATAATCAATCAAAACCCCGATTTTCGATTTTTTGATAATACGTCATTTTGCATTATATGTGACGATATGTAACTTAAAGTATTAAAAATACTAATAAATAAATAAATACAAAAAAATCTTTACCTGTAAGAAGAAAGTTCTTATTGTATATAAATTAATTGTATCCTCATAAAAATGGACGGATATCATGGTTATACTTCAATTTAGAGACAAAGATTTTGATGCTTTTTACTTAATATACACTCAAAAAATCGCTCGAGTCATTGCAAACTTTAAATTAAAATATATTTTTATTTTGACCTAACCTATCAATACGGAGTATACCTCTGGATTCTGCTCCCCAAAATTAAGTTCTCGTGTCCCGAGGTTTTGTGTGCAATTTGCAAATACTTACTGTAAAATTAACTAAATTCCAGATCGATTCTTAATGGCAGATTTTTAAAAGACATTTATATTAGCGGCTTTCATTCTTGGTGGTATATTTACCTCGTGTTATATTTAGTAGGATTTTTTCAAAACAAAGCGAGAGTGTTTTTTTAATGTATGGTAAATTTATAAATCAGCTGATTTTTGTTGTTCGACACATATGGTAATTAAAGGTAATAATAATAACACAAAAATGAAATCGAAATAAAGTTCCATATTCTCACATAGATACTTTAGGATATATGTATAATCGTTAATAAAGTTGGTTTTACTCAGTTAATTTTAATTATAGATTTTAATGAATAAGAGGTCCGAGCAACCTCAATGCTTTCGTTGTCGAAATACGAAAATCAATCCAGTCTTTTAATCCCTTTAATCTTTGAACATTCTGCCACAGCTCAGCCAGTCCAGGTGAAGAACCCTCAATTTGTTCTGCCGATATATAAAAAAGCTTAACTCCATCAATGTTATTCCTTGCACATTGATAAAACGATAAATCATCTTTGAGAACAATATTTTTTGAGGTAAAGAAATTGTTAATAGGAAATTTCAAAATTACAAGAACAAAAATAATATTAATTTACACTTTACAAAAAAAGTTGATATAAATCGCAAAAAGGCTCAGAAAAAAAATGTTTTACAGAAGTGAGAAAAATTAAAAATGCTTTTACATTTATAAAGTATAGACCGTTAAGCTTTATTATTGAAAACAAATAAAAAGTTCTGAGCACTCTGCATTTTTCACTCGTGATTGACCTCTTTCTGGAATTGACCATATGTATCAGATCACAACTTTTTAGTGCAAAATGTTTTCGTTTTAAACTGGGTTTTTCGATATTTTATATTAATTTTTAAGTTTTTCCAATAGTTAACACAAAATACATTTTTTTGAAGGCAGAACTGTCGGCTATTTTTTTTTTGCTGATAAATTTATCACGTGTATTTAAAACAGTTATTTGTATTCGCCACAGCGTGGTAAATTTTAGTGCAATACATTTTGTTGTTGGTTCTTGTAAATTCTGATAAATTTATCAAACGTACACCATTAACCAGATCTACAAGGGTTATTTACTACCAAGAATGAATACCGCTTATAATTAATAATTAACCAATTTGTTCCTTTTACTACTTTGTTGCATTTTTGTAATGAATCAAAATTAAATTAAATAAATATTTCGCGAATTTTACTTTTACCATAAAAAATCATTTATTTCCAAATTTACATTTACTTCAGAAATGCTTGCTATTAAATCTTAAAATTTTGTTGTCTAATAATAATTGAGAGAAAAAAAAATTGGATTAGAAGCATGCACACGGTGACACATAGGTTAAAATCATTCGTTACATAGCGTCACCTAAAATGCAAAAGGGCGTAACTAACAAAGTTTTTAAAATCGGTTTTATTGATGACTATGTTTCATTTGTCTAAACTATATGTTTTCGCGAATTTTTGTTTGTTGTACTGTAAAATATTTAAGTAGGGTTGAGTGATTATGAAGTACTGCATCGAACTACATTTCTCCACTAAATTGTTTGGTTCTATGATTAAAAGTATCAGTTTCATTAACGATATTGTTAAAATGTCTGGACTTTTTTTGCTTTACCCATAAAAAAAGTAAATATACTAGTTACGTCCTTTTGCGTTTTAGGTGACAATATATGTAACACCATGCAGTAAAGGGTTAAACTTCCTTTTTAATGAAGAAAATTTAAAAAAATTAAGATTTGTTTTTAATAATTGTATCATAAAATGTTGATTTATAATATATTTGAAATATTTTATGTTTTTGAATTTCAGATTTTAACATGGCTTCTTTTACAAAAGATAACCAATTGGGTGAAAATGTATTCTTCATGTATACATCTGCTCCCTCAGCTTCATCTTCGACAGTCTTAAAGCGTCAACGTCGTGATGCTACAGCAGCCACTAGCAATGGTTATGTCTTCCGCGATGGTGCCAATTTTTTGCTTTTCTACACTACACTAACTGTGAGCGATGGTACAACAAAAACACCTTTAACGATTGCCACCATGAGTGCTACCCAAACAAATGCAACTTCTATGGCGGTAACCTTAACACCAACATCGGGTTCACCACTGAAATTCGTCATCAATTTATCTGGTGGTTATTTCTTTATGACTAGCGTTGAGTATAACAATATTCAATTCCGCAGCACAGATGTTTATTCACCAACAGACTTTTCATATTTCTGCGGTAATTTAACATTAGGCGGTATTGGTACTGCAGGTGAACCAAGTACTTGGACTATACAGTGGAATTCTTTGCAATTTCAAGCACCGTTCGGCTCCACCAAGAACGCCACCTTTGTATTCGGTGATCCATGGCACTGCGTTGGCTTCTTCACTGGTGGCATTTTGTCTGGTCTCTTAATTGTTGCCTTGTTATTGACAATTACTTTCATTGGTGTTTGCTGGATGATGGACATCAATACCATGGATCGTTTTGATGATCCAAAAGGCAAAACAATTACCATTAATGCCAGCGAGTAACGCTAATAAAACATATTTTATTCAATTATATTCAAATTGCATCAATTCTTTAAATTCAAATTCATTCCCCGATTATATTACTATTATTTTTGTTCTATTAGTTTTAAAAAAGAAGAAACATCAATGTCACCTAAAACTTATAATTGGAAATTAGTATTTTTTAGGGTGTGTGTGTGTGTGCTGTTTTTAATAAAATAAGGTTTCTTTGACGTCTCTCCTTTAAATGCCACCAATTTTCCTTTACTTGAATCAGTTCAGCATCCTTTTTAAGTCTAGGAAAATTGCTGCCCATTTTTTCCTTTCGTTCATCTTTCTCTACACGTGTTTTATATTCATATACTACTTAAGAATCGAAAATTCGCACAAATTAAATAACCAACGTGCAATTATTATACATACATATGTATTGTGTGTGATTTTATTTTAATCAATAATAGCATATGAAAATTAAGTGTTTTGTATATTAAAAAAAAAAAAAAATAATAATATTTTGTTTATTCTTAATTGTAGCTGATGGAAATTTGTCAATAAATAATGGTTACTCTCTTGTTTGTTAAATAAAATTGTTTTATTTTAATACATAGACAATTGGTTATTCCGAAACTTACACCACTTTTGGGGCGATCTTTTTTTGTTAGAGTTGCCCGTGAGTATAACAAATTACCACTTACTTTAAAATCGTTCGATTTTTCTATTAATACGTATAGGAAGAAAATTTTTCTATTATTTTCACGAGACACTTGATTTTTTTTTAGGTTTGGGGGTTTTTGTTTTTAACTAAGGCTTGTTCATGTTTTTTTTTTTTTTTTTTCGTAACATTGGGGACTTAATAAATAAATAAACTATTATCACTCCTTTTTTTTATATTTCTTGTTTATTTTTAATAATATTGTATTTTAATTATTATCTCTTTCTTATTATTTTATTTATGTATATCAAATTTTATTGTTTACTTTGTATAATTTAGTAGAAATTTGTAACCGATTATGGCCTTCAGGCTAGGTTATTGAAATGAATAAATAAATTAAATTAAATTAAAAATGATGAATAATAACACTGTGCTCGAATCGGACACTTTTTTTGTAACAAACGGGGCACCCGGTGGGTAAACCTAATTCAAGTACGCTGAATCCTGTGGTGCTAACCGTTTTTTTTAGGTTAGCTCTTGTTTAAAAGATAATTAAGATTGAAAATTATGGTTCCCTCCCATACAAAGTAAATATTTAATATCATATATCTACAGTACTATAATAGTCTTAGTCTTAGAAATTTGTGCACGTTGATTATTTGATAGTGTTAATAGTCATGGGAAAAATGGGCGTGATCGGACCAGTGGGCGTGTCAGCTCCCATACAAAGTAAATATTTAATATCATATATCTACAGTTCTATAATAGCCAGAGTCTTAGAAATTTGTGCACGTTGATTATATTATGAATAGTCATGGGAAAATTGGGCGGGATCATACCAGTGGGCGTGGCAGCTCCCATACAAAGTGAATATTAAGCTCATATACAAAATTAATATTAATATTAAATATCTAGGGTTCTATAATAGCTATATAGCCTTCAAATTTTGTACGAGTCCATCAATTACAAATATTGGTAGTCGAACTGAAAATGGGCGGAATGCGATAAATGGGCGTGGTACCAAAAGCAAAAAACAAAAAAGCATTAAAATAAATTATCACATTCAAGACTTTTTGCAAGGTTATTTAATAATGTTGTTCAAAAATTGTTTTAGCGTTCCTCATAGTCCTAGAATATATAAAAAAGGTAAAGCAGTAAACAATAAATTTTATGATATGGTTTTAAGTAACAATTCATGTTTAACAAGTACACTTAACATGAAAAATATATTTTATTGCTATGGTAATCACATGCGGTTTAATTTCCATCATTACAGAATTTAACAAGTGAATTAGTTTAGGTATATAGAAGTCATCATAAAATTAACAAGTGAAATGGATCAGGTATATTTCATTCAACTGATTTCCTTCTTAAAATTTTATTGGGATTTCCCTTAAGCGTGAAAAAGGCGTTTTCAATAACACAGGTATTCATTGAACATTTTTCAATAAAAAAAATTAAAAAAAAATTAAAATTAAAAATTAATTAAAATTAATTAAAAAAATTTATAAATCACTTTAAAATTGTTGTAGTCAATTAAATTTTGTTGCAAATAGTTTATTGTTGATGTTGTTTCATAAAATGTTCTCAATTTCATACATTTAAAATCAATAAATGGTAAAAAAAACTTAAAAAAATTGTTTTTTTTAGGTACTTGGAACCATAATTTTCAATCTTAATTATTTTTTAAACGAGAGCTAACCTAAAAAAACGGTTAGCACCACTGGATTCAGCGTACTCGAATTAGCTTTACCCGCCGGGTGCCCCGCTTGTTACGTTTTTGAACTAGCACAGTGTAATTAGCAACCAGATCTTTAAAAAACATTATTCCTTAAACAAATCTGAACACAGACTCAAAACAACTGTTATTTTTTTTAATAAGTCACCAAAAATGGAAAGGAAAAACTTTAACCAAAAAGTGTATTAAAAATACAAAAAATGTTTTTTCGGACTTTCTATATTTATTTTATTTTTTATTTAATTCATTTTATTGTAATTTTAAAGCCAATTTAGCAAAATTACAAAGACAACTTACTAGCTAATGTCGCCTTTACTATGGACACTGGTCATTGATGAATTACTCGAGGGTCTGAACGACTTGGGTTTCAGGACCTATGGATACGCCGATGATCTTGTCATTTCCGTTGTGGGCTGGGATGACAGGACCATCTCCGAGCGTATGCAACAGGCTCTGAACTTCACTCTTTCGTGGTGCCGGGAAAAGGGGTTGTCTGTCAATCCGTCGAAGACAATCCTGGTACCATTCACGAGAAGGAGAAAACTTAACCTGTCTATGCCGGTCGTTGAGGGCGTAACAGTTGGCTTCTCTAGCAGTGTTAAGTATCTTGGAGTGACTCTTGATAGCTCCCTCACCTGGAACGAACATCTTGACCACGTCTCCAAGAAGGCCACCAGGGCATATTATGCCTGCCAGAGGCTTTTCGGGAGAACATGGGGCCTAAGGCCACAAATGGTCTACTGGTCGTTCAATACTATTGTTAAACCGATGATCACCTATGCTGCCCTTGCATGGTGGCCAAAAGTTGAACAGAGTAAGGCAAGGGATGCTCTTAAGAGAACCTACCGTCTTGCGTGTGTTGGCATTACAGGGGCCGGCGGAACTTGCCCGACGGATGCCTTGGGGGTTATGCTGGGGATCCCGCCATTGCATATTTCTGTAATGGAGGTTGCCAGTATGGGTTCCTCTAGACTTAGTGAATTCGGTGGCATGAGGGGAGGTGACCTAAGGGGCCACATGAGGATCGCGCGAATCCTAATAGATGACCCAATTTCTAAGGTTGCGGACAAAGTGTCACCGGAGTGGATCTTTGATAGATATTTTGATGTGTTATTGTTTGACAGAGACATGTGGACCAATCAATCCTGGGAACCGGAAGATGGTTCTCAGGTGTGGTTCACTGATGGCTCTAAGCAGTCGAATGGGAACACGGGTGCGGGCGTCTTCGGACCAGGCTTCCAGCGTGCCTTACCTATGGGTAAATATCCGTCCATTTTTCAGGCGGAGATTTGGGCCATTTGTGTCTGTGCATTGGAATGCCTGCAAAGGGGAACTCGCAGATCTCGCATCTACATTCTTTCTGACAGTCAGGCTGCACTGAGGGCCTTAATGGCCTATAAGGTGTCGTCCGGGTTGGTCATGGAATGCATTCAGACTCTCAATAGGCTCGGTAGAGGCAACTCTCTGACCTTGGGGTGGATTCCTGGTCATGAGGGGCATGAGGGCAACGAGAGGGCAGATTGTCTTGCCAACCGCGGGGCCCGAAAGCCCTTTATTGGTCCTGAACCATTCTGTGGAATACCTGCGGGGTATGTTAGGGAAAGGCTCAGGGCATGGAGAGAGTCTGAATTCTCTGGTTACTGGGAAAACTCTCCTGGTCAGCGCCAGGCTAAAAGATTGAAATCTTTTTCAAGTAGGGGGTCGAGGCGACTCTTGTCGCTTGAAAGGGGGGGGTTTGAGGACCCTGGCGTCGTACTTAACTGGACACTGTAATCTCAGATACCATCTGCACAAGAAGGGTCAATCGGACACGGATTTGTGTAGGTTTTGCGAGATGGTGTCTGAGACCTCGGAGCATGTTCTCTGCGAATGTCCCAGGCTTTGTGATAGGAGACTTAGGTTTCTAGGTGATCGCTTCATTTCGCCTTCCGACATCGCGAACATTTTGCCTAATAGGATAATTGGCTTTATAGGTAGCTTGAATCTGTAGGTAATCTTAGGCAGCACAAAAGACCTACATTGATCGCGGTGCATAGTGCCTTCTGATCTAATCTAATCTACTAGCTAATGTGCATAATAATAATAATATATTAAAAATACATAAAAATATAAGAATATAAGAAACCCACTCAGCGATAGTTATTTTATCAATGAATAAAAGTATTTACTTCATATTATAAACTCTGTTAATATCTGAAGTATAGGATCCTCGTGCTCTATTTAAATAGACAATATTTTCAAGTCGATGTTTTAATTATAAAAAGTATTGAGAAATTATGAATCTGTGATTTGTGCTTGATCATAGCAATAAGACGACGCCTCTGCAAAGCATATGAATTAGAAAATGATTTAAGCGCTCTCGGCAGAGCATTAAACATCGGAAGGTTATATAATTTAGCATTATATAATTAAGCCACTCTTACAAAATATGCACGATATAATATCGTAGTTAGCTTTGGTAACAAAATCTGTTTATTCCTATTAGATCTACTAAATCTAAATCGATCTATAAAGCCGGAAGGATAACCGTTCTTAAATATTCTGTAAAAGAGAAGAGATTACGAATCTTGATAAAACTATTAAAACTACATCCCAGAAAGTCTTGCACATAAGAAGATATATGATCACTGTTTCTTAGTGAATAAACATATCTAACAACACGGTTGAAAAGTAACGATAATTTTTTCAAATTAAAACCAGGGGTACCAGTATATACCTCAATACCATAAGTAAAGATAGGCATAACCATAGCATGGGCATTTCTTCTCCTAACTGCTAATGGAATATATAAATTAGTGCAATACAGCTTCCTTAAAACATAGTGAACTCTATATAAAATACGGAATAATTTGGTAAACAAACTTTAGTTCGCTATCAATTACCACACCCAAACAAGACAACCTAACTACAAACTCAATTTCCGTAGGTCCAACAAAAATTGATATATTATCCCTATACGAGGGCTTTCCAAAAAACAAAGTCTTGGTCTTATTTGCATTGATTACCAAACCATTCCGATTCATCCAATCAACTGTCTCATTAATATTTGACTGAAAAACATCTAAAATCCCTTATCACCCGATATCATCAGCTGCAAGTCATCAGCAAATGTGAAGAAAGTACACATACTGTTATCATATACATATATAAAAAAGGTCATTAAGAAACATTACAAACAAAAGTGGCCCTAAAACCGAACCTTGCGGTACTCCAGAGACTACTGGTAGAGTCCTACTATAACTACTACCAATCGAAACATATTGAAAACGATCTTTCAGATAAGAGGATATCCGTCTGCAAGCACTAGTTGAAAATTTGAAATAATTTGACAACTTTACGATAAGTATCGAATGCGGAATTTTATCAAAAGCTCTACAAAAATCAAGCGACAGTAAAATTGACAATCGGCCGTTACTAAATGCACTCCGCAAACTATCAGTTAAATTAAGTAACAGATGTGTGGAACTACGTCCACGTCTAAAACCATATTGACAATCATGACAATATGACAATCATGTCCATTGGAATCTAAATAATCAGTAATTTGGTTTTTTTTATCAAAATTTCGACTAACTTAACCAAAATAGGCAAAATTGAAATTTGTCGGAGATTATTTAATTCATCTGATGTGCCATGTTTCCTGATCGGCGTAACCCTAGCCAATTCCCAATTATAAGGGAAGCAAGATGTCGTCAAAATCCTATTAACCATATGCGAAATGTGATTACTAAAAAAGGGAAATACTAATTTTAAAAATTTCATTGAAAATTCATCACAGCCTGCCGAATTCGATTTAATTGTTGAAAATGCAAGGATTAACTCATCAATAGTAACACACCTAAACATTAAGCCCTCTTAAGCTTGAAACAAGGAAAATATCATTGAAAACATAATTATTGTTTTGAGAATCCACAAAAAACCTATTTAGACCGTCAACATCCGAATACAGTACATCGCTAATACCATTTGTTATACCATAATTTCTAAGTTTAGACCACATCTGTTCTGTTGTAAGATTGTCAAAGATTTTATTATTGGATTCCCTTTTGTACTTCCTCATAATCGACTTTGCTTTGTTTCGAGCTCTACAAAAAATCTTCCAATTCTCATCGGTCCTATCATCCAAATAAGCTTTATGTGCCAAATTACGTAAAGATAAATAATATGTAACTTCAGGAGCCTTTATCCACTTAGATATACTGTTTACTTTACTGCGCTGTACGAATGGAACTATAGAGTGAACTGTTTTCAGAAACGAATTTAAAATATTAAGATGTTCATCAACATTACTCGTCTCATATAATTGGTTAACATCAAAGGACCTTATAACATTCAACAATTCCTCATTATCTACCGCATTATAATCAAAGTATTCATAAAAAATCTCAGTTCTCACAATCGGAAGAGAGAGACCCAAAAATATTAAAGAATGGTGCGAAACACCTGGGCATTGAACCTGTCCAATTTTACCAACTTGTGTAGGATCAGAGACGAAAAAAAAATCTATTAATGATGTCGAGTGATATCTTAAATCAAAATAAGTCGGAATGGAGCCATGTAAACAAGAAATATTAAGTCTCCGGCGAATTTCACGAAATGCAACTGAACGATACTCATGAAACATATAAGGTGGCGCAAAAATAACCTTCCGATGTTTTTTTTTATTATGTATTTATTATGTATAGCATTTTCTGATAGGAGGATTACTTTTGCGCCACCTTATATTACAGTTGAAGTCACCCATAATCAAAATATTATCATAAGTTAAAATAAGGTCACTTATCTCATCTTCCAGAGTAGATATGCTGCCATTGGGCAAGTACACACAACCAACTAACATTTTACCACCATGTACCAGTACCTCAACAAAAATTGCCTCAAATGTATCATACATCCCACTGACATACACAGTTCTAAATTTAATCGAATCCCTAATATATAAGGCAACACCGCCTCCATTTCTATTTGGACGATCACTCCGTACACACTTGTATCCTGGGATATTCACAACTTCATTACCTCTAGTAGGTTTCAACCATGTCTCAGAAAACCCTATAAAATCTAAAAAGTTACCACTAACAAAATATTTTCATATATTTAGTTAGAATATCAAGTCCAAAATCTAATATGATATTGTCATATTAGATTTTATTTGTAGCTTTTCAAAAAGTTGGATGATTTTTATGATAGACAATACAAGTGTTTCATTGGCATAACCCAAATCTTCAGTTGCCCGCAATAGAAAACGAAACTGATCAAACTTTTTGAAAACATCATATTAGATTTTGGACTTGAGGTAGAGCAATATTCTAACAGTAAGAAAAAACAATTTTTGTTTTTCATTGTGAAAAATTAGCTATTTTCTTTAAAAAAAATACACAAATTTAAGAAACTGATTCGCCAGCGTTGCCATATTACAATTTTGAAAAATATAGTTTTAAAAAATTTGCAAAAATCTTGTAAATGTGATAGATTAAATTGTGTATTACAGTTTGATTTATATTTGCTTTAGTAATAAATAAAAATTGTAACCCAGGTGAAAATGTTCATATAATGTCATATATGGCCACATATGTTGGGACCCGAAATTGTTTTAACTTTTTATCAAAAATATTGTTTCTCTTATACTTCTACTACATTTCTAAGAATGTGTTACTGATAAATTCATACATTTTAAATTCAAAATGCATTCATAAATATAAATAGTTCAAAGCAAATTTTTTTAAGAAAAAACAATTCGGAAAAGAATTTAATGAAAATTAATAACAGTTTAGATAATGGTATTTTTTAGTCTGAATCGCTCAAATATTACTTCAAAAATGTATATTTTCTTTTAATTATAAAAAAAATCACTTTTGTCACAACAAATGAATACATTTTAGACTTCGATTCAAATTTTGAAATCCTATCACTGGCTCTAAAACTTTATTTCTATCAAAAAGCTGCAAAATTTATAATATGTTGAACGTTTTAAAATCTTTCTATTTTTTGTAAAAATTCTATTGAGAAAAAATTATATTGAAAAGCGGGATGTTTAGTCAGGTTAGGTACTACCGATTCAGAATTAAGCACCTCAAATGCGACTGATATTTCTTTAGATTTAAGTGAGATATCTCAAATGTGTTGGTGAAGCAGTATTAAAAGTTTCAAATATATTGAAACATAAATTACAAAAAAACTGCGTAAAGAGCTCAACTAAACCTTATAGATGAAGGGCTTATTTTTGCCTCATGTCTACAAAATGTACTTTTTTTTAAATATTCAGTTATAACCTCAAGTTTATTTTATACTACTCTAACAAGTTAAGGTTCGTACAGGTAATAAAAGTTCTTGTGGTGAATTTTCAATTGGTTATAACTTCCGCAAAAATAAAAAAAAAATACGTAGAAATTTGGGCTTTTTAGAAAGCTTATTTTAAGGGCTCTCTAAAACAGTCATAACCTTAAAGTAGTGCTTTTGCGTTAGCGCCTACGCAGACATTGAAATCGGATTTTGCATTATGGTAAAAAATGTACCACTTAAGGTTCGTACTTTCATAGAAATTTTAAAATTTTATTTTTTTTACAAAAAATAATTTTCTTTCAAACTGAATAATAATAACACGTAACATGCAGTTAATACTTAAAAAACAAAATCGCAGAAAAAATAACTTCAGTGGAACCACAATTCAATCAAAATCGGTACCAAATGAAATTTAACGTACTTTGGTACATAATTGTATTTTAATATTTTTTTCTGTTTAATATCAACGAGTTTGTGTTATTTATAATCATTTACTCTTTGTCTTAACATTATTACATCTCGAGAAATTTCAATAAAACGCTGTAATAAGCAGTAAAAAAGACTGAAACATGATTAGATGCCAAAATGCAACTTAAAGTTGTTCAGAAAAAGTCAAATATTTTATCAAATTTCTCAAATATGTTCCCCAGAAATAAGTTTAAAGACCTCGAAACAAAAATCCTTAAAAAAAACTGTTAATAAAAAAGAGTTAATGATTTTTAAGGCCAGTGTAACAAACAAAATAATATTTTTAGAGTAGTATTAAAAAAAAACAAAGGAATATACCATATATTGAAAAATTTAGCTTATTTGGTACCATGGCCTTGAATCTTAATTTTTTTTTAATGGATTCTTGTCTAAAGGTCTTCAAACTTATTTTTGAGACACATATTCGCAGAAATGATTAAAAATTTTACTTTTTTCTGAACAACTTAAAACGTCGATTTGGCGTACACTGGTGTTTCCGTCTCAAGCTAAATCTCTTTTTCTTTGTTTTTAACTTTTTTTTTCTTCTTTTTTTTTTGCGAGTATTAACTTGACGTAAAGTACTATTATTCAATTTGAAAAACCCCGATTTTTTTTATAACAATTACAATTTTTAAATATCTATGAAAGTACGAACCTAAAGTGATACATTTTTTACCATATTGTAAAATCCGATTAAATTTCAATGACTGCGTTTGTGCTAACGCAAACGCACTACTTTAACTGTTTTAGAGATACCTTAAAATAAGATTTCCGAAAAGGCCAAATTGGTACGAATTAATTTATTTCTTCGAAAGTTATAGCAAATTGCAAATGAAACATAAGAATATGAATTGCCTGTACGAACCTTTACTTGTTAGAAGATATCCGTCCGTGTAATTCAAAATAACTTACAATACAAGAAGTTCGTGAAAGTTACAGCGATTTTTTCATTTTCAAAAAAAAATGTACATTTAGTAATAGAATCCATTGAATACTATTAGACCATATCATTATTTATTTTTTTTAAAATGGACTCATACCACTTTCATATGTTCTTTTTTGCATGTTTTAATGAACAATTCTTAAAAAAAATATTCAATAAAAATCATTGATACTACGCATTGTTTCTAAACTAAAATAATTTTAATAAATTAAATGGAACATATTTAAAATAAATTTTTTTTTCGTGTGTTTTTCAAAATAGGTAAAGTGATTGGTTTACCCCGTATTTTCAAATGCTATAAACGATAGAATGTCAAATCGTTTGAAGAGAAACGTTAAAATTGTGTCAATTGACTGTAGTGGAGAAAGCTTGCCTATTCTATTGCTAAGAAATTACATTATTTTTTTCAAAATGAAATTAAACACAAAATTTCTGTCTACAAATAATACTTTTCACCGTTTTTATTTACTAAAATTTATTAAGTTTTTGATTGCTAAATTCAAATGAAAACTAAATTTTGATGTCTTTACGTGAAATGAATTGAGCTGAAATCATTTTGACAGTTGCTTGCTAAAATTTTATTGCATGTGAAGACGCAGGGCTATACTACAACTTTTTTAAAGCTACGAATAACGGTTTTAAATTTATATAAATAAAGATTTTTCTTATAATCCTTTGATTCAATTCTAAAATTTTGCACCATTCGCTAAACTCCAGCCATCTAATATTTTTAATTAAATTTTAGAGTCCAGCGACAAAATTTAGAAAATATGATCAAAACACAAATTTTATAAATAAAGGTATACACAATGTACAACACCGCCGACGAGTTGAATTTAGCTCGGCTATTATATTGGTTGGACTGAGATGTTTCAAATGAAAATATTGAATTACATAACGGTGATAAATTGTTTCCATGTTTACAAATTCACTGAGATCGGTTATTTCTGATGGTTTCAAAAAAAAAAAAAAAAATACTTAACAACGTGGCGCCTTAAAACTTAAAACATATGTTTGATAAGATTGCCACTTTTGACCAAAGTATTTTTTTTTTCAATATACTGCCGCCATCTATACGTTATTTGTATTGTAAATGGTTTAATACAAAACCAGGGGAGCATTAATAAATTTTAAGAAATAAATATTTTATGTATCAAATGAAATTTAGTAAGTATTTAAAAGCATAATGTGTGTCAAGGTGGAGCTAATATCAAAATTTGGTGTACACATTCGTGATAATCGACCTAAAATCCATAAGAATTCATAAGTCTCATCTACGATGCATTTTTAGTGATGAACTGTGTAATTAAAGTATTTTACTTTATAATCTTAAAAGTTAATGGATTTTGGTATCAATTTTCAAATACTATCATTTTGGACTATACTAACGCCAAAAGATTTCTCAATCATACGCCATTTGGCATTGTTATCTCGTGATGAAAAATTCAGTAGTTAAAAAGTTAAATATATGGGCTATTCTCAAAATTTTTAAAATAAGGGTTAAAATTTTAATTCTTTAAACTTTATTTTACATTAATAGGATTTTACACGATAATAAACCATTATTTAGGGACTTCAAATCCGTTTGCGTGAATCACTTTCTACAAGGTTTAAGTAATCCGATTTTTCTTAAATTTCACACAACAAAACTACTGGACCTAGTGCTACAACAATCAAAACAATAATGAAAATTAAAGCTTTAATTAAATAAACCTTAATGTATATAAAATTTAAAAGCAAAACAATTTTACTATGTCAATTTTCTGAGATATTTGTTGATACATTTACAAGTTATCCTTCGACCGATATTGTCCTAATTATCTTAAATGAAAATTAGTTTTGTCTATTTTGGTAGTAAAAAAAAAAAAAAATTTGGATAATTTTTAAAGAAATTGTTCAATGGAGGAATAAAAACTATTTTTAGTAAAAATCATGTCGGAATACCTCGAAAATCGTTACTACAACTTAAAAAATGTTTAAATATTCGAGCTTAGCATGCCAAAACTAATTAAAAATTATGTGTCGCCAGATATATTTTTATTAAAGCAGTTTAAGAAAATCAATTAAATCAATTCAAAAATCGAAAACTTCGGTAGCGGAGCGCACGGGTTAATGCTATCTGATTTTTCTCAAATTCGCACCACCTATCTTTTAGATCTAGATCTTCAATAACTCCAACAATAATTGATAAAAATCGAAAGTTGGAAAAAAATGCCTCTCTAGGGCAGGGGTGGATAGCGTGCGAATTAAACTTAAGCTCCATTTAAGTATAAAGTATTTCACTTTAAAAGTAGATTGTATTAAAATAAAGATGACATAATACAAAATGCATGTAAATGGAAAATAATGCAAACACTTGAGTTTAAAAAGTGACTCATTTTGTTTTACTGTAAATGGGGATTAGGCTTAGGTGGTGTTTCTAGATAACAAAATACAATGTTGCTTTATATTCAATTGGAGCTATCTAGCACTTTCCAGAATATAAGTTTTAGATGCTAAAATATTCACTGTCGTAGCTATCATCGACACACACACACAAAAAAAATAAAATTCATAATTTTTTATGAAAAAGTTCATATTTTTAAAGGTTCATACTATTTATGAAATTTACTTACTTTTTAGTTTCCCTAGCATTTATGAGAAGGTACATAAAATTCCCAGTATTATTGCAATTTATGCAAGTTCTCTTAAATATTAAGATTTTGTACATTGGAAAATTTTTTTAAGTACTTTTTCATAAATATCAAGTGTTTCTACATATATTTTAAGACCCTTGTTATAATTTACAAGACACAAAAAGTTCCTAAATTAGTACGTTGGCAAATTTTTAATAAAATATTCATAAATAGTATGCATTTTTTTTTGTGTGTAGCCATTCGGTTACCTAAACAAGAAGCCGAAAGATGTGCACCCATTTTCGATCCCATTGAAATTCAATTTCAATTTAGTGAACGCTTGTTAATTACAGCTTGTTAGGAGACATTCATCTGTATGTTTGTAGATAGCTCCAACTGAATATAAGGCAACGACATGCAATAAAAATAATAAAATACATGGGTTCACTTATTCGTTTCACGATGAAATACTTAAGAAATCCCCATATTATTAATCTCTTTCATTGTAAATAGTGAAATGAGGTCATTGTACGCACTCGTCATCATTTAAATTCTTAATGATGGAGAATTCACAGTTAAAGTTATAAAAACGTAACTTGTCATGAATTAAAAAAAAAAAATCAAAAAGGCATAAGTCGAGATACTTGTTTTTGTGATCCCCGTATTGGATACTTTTCGAGATATTGATTGTTATAATGGCAAAAGGGAAAAACAATAAACGGCGAATATTATGCTAACTTTTTGGACCGATTTAACTAGGATTTAAAAAAAAAAACGACCCCATATGGCCAAGAAATGCCTATTTTATGGACCTCGAAAAATCCTATTTTTTGGAGAAACGTTGGACTAATGTCGAGTTTTTAGGATGTAGATTATCTTTTAACTTAGATTAATGAACTTTTTAAATGGAATACTGCTTCTGAAATGTGATTTATTTTGTTTTATTATAACAAAGACCAAAATTTTAAACAAAATGAAGTGGTTCCGACAAATTTCTGTTAATAAACTTGGAAATGGCAGACAAAACTCGTTACCGGTTTAACTAAACCAAGCTTAACTGACATCCCAAAAACTCGGCCTAAGTGTATTGAGCTAAAAGAAGATTATGTTGAAAAATAAATTTTTTTTTTTAAAAAAAAAACTGTTTTTCATTCAAAAAGTCACGGACTTATTGATCCGCCCTCGTAAGTATAGAACTTCTATACTACTGGCCAAATCTACATACAAATTGGAGGAGCTATAGGGGAGGACATATGCTTTTAGAATATTGTCATATGAGACATCCTGTGCTTACACAGGGTGATTACTATGACACCAAAGTTGACCACCTCGTCTATAGAAAATCTTTAAGTGCAAATGTGGCAATGTGTGAATGTTGGCAAATGTGAACCGATTTGAAAAAAATTTTACTTAGATAATCTCATATCCAAGATAAACAAAAAACATGCTTATGGTGGTATGATATCTCTTATAACTAAAAAAATATTTGATGTAAAAATTTAAAATGTTAATTTTTTGTTTATTTTTGGCCAATATATTTTTTGTTTTCAAACCAAATCAAAAATTAAAAAAATTAAATTTGTAGGATAACTAACACATTCAGAAACAAACTTCAGAATTATCTTAAATAGTTTAGCGGTGAAAAATGCTTAAAGTCAATGTAAATACATTACATTATGTACATTACATTTTATTTACGTTCTTCTCAGAATTTTGTTCATAATTATTATTATTTTTTAGCCATTTCTAAAAAATTAACTTAAAGAAAAAAAAAAAAAAAAAGAATTTAATTTTATTTTATTTTATTTATTTCTTCACCCAGCATTGGTCTAAAATTGTAAATTTTTAAACTGAAATTTTACTTTGCAAGTGTGCCCACTACTTTGACTGTGGATTTTGAATTTTTTTTAATTTGAAATAATAGCTCAATAAGTTTTGAACAACTCCTCAAAAAAAAACTGATCCTACGCATAATTCGGAGCTAGAGAGCAAATTTTGTGAAAAAAACTTAATTTTTTATGATACTATTTTTTTATCTTAAAAAATCATATTTCAAAAATATTTTTTATAAAATTGTTAAAATCATTTCGTTATCTCTAGTAGATAAAAACTTATTAAACTTCAACGTTTTAAAAGGTAATTTGAGAAAAACATTTTTTTATATTTTGCTTGTTTTCCGGTAAAAGTGTTAAACAAATTTAAAATATTAATTTTTTTATAAATGTTCAAAAAGAAGAATTATTTACCTATTCATTGATATATAATATGTCCATCTGTAGTCTTATTAAAGGTTAATATATTGCATTTGAAAGTTAAACCTCAAGCAAACCTTTTTCTTAAACATAGGCAGGTAGTGCGGTGTATGCACAAAAATGTTATTTTACGTGTTTTTATACCCTCCATCCCATAGTGCAGGAGGGTATATATCACTTTGTCAAATGTTTGTAATTCTTTTAAAAAAATTATGGGACCCCATAAACTATATATATTCTTGATCAGCATGAATAGAGAAGTCGATATAGCCATGTCCGTCTGTCTGTGTTAATACAAAATACTCCGCCAATACAGAAGAGGTGTTTGCTAATTTTCAGTCAAATTGTTTGTTGATATCATGAGCAGTTTCCTAGTGAAAATGATCAAAATCGATTAACGCGTTCAAAAGTTATGAGTGAAAATGTGGGAATACCTCTTAAAATTTTGAATCAAATTTTAAAATATTCTATTTATTTCATCATACAAACGTACATTCAATGCTTATACACAAGAATATACGCAATCAGGGATAGCAGTCAATATCGCTAAAATACTGTCTCCGACTCAAACCCCTTCCAACTGACTATCGTTATCCCAAAAATACCGTTACCGAAATAATTGAAATACCGTTATCCGTAAAATACCGTTACCGATTTAATTAAAATATCAATATCTTAAAATACCGTTACCGAAATAGTTGAAATACCGTTATCCGTAAAATACCTTTACCGATATAATTAAAATATCAATACCATAAAAATACCGTTACCGAAATAATCTGAAAAAAACTTCTTTAAATATATATATTTTCCCAAAGTATTATCATAAACTAGAAAGTCATTAAAACTCGGGCATAATGGGGCTAAAAATTGTGTGCATTAACATTACCTGAATAACTAAAATAACGTTACCTTTAAAATGCCGTTACCAAAATAACTAAAAAATCTTTCCCTAAAATAAAGTTACCGAAATAACTAAAATGTAACGTTATTTTACATCTAAAGTACCGTTAGCGAAATAAATAAAATACCGTTAACGCTAAAATCCCGCAACCGAAATAACTGAAATATAGTTACCCCTAAAATACCGTTACCGAAATAAAAGAAAATAGCGTTAACGAAACCAATAACCACATAGAATCGGTTACCATCCGTGGTCATAATCAACACGCACAAAAACAAAAAACCCACAAAATATTGTTGTTGTTTTTTTGTTTTGTAATACAGGGTGGCTGATAAATGCCACTACAAAACAAAAACGTAATAACTTTTTTTCTGAGTTATTAATCGGTTCCATTTTTTTTTTTGTTTCATTGCTTTGTCTTTCAATTTAAGGAAAATAAACGATTGGGGTAATCTAACTAACATTTTGATTGCGCGCCACTACAATGCTTTGGAGGCTGGCGTTTCCGCATAAACAAACTTAACGGGCACATTAGGCGGCACTCCTTTGAGCAGATTGGGCTCGTAAATTATTTTGTCAATCGTGAGACAATCATTAGGTCGTCTTTTCATCGAAATTCCTCAATTCGGATGCAAGAAACAATTTGTGCTATAGTTGCTGCAATACAAGTCAATTCTAGAGTTTCGACATGGAATATTTTTGCTCATATATGTATCACCAGACAGTCAATACGGACAGTTCTGCTTAAGATAAACAGTAAATAAAAGTGGACCTAACACACTTCCTTGCGGAACACCGTATTCGACCAATCCAACACGACTTTTGCAGTTATTTACTTCGACAAATTGCTTTCGACCTGTAAGGTAGTTTCTTAATAAAAGTAATGCTCCTGAGCCAACACCATAATACTGCAGTTTTTGTAGAAGTATTTTATGATCCACAAGATCAAATGCGTTTGAGAAATCATAAAATACCCCAGCCACACCTCTAAAACCTTTATCTAATCCTTGACAAATGTTATTTATAACGTTTACCTTCTTGAAACCATACTGACATCTGTATAATAAATTGTTTCCATCTAAATACGACGACAATTGTTTATGTAAAATTTTCTCAAAAATTTTATCTACCAAAGGGATTAAAGCGATCGGTCGAAACTTATCTATTTGATTAGCGTGAGTTTCTTTTGGTATAGGAATTACTTTAGCAATTTTTAAATCAGTTGGATATACTGAAGTATCAATCATACTATTAAAAATATTCGAAAAATAGGGGGAAATTACATATTTGCATTCAAACAACATTTTCGGTGAAATTCCATCATAACCACAGCTTTTAGATAAGTCCAGGTTTGAAATAATTTCCAAAACTTCCTGTTCAGTAGTATACGAAAAGTTAAATCTATGTTGGTATTTATTTAAAGTTCTCAGTTAAGTTATTGTGTTTTCTTATTCACTTTTCGGAATTATGGTGGAAATAATGTAATTACATTTTTGAAAATTCTTGAAATTAAAATGTAAATGAAGAGGAAAGTTTTTTTCACTAATTTTTAAAAATCTAAAAATATATTGTAAGGGATCTTTATTTTGTTGCCTCATTGCCTTTTTACAAAAGAGCGAGTCAATATTTTTGGATCGTTTAAAAAAACGAACTAGTTTTTTTTTTTGCTTGCTCGGTTTTTAAATAGAGCCCGAGCCAGCGAGCATTTTTCATCCCTGATTAAAAGTTATCATTGATTCGCTTTAAAGTTCGAACTCCGCGAATGGATTTCTTCCGGTTTTTTGTAAAAAATTTTTTGTTTAAATACTATTTTTACCATTTTTCAATATTTTGACAACATTTTCCAGTTCTTTTCTTTTTTATTAGTTTTACTAAAAATTTACTCATACAAACCTATAATTTATTCTCGCTTTAGTCAAGATCTGAATGTACTTGGAATTTCTCAATAAAACTGTTTCAAAGTTTTGATAAATAATAAAAAGAGTTTTTTTGTTTTTGAATAAGTTTTTTTTTTTTTAAATACTATTATTTATTTTCGTAAATTTTTAATTCATATTATTTATTAAAATTTTTTACAATCACATTTTCAACTGTTTTCTAATTTGGATATTTTTTTTTAACAACAATTATATTTTTTGTTTATATTATAGATAGTATTAGTTATGGAAAATATTAATATTTACATATAGAACGACAGTAAAAAAAGTTGTTAATTAGAATTTTTACAATACATTTTGCCATTTAAAGAAATTACCCAAGTTGGTGTTTACATTTTAAACTTTACCTTTTAAAAGTCGCTCGGATTTTGTTACAGATATATTAAAAAAAAAAAAATTTGAATACAAGTATTGAATCAAATTGTTATTAAGAAAT
This sequence comes from Delia radicum, assembly GCA_021234595.1. Taxonomy (NCBI): domain Eukaryota; kingdom Metazoa; phylum Arthropoda; class Insecta; order Diptera; family Anthomyiidae; genus Delia; species Delia radicum. The sequence goes on along the minus strand of CM037855.1, from coordinate 205,303,126 downwards.
TTTTTAACAAAGCTGTTAATATTGGCTCTTTCTGTATTGTTTTAAAGCTATTTTTAGAAATTTTTTTTTTTTTCAAAATTTTCAAAAAACAAACCACTTAAAAGTCGAGAAATTGTTTGGAAAGAGCCCAACATTACAACGGTCGTTAAAATAATAAACTAAAAATTTAAATTAAATTTTTTTTTCAAAATTATATTTAGATATAAATTATATTTTAGTATAAGTTTATAGTTATACTTAAATGTTGCGATTGAGAACCTTGTGCGTATTTACGATTATAGATTTTACTATTAATAATGTTTACTTAACTTCTGAAATACTAGAGCTAAATCACCTTATCCGATACAATCCTTTGAGGGTTGTTCCAAAGTGTGGCCTTAAAGGGATCATTTTTCAATATTTGCTGTTGAGTTTATATCGAAAGAATTGTTTTGCAGAGGATGATAAAAGGTTAATTTAAAAATTTTGCATCATTTTAATGAAAAAAAAAAAAATTTAGAATGGGGAAAAGAGGGAGGAATTGTTATTGGAGTGTGTTTTAGTTAAGAATAATGTTGTGCTTTAGAGACAAACTGCTACATATTGTTCAATGTAAGTTTGTATATACATAAGTTAAAAACAAAATAACATTCAATATCTGTCGACTTTCATTCTCGTTAACATTGTTTAACAATTTTGACGTTCTCCACCGGTGTTTTGAACAACTACTCTTTTGACTTTTGCTTTAAATTATAATCGAATAACTCCGAAGACTCCACCATATCAGCCATTTTTATCAGCTACACTTCTTCATAACTACGGCATTTGGGAACTGGGCCAGACCAATTACCATCTGGTTGACACTTTGGGCGTTCTGGTGGGCCATTTTCACTATATTGAACATAGCCAGGTCTACACTGGACACTTATATAATCGCCAGAGTCATAATTGAATTTTAGAGGCGCTAATAAACCATTCGGAGGGTCACCAGGATAAGGACATTGGGATTTACCTAAATCAAATAAAAGCACAGATAAATTTAAATATTTTTTTGTACTGACTAAATTTCGTTGGTTAATTTTAACACTGTCCTCAACTTCATAAAAAATAATACAATTATAAATAATTATCCCTTCAACAACACGTAAGAAATTTCAGCAAAGTCTGCACATAAGATACCCTCTGGACCTCTGATAGCATGCAGTAATTTACTCTCCAAATCTCTATATCTACTCTCTCTCTTATCATACAATTAGCTATGGAGAACCAGTATTAAGCTAAAGTTTTATGTTTTTTTCTCTCATTAAGCCGGCAGGAGATGAAAAATGGGTTTTTCTATTTTGCATCAGCCGGACAAAAAAATTGTATTTTTTTGATCTGTTTCGATTTATCTCAAACTTTGTTATCAACATTTTGATTTACAAAGATTTGTACTTTCCGACCGCCATAATTTTTCTTTTGAAATTTGTGAGATCGAAGATTTTTATTTTATTTTAATTTAATTGCAAAATTTTAGTGCTGATTTTTTTATTTTTTTTGTTTTGTACTGCATATTTCATTTTAAGTGCATATCTTAAGCGCATGTTTTAATTTTTAAAAAATATCCGAAAAAAGCAGGTTAAAACACGGCTATTTCACCAGTAAATTCATTGATTACGGGAATTAATGTCACGAATACCGAATATTCGGTATTCTGTTATTTCATTCATTTTCATACACTGTATATTTAGATATAGTGGAAATTAAATATTTGACATTTTGAAGAAAATTATTTCGAGAATAACTTGATGTTTTCAAAATTTTAGATAAAAACTATAGATTTTTAAACTATTTTCCTTTAACCGAATAATTCTGCCGAATAGTAGTGCTATTCGGTATTCGGCCGAAGAGTATAACATGCCGGATACCGAATAATAACCAAATATTCGTGACATTTCTAGATATATTGATTTTTTTGGAGTATACTTTTATAACACTACAAGCACTTTAGATTTGGAATTGCAGAAAAATTGGACATTAAATCTACTTATAAGAAAATATTAACAAGTTTCCGGTAGAATGATTTTGGTCCACTTCTGATATACGAATATTTTTGCAAAGCTTAAAAGTACAGCAAGTTATTAATTAATATAAAAAATTTTAGTTTAAAGAGATTTGAAATTGTAGCATTGTATCGACAAAGGTCAAAATTTGACTCACACATAAAGAACATTAATAACGCACGGTTCACGTTTGCGTTTAAAAAAAATACTCACAATCACGAATATTCTACGAAAAATGGTAAAAATTACTTAAAAATTTATGTTTAATTTGCATGATATAATTGAAAAAGTTTCATGAAGCTTTTTCATAAAGTTTAGGACATTTTTTATTCACATCGTGAACAAATTTCTTTAAAACTCGTCCAAGGAATTATTTCTATATATGATGAAAAAGTGTACAGTAATATCACGTACGCTTTATTAAGAGCATTTTCAATAAAAGTCGTGGTATTTTAAAAACCTTTTAAAAGATGCAAAACATTTTACTAAATTTATGCTTCTAACGCCTAAACTTGTTATGTAACATATGTAAAACAAAAATTATAAAAATTCCGAAATATTCTAAGTCTCAATCTCAAATCTTGATCGCCATAGGTCATATGGTAATATGATCCCTTTTGACTCAACATTCAGATTATTCAACAGATTGTAATTTAACTGCCACTAGGGTGATCGAGGCGGTTTTTTTGTCGGTTTTTTTTAAAAGTTTAATTTTCGAATATCGAATAAACCGTTGTTTTGCTGTCGAACAACCGATTTTTTAACTACCCATGTGAAAGTTGATTCGTATATGAACATATATGATCATATATGGGCTTGTATATGATCATATATGGGAATAGCTGGCCATATATGTCCATATATAATTCAATATATGACCATATATGGTCTCATATATGACCATATATGTTCGGATCCGAAATTTGAGGGTATATGGTCATATATGATCATATATGAGCATATATGGATCATATATGTGCATATATGAACATATATTATCATATACGAGCATATACCCTCAAATTTCGGATCCGAACATATATGGAAATATATGAGATCATATATGGTCATATATCGAACCATATATGAACATATATGACCAGCTATGCCCATATATGATCATATACAATCCCATATATGATCATATATGTTCATATACGATCCCTTTTTCACCTGGGTAGTCTTTTTAGCCTTAATATATTAGAAACCGTAAATTCACATAATTCATTGTTAAAACCAGAATGTTCTCACAAATTTACTTAAAAATCGGTTTTATTTTTATAAAAGTGGTTAATGCAAAAGAGCTCCTTTTTACTTAAAAATTACTCATATAAAAGACTTTAACATAACCTCAGAAATTATTATTTTGCTGTATCATTTTTGAATTGTTCGACATTCTGTCATATTATATTTGGCTATATTAACAAATACGAACAAAAAATTTCAACCGAAAACCAGGTTTCGAAAAATTTCGAATAATCGATCACCCTAGCTGTCACCCTAATGAACAAGTTACAATGTTTGTTGTTTTTTTTTTTTTTAACTAAAAGGAGTATGTATGAATCGTACCATGTGTATTAATTGCTGGAGCCACACATACGTATGAGTGATGAGTAGGGCAAGGAATTTTATGCAACTAAAAAAGGAAAAAAGGCGCTTATAAAATACAGTTGAAAACAAAAAATATGCACTAAAAACATTAAAAATATACACTTAAAATAACACTTTTTACAAAAATCAAAGCAAAACATAAAATTAAAAAAAAAATTAAGTTGAATGTGGCATCTATCTTTTGAATAGAATCCTAAACTTTTTTTTGATTCAGCAAGATTTAGAAATGTAAAAATGTCTTCGCTTAAATCAAAATGTAAAAATGTATCAAAATTTTATTTTTTTTTTTAAATTAAAAAAAAAACTGTAACTTTGAAAAACTTTTACAAAATATGCGTTAAAAAACTCAAAATATGCAAACATGTGCACTTTTACCATATATGCAATAATATGCAACTACAAATCGATTCCAAATTCTTATAAATTTGATGATTCGTACAAATATTTAGTCTATATCAGATTTAGACTATCGAGAAAAAGCATGCATTTGCATGAAATTCCTTGCCCTAGCTATGACCATTTTTAATATTCAAATCAATAACACTCATACGCAACTCAAGTGCTTTGGCTCTTCTTTTGTATATGAAATACTTAACAAGAAATTGTATAATTTTACAAAATTTTAATAATTATGTTAAATTTTTACACACAGAAAAATAAAATGCCATCCGAATTTGAAAGTGTATTTCGTCGGCCAGAACCAATAAATTCGGTTAGTACCTCCATATTAAAATGTGATTTCAAAATATTTTAAATTTCAAAATAAATATTTGTGCCAACCGATTTCAGTTTTACTAACCGAATTCCAGTTGGAAAACTACAAAACTTTTCTGTGTGTGTATGTTTGATTTTTGTTTTTACAGGGCTAATTCAAACGTTTGTCATTTCTAAACTAATAAAGCTAGAAGGCTTAAATTTGAGCATGTCTTACAGTGTAATCAAGCTTTTGTTTTTTTTTTGACGAACTTATTTAAAACAATCTAGAAAGAAGTTATAAATTTAAAAAAAAATTATTTGTTCAGATCTTTGAGTAATCCTCGAACGAACATATCAATGGCTATTTCTTTACATTAAAAACACGAAACTTTTGTGAATCTGACAAACTTATAATACATATACAATTTCTTTGAATGGAATTTTAAATCAGAACTGGCATCAATCAAATAAAATGTTCATTTAAAGAAAATTTTGTATCCAAAACTTTTTATTTAATTAAGTTTTATCCTCTCCAAGCAGTATTTCCAAGTTATTTTATACAAATTCGAAATTCTTAAAGCCCTACATAATCATCGGGAATAATACTTTGTTGTAATTAAAATCTTGACTATATGGCTATTATCTTGTCTTTTTTTAACTTTAATAACAAATAACTACATAATTTGTAATTTTAACGTTATATACCGAGTAAGCTTTCCAACCCCATCTTCAGTTGTTTCATCTAAAATTTGTGCTTAATTCTACCAACTAACTTTTTAAGTGCATGCTTTTTTTTAATTTATAAAATATTTTATGTAGACTGGGTCACGTTAACTAATTCGGAAAATTTAAACATATTTTGAGTAATTTTACTAAGATAAGAGTACCGTGTGTTGTTTAAGGGTATTGGGTATTTATAAACGTTTATTTTATACACATTCACACACTACTAATACATTTAAGAGTGTGTAATTTAGTGATTGCATATGTACGGTATATTCGTATAGCCAATTTATTGAATAAATACATACATACATAGATAGATAGCTATGTATTTACATGCAAACTTGCATCTGTGTATTACAAAACCAATGGTTATTACAAGCATTTATTCATACATATAGTACACGGAAATTCAGCCACTCACTCTTTGTTATTCTAATTTGACGACGGACTTACACTCAATCAGATAGATGTAGAATGCATGTATTCCTTGTTGTTGTATGTATATGTATGAATAATTTTTCAAATCTACTTACAAAAGGGTGGAGGATGTGACCACAAACCACTTTCTGTGCAAATGATACTAGGCTCACCGACCAATGAATGACCTTCGTTACAACTGAAAGTGATTAATGCGCCGACGGTAAGGCGCCGTTGATTCATATTCGTACCACCAATACGTCCATTTAATGGGGCCACTGGTGTTGGACATTGAATAGCTGAAAGTGTGTGAGAGCAGGAAATAAAAAAATCGAAATGTTATTTGACCTCAAAGGCAAATTGCAAATAGTGGTAGTAGTCAACTTACCTCTACATCTTGGCACTGGGCCACTCCACACGCCCGTCGGATCACATTCCAAACCCGGTGGACCGGTCAATTTGAAACTCCACTGGCATTTGAACACCGCCCGCCCCCAAGCAGATGTATTCAATTCGACTAAACTTAAGTGCGGATCATCTAAAATCAAACGTGGACACTGTACAGCTTGACAAGTTGGCGGCGGCGATGACCAATTACCCGAAGCTAAACAAGTTGCATTTGCAATGCCATCCACCCGAAATCCAGGTGGACAACGATACATGGCACGTTGGCCAAGTTTATTACCCTCTAAGCGTAAGGTGAGCGGTAGCGCCGGTTCTGGAAGCTGCGGGCAGGTGGATGTGGCCACAGCTATAGCAACACTATTGGTGAGTCCCCGCGGCGAGGTGCAAGTAAAAGTACCAGAGTCATCGTTTTTTATATCTTTGATAGTTAAACGGTAGCGGAAGTTTTTATCTTCATGAGTCCAGCCTAAAAAACAATACGGAACAAAGATGATGAAGGTTATCACTTGCTATTAATATCATTTTACCTGTTTGATACTGCATATACCAGCTAGTCCAAGTCCATTCTGGTATACCTCGTGTGCGAGGATAAATACAATCCAGTAGTATGGTGCTATGTGGCAAAACAGCTAAAACTCCCGACGGTTCAAAAGAACCGGAACCATTAAATATTTTATATTTAATGGAAGGAGCGCTGTCGTCGGAAAAATTTGTCAACAAAGTTGTGGGTACACACGACGGCATGCGTGGAGCCCACAATCCGTTTGAGCACAATACTCTGGACTCTCCCAATAGTTTGTACATACCCAAATCCTTGCATCTGGCCTGCAGCGAATGGCCATGAGGCAGATCCCAGCCCACATTCTAGTAAAAATCAGCATTAAAACGCCAGTAATATTATAAAGATGATTTTAAAATGATTCGGGCGAATGACATCAACGATTAAAGAATTTTGGTTATATACAACATGCGTTAATGAAATGTGGTGTAAATTCGGAAATCAGAAAAGAGAAAAAGAGACAGAGACCAATGCATCCGAGAAAAAATATGGAAAGAGAGCGAGATAAAAAAGAAAGAGGTAGACAGTCATAAGAGACTTGTGGTTCGTGATTTTAGCGTGCTTTTTTTCTTTGTGTAGTAGCTTGAGTGATAAATGTTGAAAAGTGAATTTCCAAAAATATTTGTATGTATTTTCTTTAACGTTGTAAATGTTGGGAAGTAAAGAATGTATTTATGTATTTCCTCCGTGTCTTCGTGAGTGAGTTTGTGTGTGTTTAAAAATCTAAAACAGTGGCATTCGGTTGGTTTTTAGTAAAAAGTCCCCAGAATTTAAATTCAGCAAAGACCATCCAATGGACTGGAACTGTGTTTCTATTTTTACCCAGACGTTTTTTTTTCAGGTAAAGCCTAGTATATAGAGTTTTTCTTAGAAGTGCGAATTCGAGCGGCGTATAGATAATCAATTATGCTGTACTTCATGACTTGATTTCGTGTTTTTGTAATATTCATCAAGCAAAGAAAACACATGATCGAATAAGACTTACTTGTATGTATATATTATAGTGAGATAACGTTGGGAAATTCATAATTTATGATAAAACTAAGTGATAAAATAAATTATAATCTTTACTTTAGATTTTCATTTAGCGAGATACTTATTCCCAATAAATAATACAGGCCAGTCAAAGAATTTCTCTATCACATCAGGTTTTCGAGATATCTTAAAGCTTTACTCACTTAAGCTTTACTCATAAAGTTTGTTATGTCATCATAAAGTTCTTTATGTTGTCTTGTAAGTTCAGTTTTTTACTTATCAATAGTTCTGTTCGACGTCGTTACCACAGGTTCCTTTGGGAACCCAATTTACCCGAAACAACAACATTTTACACACAAATTTGACAATAAAAACGATTTATGGTAAAATTGGGTACCAGCAGTAACGTACGTCGAACACAGCGTATATCTTATTCCTCTCAGAGAAATCGTCCGTTGAAAATCATTAATATAAATACAAAAAAAAAAAAACTGACTAAAACACCGTTTATACAAATTTCAATGGACGATATTACAGAGAATAAAAAATATCTAAAAAATTAAAAAAAGTATTTTTAAGTAAAAAGGTAGGACTTTTAGATTATAATAAATTCGCGCTTAAATAAAGGCGAATATAGCGAAAAACTGTGTTTATCTTAACTTTAAGGTGAGATACCTCGAATTCTCGCTTTATTCGATTGATCGATTTGGGAATTACAATACAACATACAATACTTCGTAAACCAATAAAAAACATAGCAAATAAAACAGTATTTTCAGAATCACTGCTGAAGCATAATTACCGGAAACTGCAGTCTGATTAAATTGAAAATTTACAATGTAGTTATGACTTTTAGAAATATGCTTATTCTTCTCCACAACGCATCTTACAAAACAATAAAATCAACTGCATATAATTGCACTTGTCTAAAAAATACGTTAAATTCAAAATTTGACGTTTTTTTCGTTAAATAATGTTTTGAAAATGTCCAACTTTTTTTCAGCTTTTTTAATCCGAATGTCCAGCATTTTGCGAATGAATGTTTCAACTTACATTTTTTGAGCAAATCAAATGTTTTGGTGAAAAAAAAATGTATGGAAAACATGAACAAACATGTTTTATTTCAAGACACGTCCAAAACACGTTCAGTGGAAACGTAGTATTAAGTCAAATAAGTTTGTTTTTATACATATTTTTGAAATAGTTTTCGTGCGCACACGAAAAATGTTTTTACCAAACATTTAGTAAATTTTGTTTTCTACCGGAATATATCTATTTCTAAGTATAAAACACTCATTCGACGCATTTGAGCTGCCCTGAGTCAGCCTTACCTTTTAGAGGGAAACTGCCTGGATCCGACGGACGATATTTATAGTGATGGTTATTGCTGCTATGAAAAGCAGCAAAGGTTCCACATTTGGGAACCGTCACTTTAGAAACTCTGAAATGAAGTATGCTAACAGAAATAAATTTTTTAGATGTTGTTGAACATTTTTCAAAAGTTTTAGTTTTAGATATGTATGTATGTATACCTAACGTGACCAAAAGTGGGATTTGGTAAAGAAGGGGGATGTTTAAAACTTTTCTTCTAAAGATCCGGCTTTTATCAAATTTTTATGTAAAATCCCTTAAACTCAAATTTTACATTGAAAGCTATGTCAAGTTGCTGATATTCTAAAATTTTGTCATCTTAATAAAAAGTTTAAATTTTTTCTTTTGAAGTTATTTTTTGAAGCGAATTTTCTGAGTTAAATTTTAGTGTTTGTGTATTTTATTGTCAGCAATTTTTTTAACACTTTTTCGAAGAGTTTTTCAATCGTTTAAAGGGTTTATGTAAGGTTCTTCCAAAAAGGGTTGTGTTTAATTTTCTGTGAAATGTTAAAATTTTTTGCAAATTTTACTATTTTATCGTAAAAATTTAAATTTTTTAATATTTTTATCATAAACTCTCAATATTTTGCATGGTTAAAAACCAATTTTTGCACAACGAATCTTATTATGTCACATTTAAGGCTTCGCTTCGAACTAATTTAAATATTTCGAAATTCCTTCATTGGTTCTGATGTTTCATTGGATATTTAAATTAAAAACGCCAAATTTTCTAAAATACTGAACGTTTAAAAAACATTTTATTATTGTTAATGTAAAATCTATTAAAAAGGGTTAAACAATTTTATCAATAACTTGATTGGCAAAAATATTTAATATGCGTAACAAACTTTCTCTTGACAATTACATTAAAATTATGCCGATTTTTTGTGGAATTTCGGAAGTATTCGAAGAAAAATTCTGAAGAACAAACAAATTACTTATTTTCTACCCACGTCTTAGACCCAAACACATTAGTGATGTCACATAAAAAATAAGATCAACCATAGACTTTTTTATTCTTAACATATTTAAGTTAGATCCACATGATTCTTATAATAAAGCCGATGCCGCCATTTACTTTTTATAAGATATGCCCCCTTTAACGCCCACTTTTTTCCATATTTGTAAAAACCTTTTTTTAATGTTCGTGACACAAATTACACTATGCAACAAAAAAAGACGTTTTGAAAAACACAAGATCTTGGCTATATAGGTTCAATTCTACTACCAAAAGGTAGTAAAACCCTATACTCGGTTTGTCCAGATTGGTGACCAATTCCTTTTTATGGGCCTCTAAAGTTTCTGAAAAGCAGTGGGACCCTCAAAATATGGTATCATTAGTGTTTGCCCTAAATCTTAATAAGACTTGGTGCTACGGCTTAACTATATTTGGCAATAATGTGGCTAACACTCCACTGAACAAATTCTTTCAACATTTTATGCCAAAAAAATATTTTTTTCCTGGAGTTTTTTTGAAAAAACATAGGAAAAAAATATGTTTTTTTCACTTTTTCCAGTATTACTTACAGGGACTGTTAAATTTTTCCTAACAATATTTGGCAAAAGTGTAGCCAAGGTAATGCCGAACAACTCTTCTGAACATACCAATACAATCTGAACGTGGTTAGGCACTCTAAACAGCTCATAAAGACCACTCTGCACCTTAAAAATTGTCGTTTTTGACTAAAAAAAAATCCACAAAAAGCCCCCGCAGTTGCCTCTACATGGATAAAATGTAAGACCGACCCCCATTAAACTTTTATTTGGATTTCTGTTTTTTACAAGAAAAATATTTTTTTGTACGAACTTATGGTTTTTTTTTTTAATTTATATTTTATTATTTATAGTTTTTTTTTTGTACATGTATATTAGGGCTATACGTTTTTAAATTTTTGCAAATATCAAAATTGGCATAGCACAGTCGCATAGGCCATGAAAAACTATGAAGACAAATGTTTTTACTTTTTCGCGAATGTCAAAAAAGTACATATATATTTATTTATTTGTTTTTCTTTAACTTTTTGCACACGTGTTATTCCGATTACTGAAGTTTTTGAATGAATTTTCGAGATAAAATTGTAATTTAAAAAATTATCTAGGTAAAAAATATCGCCCCTCTAAAAAAATTATGCCTGATCCAAAACTTTAATTGATACATGTTGCATAGTTAAGGAAAACGCAAATTGTAATGCTATTGTTCGCGATCGCAGGAACGATAAAACTTAAAAATATTGAAATCAGCATCACAAGAAATGTAACAATAACAATTAAAGTAAAAAACAACTTTAACTAGGCTGTGTCGAATCCTTATACCCCAAATATGTAAAAAATTAAAAAAAAATTCCAGGGAGTTTTCGGAGATGTGGGGGGTTGTTGGTAGTCGGTGAGTTATGTTGGGGGTACCTTCCCCACGCGATAAATGTTTACAAAATCATTTATTATGCTTTTTGCACTTAAGTAATACAATTTAATTATTATTTGAATTCATTCTTATATCCACGCCCACAAAAAGGGGCGGGCCAAATAGTATTTTAAAATCCTCTGGGTCTACATGCAGGACTTTGAACTAACTCTGACATAAAAAATGTTTCATTTGTTTAACAAAAATACAAAAAAACGTGTAAAAAAAATTGCAATAAAAGTATAGTCTAGCCAAAAACACAGTTTTTAATGTACACGTTGGTCTTTATGAGCTATTTAGAGTGCCTAAAGATGTTCAGATTGTGTTGGTATATTCAGAAGAGTTGTTCGGCGTTACCTTTTCTACACTTTTGCCAAATATTGTTAGGAAAAATTTAACAGTCCCTGTAAGTAATACTGGAAAAAGTGAAAAAAACATATTTTTTTCCTATGTTTTTTCAAAAAAAACTCCAGGAAAAAAATATTTTTTTGGCATAAAATGTCGAAAGAATTTGTTTAGTGGACTGTTAGCCACATTATTGCCAAATATAGTTAAGCCGTAGCACCAAGTCTTATTAAGATTTAGGGCAAAAACTAATGATACCATATTTTGAGGGTCAAACTGCTTTTCAGAAAATTTAGAGGCCCATAAAAAAGAATTGGTCACCAATCTGGACAAACCGAGTATAGGGTTTTACTACATTTTAGTAGTACAATCGAACCTATATAGTCAAGTTCTTGTGTTTTTTTCACTGGTGCACAGTGTTATTTATTTTTCAATAAATAATTTGTGTACCAAATTTCAGAGAAATTTCCAAATTTCACGATTCCTATACTCCAGGTGAAGTCGCCATATACTCTTCAACATACGCCCAGTTTTTAAAAAGAGTATACATATGCTAAGTAGCAAAGAATGCTATCAGATTAAGTAGCCTTGATCCTTATACCCTAGCCGAGGCATCCATACAGTTTTTATTCGCCACTCCCTCTTTTAAGCCCACTATTTCAATATTTCAGTTCTATCACTTTATAAGAACTTTAGCGTGTCAGGGATCTACGATTATAGTGAGAGCAGCGTCCTTTTCAAGTATTGAGACACGTACAACACAAGAATTTGTTTCTACCAGAAGCGGTCCAGGAAAATTTATTTGGGGGGGGGGGGGGGGGGGGGGTTACTTAGAGTATTTTTAATTAATTTTTTAATCTTTTTTACATTTTTGTATTGAATTCTGAGGACTCTCTGTGTACCGTAGGATTTTTTTATATCCAAAACGCCACTGTTTTTAAAGCATGATTTCTCCACTTTTTTTATTTTTTTTTTTAATTTCAGCCAAAAGCAGCATTGTTTGTTTTAAAAAAAAAATCAAAAAATCAACTACAAAAATGCTATAAACTATGAAACTAATTTGGTGTATAATTTAAAAATGCTTAAAAAACTTTAGAATTTTTCTAAAATTTCCTTAATTTTGTGTAATAAAAGTTTAGAAGGGGCCTTTTTTTATTAAATCAACTCACAATTTGTGTATTTGAAATTAAGTTCGATTTTGACGTACGATTACGACGAGAACGGTAGATGGGGGTCTGTAAAAAAGTTCAAAAAAAGAAAAAAAAAATCAAAAAACAAAACAAATTTTAAATTTTCTTTTCAGAATTTTAGGCCACTTATTATTTTATATATAACACTGCGCTACAAAAATTACCCCTAAAATCGAAAACGAGAGTACCGACCATTGATCCTAAATATTTCGGCCAAGCTTATTTTAATGGCGTACTCAGTTTTGTTTTCTTATGGGCCAGATTTTTCGCAAATTTGCATTAAAATTTTGCATTTTTTAACGCAGTTTTTCATAACATCACTTTAAAAGTCAAATATTTTATCTTAGTTTTTTATGGTTAATATAATCCTAATTGGAAGGTACAAATTTCTAAGAGGTGATTGGAAGAAGAGACTTTCAAATAAATTATTAATATGTTGGCGTACCTACAACCGCTTCCGCTACATAATTGGAGGCGTGCACCATTTTAAATATTGGGTTAAAGTTGATATTTGCCTTAATGTGGCAACTTTAGAAGTGGCGGGGGAAATTTTATTTTATTTTTTTATGCAAATCAGAATGGTATACACATTTTATATGTTCAGAAAGAAAATATTTATCTGGAGGTGCTTTTTGGGGAAAAATTTGTTTTTTTTTTTAGTTTCTATATATAAACGAATGTAGTTTTTGAGTGAAACAAGATATTGCATTAATTTTATTTATATTTAGTCAAACATTTATTTAGTTAAATAACCAATATTTTACAAAATAAATTGGCCCCGATTTCGTCCCGCTATTCTCAAAAAACTGTATCTGAGTCGAACCAAATTTGAAATTTCACATTTTCTTTACTAGTAGATTAGAAATATGTTAATTTTTTGTAAATCGGATTAGAAACAAAAAATTGGCGAGCACTTACAATGTTATATGTTAAAAGTTCCCTATTTTGAATGGTCATATTGCGTCACTTATGTCGGTTCCAAATTTCATTGAAATCGGATTACTATATAAGAAATGGCAGAATTATTTCCAAACATTTTGAGATATGTTTCACCGTGTGCTGCTATATAAATTTTATGCACATTTCACTAAATAAATGTTCAGATTTTTCAGGTCTTTTTGCTTATGCACAAAAATGCTTTGACCGATTGCAAAATGAGATGATAAATTGTGCAAAAATGCTGAAATATAGTAAAAACTGAGAATAAACGCAAATTTATATATTAATGCTGCAAATTTTTTAACCAAATATGAAACCCGAATGTTAATAAAAGACTTTTATGTATTTACCATAAAAAACTAAATTAAAATATTTGAGTTTTTAAAATTTTATGTATAAAAAACTGCGTTAAAACATGCAACATTGTAATGCAAAAACGCTAAACATCTGGCCGCCCATAAGTGAAAAAACTTGGTAGGCCATTCAAATAAGCGTGGCCGAAATATTTAGGGTCAATGGTCGGTACTCTGGTTTTGTTTTTTGAGTTGCGCAGTGTAATTAACAAAAACAAAATATAAACAAAACTACAGTATTATCAAACAAAATTCAATGATATTATGGAGGCGTGGCTAAATTGTTGTTTTTGTTGTTGTATATTTGAAGATGTTTTTAATATGAGCTGCTTTTAATATTTTTAAAGATTTTTTTTTTTTTGTTGTGTATTCTTTCTTCTTTTCAGTGTAGGTGAATTGAGTAGTATAAAATGTCATTTAAAGTGCAATGTTTACATTTATTTTCAGTGTACTTAATTGGTTTGTTTAGGTTTAATTTTCGATTTTAATTAGAATTGTATTGCATTAGAATCGTGTTTGGAACAAAAACTTACCACTGATATGTTACGGTAACTCAACAATAAATAAGGTGGTATTCTTTGGACATGGCATGATTTGTATAACGGTTGAAATTTGACATTTCCATTTTCATCTAGAACAAGGGTTAATATGTATGTTTTCTTCAATTTACAGTTTTAAAATTAAATAATAGATGTGGTGTTTGCGCTTTTGAATAAAGTTATTTTTATTGCAATTTACCAAACTCGTAATACTAATTAGTTATTAATAGGGCAAGGAATTTCATGCAAATGCATGTTTTTAGTCAGTAGTTAAAAATCGATTTTGACCAAATACTTTTCCATATAAAAGAATTTCCAACAAAATGGCATCGATTTGTTGTTGTATAATTTTGCATATTTTTTAATATTTTGCTATGAATGCATATTTTATGCGATATTTTGTCATTTTTTGTTGCTCATTTTGCATATTTTCAATTTAAATGCATATTTTGTAAAAATTAAAACTAAGTTTTAATTAAAAATAAACGAAAGAGAAAATTTTTAGTCCTATAGTTGTCGTTTGTTAGAAATTCAGATTTTATTTCATTATTAAACCAACAATCTCGAGTAATAAATCGATTTTTGAAAATCAAAAAATTTGAATTAGGACTATAACTTTTTAAAATGTTTTGCAAATATCAAAATAGGCATAGTATAGTAAAAAACTATGAAGAAATACGTTTTTACTTTTTCAAAAAAGTTCACCCACCAACAGCGATGAAGCTCTAAATTTGCATTTTTTAAATTGTTAATAAAAAATATTATATTTGTATTTTGTTTTATATATCGCACACCCAGTTCAAAACTGACTCAACTCAAAATTTAAATTTTTGGGTTTTATATGCTTAAACTATGCACAATATACTTGTCTATCTATAAAAAAAATATCAGTGTATTTTGTTGTTGTTAACTATTGCCAAAAAACAATTATGTCTTTCTTTATGTCCCAATTGGTATAAAGTTGCAAAATTTTTTTTTTCGATTTCTGAAATGTGCGATATGTATGTCCAAAAAAATAGAGCTATAATTAACAATTAGGGGTGAAGGAAAAGTTTCCCGCAAAAAAAAAAAAAAAAAATCCAAAAATTTTTTCTTATTTAACTAAATTTGAGTCTTAAATATTTAGGCATACGCGAAAATTTAATTTTAATTATTATATAAGCTACTCAGAGGATAGTCCGATAGTTCTAAATTTTTGATTTATAGAACAACATTAGTTGTATGTAATGTTAAGTTTACATGTGCCAAAAGACAGATTTCAACAATTTAGTTATCACCGCAAAAAAAGCAAAATTTAGTATTGTGTGTGAATAAATATACAATTTTTTCAGAAGTTAATTCGAACAACTCCAAAAATCTTTTCTAACACTTAAAAAAAAAAGACTTGAAAAATTTTTAAAATGAAATTGTTTAAAATTTTTTAGCAGATAAAACGAACAGACGACTCAAACAAGATTTTACTTGGATGTTACTTTAATAAGCTATATTTCAGAAACGGTTTATCGGATTTTGCTGATTTAATCGACATGGTATAGCCGCATGTGTCTTTTTTGATTTTCCATATCCAAAAAGTAAAAACTGTTATTGCAGTATGCACTTTTGCAAGCGCTCTTTTAACGTTGTGGGTGAATAATGCAGATATGACTTTGAATTATTTTGTACATAGCGTTACCTCGACTATAAAAATAATTACACAATTTTTATGAATAACAGCTGGACGCTATTTTTTGTAGGCGCTTTTTAATAGCGGCTAATCCTTTGACAAATTATATGGCATTATGCTACCTACATGCATCTTGTGTTCTAGTCATAACCGAAAATTGCAAAACTGTGGTTCCATGTGCATTTTAATTTACTATTGCAATTTTCAAACGCATTTCTTGGTGTTCAGATGACCAGTGAATATGGTCATTATAATTATTTTATATACAACAAATTCATTAACTTTTTGCGAAAATTGCTGGCTACTATTTTTAAACATTTTCCATACAAATGCATATACGAATTTATATAAAGAAAAAAACTTTTCAAATCTTAATTTTTCAATATTTTTCAGAAGCTATAATGAACAACTTCATACAAAAAAATATTTGGTAGAATAAACATATTTGAAATACAAATTTTTAGTTTTTTCGCAAGATAAAACGAACAATTTCAACAAAATTTGATATAAATTCATCGATGAAAATGCCAAATTAGAAGAGAAAAATTTTTTGCTGGGTTTTTCAAAAAAAAAAAAATACATTTTTTTGTATTGTTTTAGAAAATTTGAAAATTTGGTAGGTGAAGTTTTTTTTTTTTGCGAAATGACCCAAAATAAGGTTTTTCGTTAATAATACAACATTGCCCAGCTCGTGGTACTATGCCACAAATTTGGTTATAGCCCTAATGTACTTATTTTTTTTTTGATTTTTAGTGAATATTTTTCGATTTTTAGTGCATATAATTTGATTGTTTGTGCATATTTCAATTTAAATGCATATTTGGATATTAAGCTCCTATTTTCCTTTTTTAGTTGCATGAAATTCCTTGCTCTAGTTATTAAATGTGATGCACGTGTTTAAGTTTATTATTTTTTTTTTTCTCTAGGCAATACATGTTTGTGCGTGTCTATTTTTTTTTTTTTTTTTATTATTTAATAATTCTAAATTTTAAAGTGTATAAATATGCAAAACTTATGTGTGTATTTAATTATTATTATTATTAATTTGTTTTTAATCAAATATCTATGAACATGCTAAGTTGTAAGTATTATAATTGATTTAAAAAAAAATCAAATTATTATTTAATGGTTTATTGCTTTTCTTGTTTGTTCTTAAATAATCCGTGGTGTTTGAGTGAGAGATGTGTGCTGTGATCGATCTTTCTTTCTGTTCACTTACCCTCCTCGTTTGTGGCGCATAAGGGGCCCACCCATTTGCCTTTAATGCATCGAATCTTACATAGACGTCTATCACCAAGTGGACCAATTTCACCAGGAAAACGTATTTCAGAAACTTCGGTAAACTGTTGTTGGATATCGATTTCTTCTTCTTCCTCGTCTTCTTCATCAGACTCCCCTTCATCAGGATGTATAGAAGGATAGCCGCCTTCTTCTTCAAAGAGGCCTGAAAATTTTAAATTACAATTTTTAAATTATTTTTTGCACAATATAATTTTATTAAAAAAACTTCTGCGAATAGAATTATTATCAGAAATGCAAGAAGGCACACATAAAAAATTAGGCCATTAAAAAATTCTATCGATCAGGTTTGAAATCGATTCGACACATTTTTAACCCATTGGACCCGGAAAAAAACTATTTTATATACAATAGAGTTGTTATTGGTTGTAAGGAGATTTTTCAAAATGCGATTTTTGGGCAAAGATGGGTCGGGTTTGTTTCGCTTCTATATAAAAATTATAAATCTGAAATTTGGTGCCAATCAAATAAAGAAAAGTCGTGTCGAAAATCGATTGTAAATTCAAACTGTGTTTAAATGGGGGAAAAAATACTTTTTTTCATGTTTTTGCCAATTTTTTTAAATATTGTTATAGTTTTTATTCTAGATGATAAATTAATCGACATAAAGATAAAATTATGTATTCAAAAAGGTTTAAAAACACAAAATCGGTTAAGACGTATCCTAGTAATAAATACTGCCCCAGACCACCAATTATTACTTTATTATTGCCAATTATTACTTAACCGAGAAATTCGAACACACATCTTAAACATTATTGAAATTGATTACTCGAATATAATTTTTTTATACTTAAGACTCAAAATTGTGAGAAAGAAGAAAGAGGTTTTTTTTTTGCATGTCGTTAATCTGTCCTAAGGTGATGGCAAAAACGGACAACATTTTTTAATTTAAAATTTCAAATTTAAAAAAATTCTTCAACAAAACCGAAAAAATTGAGATTTGCACTCCAGGTTTACTTGTTTAAAACATCAAGGGTAGCGCAACGATTTGATTTTTACGCATTTCGAGGAAATTGTGTTTTTTGGTAATAACAAGACTTATTTGTTGTCATAAAATATTTAAAATAGAAAATTAGCTAGTTGTGTCACTTTTGTTTTTTTATTTTATCATCATTACCCAAATGACTCCAGACTTATTTAGCCTATTCCTTTTTTTGACTCAAAGCTTTCCACAGAAGTAAAAAAAAAAATTATTTTTAATTAATGTATTAATTCAGAACAGCCAGTTACAAGACTTAGAGAAGATAGAAAATCTGTTAACCCAGAAAACTCATTTTTTCAAACCTTTTAATGTACCCACAAAATCCTACAATTGCATCCTTAAACATGGGAATCTAATGAAAATTTTTAAATAAAAATTTGGTTCTAAGGTTGTTTCTTTTTAAAATCTCGCACGAAATATAATTTAACAATTTTGTTTAAAAGTTGTGATTTTTAAAAATCAATATTTCTGATGTATTTAATATTTTTATGCATAACACAATATATTTTTAACGATTATTCAACTAAGAGTCATTTTGACACCAATAGCACCTAAGGGTTAATTTAGTTCAGAATATTTTTTATGGATTAAAAGATTTTTGAACTCAAATTAAAAACAACAATTTTCCATTGTTTAGTTTAACATTTTCGTAAATAACAAGTTTTCGGCGAGGATCCTCCCACCAAAAATTTTGCTGACTTCACAGATTATTTTTTTTTTTTAGTGTACTAGTTTTACTTATAGTATCATTTAATTTTAATTTTTTTTTTTAGATTTAGTTAATTTGTTTTATAAATTTAATTACACAGTTCAACAAAATCAGAAAAATTTGATGCATCGAGGCTGCGACCTATCATTTCTAAAGGACGCAGATGACAAATATAGCCTTAGATTTTTAAAGTTAGCTATAGTTTAAAAAATATTTGCAAAACACTTTTTTAGGAAATTTAAACTTTTTGATAAACTTTTTATAAAAGAATACAAAGTTGAAAATAATAACGCAACTTTTTTGCAACATTCAAAAAGTACCAAATATGCTCTTTATCTTAATATAGTACAGGTTTTTTTATTTTTCACGATTTCGTTAATAAAACACCTAAAACGAAAAGAAGATCCAAGACTTTAATACCCACAATTACCTGATTTACATCACATGGTACTTGATTTATAAAAAAAACGCATAATTTCTCTTTTAGTTTAAGAAAAAAACTGCCTAAACTACAAAAATTTGATTTATTTTTATGCTTTAAAAATATGGAGTCTGTGACAAATTAACTTAACTAATAAAATTCAGATAAAAAGCATTCAAATATGTTTAGCACATGTTTTCTAATCAATACCAACCAAGTCCCAGTTAATTGAAGTGCGTTTTCATAAAAATAACGATTTTAAATGATGCGTGTTCAAAAACGTTTTTTTTTCTTTATTTTTACATACAAAATTAATTTTAAAAAAATGTCAAAAACTTTGAACTTCAGTTTGAATTTTCGGAAAATATTGATTTGAAAGCGATGGTTTTTTCGCTGAAATTAATTAAGTAAAATATAAATTAACATCATGTGCTAACATTTTCTAAATTCAATGAAGGGATTTTATAATACGTACACTCAGGGAACTTCTGCTTTAAAAACATGTAGTTGTTTGGGTTGTAATACAGTTTCATTATTTTTAATGTAAATGTAAGTCATTTGTTGAACAAATAAAATTTTTAACTAACCTTGTAGTTCATTTCAAAAAACAACTCACATCAAATGACTGTTTTATGATTTTACATTCATTTTTTACAGTTGTTTTTTGTTATTTAAAAAAATAAAAAAAAAATTTTTTGGTTTATTTTTTACTACCATGTGGTTCATTTTTACTACAATTGTTAGTCATTTTTTGAACATTAAAAAACAAATGACAATGTTAGTTGAATTTAATGAAATGTAAGTCGTCCTTTTTTTAAATGAAATTTCATTTGTTTTTGACTACAATTGCTGTCGTCTTTACCAACATAATTCCCTAAGTGTATTCACAAAAAACAAAATTGAAATTTTCACTTTAAGTGCAAGTGATGGATATGGTTTTTTTATGCTCAAAGTCCATCCTTTAAAACCATATTAAAAGTTTTTCGTAGTTTATTCAGGTATATGAATTAATAAGAAACACAATTCATAAGTCTCATCTCCGATGAATTTTTAGTGTTTAACTGTGTTATTATGATAAATGCTTATGAAATTGTGCATAGTAGGTTTATGGAATAAAACTTGAAAATATTCCCTACGGGCAATGAAAATTCAATTTCCCTTAAATGACATATCCCTGCACTCGTTACACCAGAACCTATTGTAGAACTGTTTTTGTACTTCTTCGTCTTTTATGATTTGTATTTATGAGCAGCAATCAACACTTCAACTATATTTTGTTTTTGGGGGTGTGTTTTGTTTGTTTTACATTTTTTATGGTGTTGTATTGGTAGTATTGTTTGTTTTGTTCTATTTTTGTTTTTCGTTTGTATTAAAACATTCACACATAAACGATTACTTGCTTGTTTCGAAGCAACTACGGACAAGTAGCATTCGCTGAGGCGAGCCCCGGCGGAGGCAATTGGAAAAAGTTTTTTTTATACTTATTTTTTTTTTTTTGGTATTTAAAAATCTATTTTTAGACATATCACCTAAAAAACACCAGGTGCCCGTAATGTGCAAATGTGTCACCTCCATTGACAACGCCATGTTAAAGTGATATGTTCCTTTCATTTAAAAAGTCTGACCCAGGACGTTTCACAGCCACCTTGCGACATATCCCGCATGTGATCCGGGACATGCCCATTTGCCAGTAGGGACCCTCTTGAATGTCTCGCTCGATTTAACGATATTTAATTTGTTCAACTTTTGGACCAAGCTTTATTAAAATTACAACGATAAAAATTTAGCAAAGTTACATACATAAATCTTACTCAATGATTAAAATGAAATACACGAAAATGTGTTGTAACATGAACTCTAATTTAAATTTCCAGATAAATGTATAGTTTTTCACTATTTGAAAAGTTTTTATCCTCTCCTGTTTACTTGCATTGTTGGATTTAATGAAATTTTTCGAGCGAAACAGTCAGATAATGAATGACCTTTAAAAAATTAACAATATAATTCAACTTACCTTTGTCTTTGCGACTTGTTGTTTTTGAACTGGAATCGCTACCACCTTTGGGACGACTAAGAGCGCCGGTTGTTTTGCCTGATTTACGCTTAACGCGTTGCAAAGCATCATTATTACTCGAATTAGAGTATAATTGGGCATAATCATCAACCTCTTTAGTATGTTCCAATGGTGGTCCGGTTTCATCATTTTTATCGACATCTTTATCATCCTTAGTAGCAGACAAATGGTTATCACTGTTTTCCTCGTTGAGTTCATCATGCAGATCGCGCCTTTTGCGGGGATTAATAGCTGGACTTCTTTTTTGTATTACCTGAGGTTTATTATTGATATCCTCTTTCGGTTCATGGCTATCTCCTCGACGTATATGGTGATTTTTCGCAGATTGTCTAGGCTTTTCTTTTTCCTCAAGCCCGGTTTTCTTTTTTGACTGTGACGTTGTTAGTCGCTTTTCACAATGGCCTTCATTGTTGCATTTGGATTTCTTGTGCTTCAAATTCTTTTGTTTCATTTTATACAACTTCAACTTAAGATGTTCGTTGGGAGACTGAGATTTAAGTATGTCTTCTATATGAATATAATAAACGTCCCCTTCTGCTGCTAATCTACTACCACTCCATTTATCTGTATCTGGCGATGCGTCGGGATCGTGATGTATTACCTGACGTTTATAACGACTGCCTCTACCGCGGGTTTGGCCGTTTTCATTTTCAATGCGCCTACGCCTTCCTGAACCGGAACGCCTATTTATATTATTCTTTTGCCGGTTTTTAGATTTCTTTTTTGGTACACCGTCAACATCGGAAGTTTCATCATCGTCATCGGTGTCATCTTCATCATCATTATCATCTTCTTCATCCACTGCGGCCATATCGTTGGCATGGTAACCTGCAGCTACATGATGATCATTCATATTGACCTGATAGGGATTCACAATGCCACCCATTTGATTGCCGTTATGACGTCCTGTCAGATCAATATTGATCTTTTCAACAAAATCAGCATCGGCCGTGGTTAAATCATCTAATGGGTAAACCTGTGTCGTTTCGAATTTCGCATAGGGCTGCTGGGTGGTGGTCTCAGGTTTAATTATGGTAAAACGAATATCTGGAGCTTTACAACCCGGCGAAGCATCTAAAAAAACATTAAAGTTAAAAATGATTTTAAGTAATAGTTCTATATTTCGTAAAAAAAAACTATTAGACTTTGGATATGTTCTAATTCTAACATAAGTATTTTTTATATAACATTTGGTGCCAATCTAAGAATCCGAATTCACATAAAAAATATCTAAAGTAAAAAATTCCGAATATCTCCTGTCCTGAGTTATTCCCCAAATTTTGGAAACGGTCTTCGGATATAGCGTTGATATTCAACGTCCTTATGTTATATGCGCCGTATTAATCCAAAACACCCTAGAAATTTGTTTTGTTGAATTTTGAAAAGATGTTTTACATGTGGTTTAGTAATGACCTAAGTATAAAAAAACTGCAACCCTTTTTTGATCCTGGTAACTATGGGCGGGCTAGGGGACTGGTTTTTGTACATATAGGAAGTGTATTTTTTTGCAAGAAAACGTATTGTACTATTATCAAATTAAGATTTATTGATATAAATGTGCACTATGTTTAAAAACGCAAAAATAAATGAATTTTATAAGTGGAACAGGTTAAATCGAAATTTATTCTAATTTCGTATGGTGATAAAAAGTGATTTAAATCATGGTGTGCAAACACTACCGTTTCATTATAACGGTTGTGGCCTACCATGCCCACATCCATGCCGATATGAATGTTTTGAAACTACGATTCCAATAGTGGCATGTGTCTTCTGATATAATAGGGCTTATTTCATTCAAATTCTATCAATTAAATTTTGTTTACTCAACAAAATAGCGTTATCAATCGTCGTTTCGGTATTTTACCGTTATTTTGACTTTAGTTCAAGATATTTCAAAATCAAACAGGTGTTTTTAATTTAATCGCTTTTCATTTCATTCTTACTGTTACTGTGGTAGCCAACTACCGTTATTATGAAAAGTTATTGAAACCGAGCCTAATTTAAATACAAAAACTTAACACATCAGTAAAAACAATTGTAACAGAGTGCAGTATTGGACCTCTAAGTAGTAAATAGTTCTTCTTACAAATATTCTTGGCTAATTTAGACCTAGTTCGTTACGATATTGAAACAATATAATGAAATATGTGGAATAAAATATATGTATTGTTTTTTATTAGAGAGCCAAACTGCAAACCACCCAAAACTTTGGCTAATGAACAAAATTTTGAAAACAAAAGTGACAATTTTTTAGAAAACGTCTAAAAGTACACAAATGTGCCAAAACAGAAAATATTTTAGACAAAGATTTGAAAAATCGGTTGTCACACACAAAAAAATATTTCTTAAATTCCGCCAAGTAAACATTTTGTTGAATAAAAAAAACATAATCAATTACTTTTTTAATTGACTCAATTACTTTTTTAATTGACTCAATTAAAAAGTAATCAATATTTTAAATAATATTGATTACTTTAAATAAACAAAAATATTGATTACTTTTTAATTGAATCAATTAAAAAAGTAATTGATTATTTTTTTTTATTCAACAAAATGTGTACTTGGCGAAATTTTTTTTTCTGTGCAAGTTAAAATTTGTGAATTTTCATCGAAAATTCGCTAGACAACACACAGAATTACAATTGCAATTTTTTTTAATCATTAATGAAAAGTTTTCCTTTTTCTTACAGTTTACAACAATAAAAATTTCATTTGCAGATCAAATTTTGAAAAAACCCGTAAAATTATTATGTATTCAAAAACATTCCCCTAGCCCTCCCATAGTTACCATATGGTAACACCAAAATCAGTCGTTAAAAAAAGTACAACGAATATAAAATGTCCGCCATCTAAAGTTTTTTTTTTCAACTAGTGCTTATTTCGTAAATGGTAACACTTAGCTCATGTCTGATTTGACAGATAATTAGTTTTATCCTTCCGCTGAACGAATATGGTTGTGTATACGCTTGAACAACGCTGGGAAATATTGCGACATTACTTTGAAAATCATGGTAATGTTGCAGAATGTGTGAGCAAGGAGTGGCCGCTACAGTCAATGGCGATCGTTATCGGGCCATGTTGAACGAATTTTTGTTCACAAAAATTGAAGAGGAGGATATTGGCAACATTTGGTTTCAACAGGACGGTGCTACGTGCCACACAGCCGAAGCTACACTCGATGTTTTGCGCCCTGTTTTTGATGATCGCATTATCAGCCGCAGAGCTGATGTCGTTTGGCCACCTCGGAGCTGCGATTTGACACCGTTGGACTATTATTTGTGGGGTGCCGTCAAAGATAAGTGTTACGCCAACAAGCCAGAGACAATTGACGCTTTAAAGGACAATATTCGTGAAGCTGCACACAATCGATAATGTCCTTAAAAATTGGACCGATCGTGTAGGCTACTACATGGCCAGCCGAGGCAGCCATTTGAATGAAATTATTTTCAATTATTAACCAGAAGGATTGTACTTTCAAATAAAAAAAAAAATTTGAGAAAATATTCAGTAGTTTTTTTTTATAGCATTTTCAAAAAAAAAAAAGTTATTTGGCGGACCCTTTATTAAAAAAACAAATCTGTGGTTTTGAAATATTGTAGTTGAATTTTCAAATGAATAACACTTTGTTTCAATATATTTAATAAATATACCTATTTTTAAAACATTTACTTCTAAAAGTCATTCTTTTTGCATTTTCAAAAATTGAGTAAGTTTGAGAATATGTATATTTTTTAATCAATGAGCTACTGTCCTAAAAATTGTTTTAGTGGACATTTACGAGTCTACTCTGTAATACCAGTGTTGATTTATAACGATATTTTTATTACATTAAGCACCGACACCCCTAACGTACATGCATATTTTGTATTACCATATGGTAACTGCAGGGTGTTATGGGCTAAGTTTTTCAAGTTTAAGAAAAGTTCGTGCTGTATTGCAGCTCAAAGTTTGATGTTTTTGCCCAATATCTGAAAGAAATACCCATTATTTAAACTGCTCTAGCTTTTTAACCCATTTTACACTGCCGTGGCTTTAAAGCAACACGAGTGAGATATAAAAGCGTGTAATACTTTGAAGTCTAAACTTTACAAATAATTAAAGAAAGTTTAAAAATTGTTTATCTCAGGGTTAAAATATAATTAATTCGGAAAGACAATTTTTGAGATTTTTTATAGCACTTTTTTGAAAAATTATTAATTTATAGTTTGGTTAGGGACGTATGGAGAACATTTTTTAATGACTAAAATTTGTTGTGCAAAAAGTACTTTTTATGTTAAATTAAAAGATCAGATCAAGAATTTTCCGAACTTGTAAAAACTTGTATAAAAGACAAAGTACCGTCTAGTTTACATCCCCTGTGTTGTTTATAGACTAAACAAAATATAAAAAGGAGAGAAAAACAAAAAACGTGTATTGAATATCCACCAGAGGTGGACCTTGCACCTAACAAATAAGTTTTCAATTTATTTTTTGATCAATGGTTATAATCTTTAACTTCAAGCTCATATATTAGTTCTCATGTAGTGAGTAAACTAGTTTATATGAATGTTTGATGTTTGGCATTGTTATTGGTAATTGGGATTGTTACCGCTTTCAAAACGTGTTCTGATGATGGGAACCTAGAAAATTCCCGAAATAGATCTATCAACACATTCCTGAAAGGGTAAAATAATAAATTTGAAAACTAAAAACTCTATAGATTATTTATTAGGACAATATCCTAATAAAGAAACTTCAAACTTGAATAATTTTCATTTTCATTTAATATGTTTTTTAATGCAAAAAATTCTCTATTTCTTCCAACAAACAACAAAATTTTTAAAATTGATCCGCCAGTGTTGCCACTTTTAAATTTTGAAAAATTGTATAAAAACACCAATATTTTTTCTCAAAAATCGTGAAAATCCGACAGATAAAATTGTATATTACAGTTTAATAGATACATATTTATTTTAGCAAAAAATAAAAATTGTAATTTGAAAAAAATCTTAACCCGTTACAAAACGTTGGAAAAACAAACGTACTTTGTACTTTGGCCATGGTATGTTATTGTTGTTAGAAACAATTTACAAGTTTCAAGTTCTCATATTTAAGTTGTCAATATCAGATGATTTTTGTCACCTTGAAGATGAAACTGATTTTAGTGGTTTGGTGTACTGATTTCAGTAATTGTTAATGTACTCGTATATGGTCTCTTAGATTTGAAGATAATAAATTGTGAAATTTTGCTCAATTTTCATTTCTCTCATTGTTTTTTACCGAAACTTTGTAATCTGAACAGATTGTTGCGGCTACGATTACTACCGTATCTTAATAGAATACTTACTTACTCGATGATATAACTAACTCTCTTACATAAATAATGATAAGAAAACATGTAAAATGTAATTAAAATAAAAAAATACCAACACTTTTAACATTTGCAAATTAGTTGCTTTTTAGCTTTGGAGAAGTGCTCCAAAACATAGCCTTAACTACCCACCTAGAAAAATACGGCAAAGTGCTTCCATAGCACTTACTTCGTTTTTATAAGCGCTAAATTTCTGAAGATTTAAGTACTTTAGCCCCAAAATAATAACACGTGGTGTGGTGTGGCGTGGCTTGGCAGTTCCTTTTTTACAGCGTAGCCAAAGCACTTGTAAAACGAACAATAAAGTACTTTTAAATTAATGTAATGAGCTCTTCGGCAGCACCAAAATTTTAATTTTAAAGCGTTGGCAAGGTATTGGCAAAACAATCAGTATAGTGCCTTTCCAATAATATAATGAGTATTGGCCCTCAAACAGATTTATATTTTCACTGAAAAAATATTTCCCAATTTATTAAATTAAATTGATTTGTTGAAAATTTTAAAAGGCGTCCATCAAAAATTTATTGAATCAATTAAATAATTGCTCAAATTCGCAAACTTGCTTCACATTTTTTAATTTTATCGCTTAAAAGCATTTGACAAAAAACAAGATAACACCAACATATTGTGGTTGGTTGTTGTAATATTTATGCACGTTGTTGTTTTTTATAAATGTTTATATGCTGGTAATAAATACATATTCTAAATTAATTTTAAAAAACTTTTAAAAAAAAACTTTGATTTTAACAAAAGGGCTAATTTATGCAAAAAAAATTAAATAATCGAAAAAATTGAATTCTGTAATTACATTATAATTCTATAATTCAATAGAATTCTGTAATTATAATAGAAAAAAATATTTCCATATTTTCTTCAATTAAATCGATTTGTTGAAAATTGTAAAAGCTGTCAATTAAAAATTAATTGAATCAATTAAATATTTGCTGAAGTTCAAAACTTGTTTAACATTTTTTATACTTTCGTTAAAAACATATAGTTTTTGTTTTTTGTAATATATATGTAGTGGTTTTTTTATAAACGTTTATGTATTAGTAATAAATATTTTAAGTTCATTTTAATTAGATTTTATTAATTTTCATTAGGTTTATTACTTTATTAAGTTAAATACAAATTTAATTTCAAAATTGTTGCCATACTCCCTGTGTTTCAATAGAAAGAAGAAAAAATAATTTCTGTGTGAATTTGTTCACATAAGTATAAATAAATCTGCTAACTAAATGAGAATTACATGTCAATTTAAATTTAATATTATAAAATTAAAGCTAAAAAAACATTTGTTATGGCAGCAACACTTTCGTTTTTGCTTTTTGAGAAGCTGTACAATATTTAATACTTTTTAATCAAATGAGTTATTATTTAATTGAAAAATAATTCAATTAAAGAGCTATAAATTTGTAATTGAATTAGCAATTTTCGTTGTTGGCATTTAAAGTTAATGAATCGGTGGTTTGTCAATTGCCCTTAAAGGACATATCCCGGGACTAGTTAAAGGAGGTCGTATTATGGAATTAGTATAATTTGCCATTGCTGTGGGCTAAATTATGTCAATTAAGTGATCCCCTGACCGAAGAAAAGGAGATATACAACTTACACAGAAAAAAAAAATTGCGCCAAGTACACATTTTGTTGAATAAAAAAAATAATCAATTACTTTTTTAATTGATTCAATTAAAAAGTAATCAATATTTTTGTTTATTTAAAGTAATCAATATTATTTCAAATATTGATTACTTTTTAATTGACTCAATTAAAAAAGTAATTGAGTCAATTAAAAAAGTAATTGATTATGTTTTTTTTATTCAACAAAATGTTTACTTGGCGCAATTTAAGAAATATTTTTTGTGTGTAGCAAGCACTGTCAGCTTATCTTTTATTTTCGCAATGTTTTAATTTATTTTTTATACCACATTTGTACTACAGCTATTTTTATTTACTTTTAAAATTGCAAAAAAAAAATAATAGAAAACCAAACGATTTCAAAGACTACTAGTTTTTAGTTATAGTCCGTGAGTTATATATATCCCGAGTATATTCCGGGATATGTCCTTCAAGGGCATTTCCCGGACATATTACCCCTCCCCGTAGGAATTTCCAAAAGTCCCGTCCACACAGATATTTACTCGTGCCTTACCCACATACCAAATTTCAAGTTCCTATATTTAGTGCTTTGGCCAGGTCGCCAAGGGGGAGACTTTTCCCCCTATTAGCCCCAATTTTACCACGTTCCTGGGAAAAATTCCAAAAATTACCAGGGAGATTGGTCATATCAGAATGAAGACATATTGAAAATTTCAGCTTTTTATCCCAAAGGGTTTAGTCAGGCCGGCAAAGGGAGACTGTTTCCCTTATTGCCGCTCCCCATGGGAATTAAAAAAAAACGCAATGCAAAGGTCCCAGGTTTTTTATGCAATTTAACATTTGATTTCGTGCACCGACTTCCTGGAGAGATAATACCTATCTTATTTTCAGTCTGGAATTTCTTATTCTATTGTTTTCATATTCAAGTTGTTTCTCATTTGCAGTTTTTGAAATAACGTATCATTTGTATCAGGGTATCTTACTGGTATTGCAAGGAAGTTGAAAATTGTACTTTTTTAGTTTTATCCTTATTAATTTTATTTATGTATGCTAAAAAATGTTAAAATTTTACTACTGTGTATAAACTAGACATTTCAGTTAAAAAAAAAATGTTGTATTAAAATTGCAAATCCATTGAAAATTCCTGAAATATTTAGAAAAGAACTTAAAATTTTAACAAATTTTCAACATGCTGGAAATATTTAGAAACAAACAGCGACTACAATCTACTCAAATGAAAGATAATTTTGTGTAGAAATTTCCCCCCAAAATTGTATTTTTCAATACAAAAATGTAAAAAAGAATAAAAATTAATTAAAAATACTCTAAGATCAACCCCCTCCAAAAACCTTTTCCAGGATGCGCGCCTGTGCGTGATTCACGTGAAAATTAAGGCAATTTTGCAATTAATTTTAATTTTAAAGACCCAACAATTTAAAATCGGAGAAAAAATTAAATAAAATATTTACTAAAAGTAAAAAAAGATTTTTTGGTGATACTCTACAATTATAACCATGGTTAAGACTTAACGCCCAAATGAAATCTGCTAAAGAGAATTCAGTGAAAATGTATTTATATGATAGGCAAAGGCGTCAAATAGGATAAAGTGAAATCAAAATTGAGGAAAGTTGAAAGAAATTCTTGTAAATTACCAAGGAGCAAAAAGTGAAAAACAGCTTCCCTATGAGAACCGTTTCGAAATTCGATATTCTAAAACTGGATTCATAAGGTTTAATTAGTGTCTTAAAATTAGAATTTTTTCCTCGCCAAAATTTTTGCCAAAATTTAATTTTTTCATTTGCTGTTAAATGATGTGAATTTAAAGGATGACGAAATTAGTTGATCAGGAAAACCGTTTGTTTCTTGATTTCTAAATCATGTAGACTTTTAGAAAATAATTTTCCTTAAATTGTTGGACAAATAGTTCCAGAGAAAATCGCAAAAATCGAGGTGTCCTCATATGAGGACAGATGAGTCATTGTTTAACGTGAGTACCCGCCGTGATGGCCTAACCCCACGGTGCTCTTAACAACGAACAACTAGTGCTCTTCTTGCTTAGGCTAACCAACAGCCACCACGATACTCCCCGAAGGGCTGTACCCAATAGCCACTGCCGCAAAGGACAATAGCGGAATCATGGAAACAACTCGAACACGAGGCAATGACGCTGTATAGCTAATTACCAGTTATTATTATGATGACAGACAATCCCAACTCCGCTTAAACAACAAAACATCCAGCACACGCAACACACCTGGGTATCAGACCACCCAGGTTTCAACAACCAACAGTCACTCCACACAGACGCACTCCACTCATCCGCACTGACCGGACCCACCTTATTGCAACGGTTGCCTTGTGTGCATAAATAACTGGTATCACAAGTATACCGAGACTTCTTGCCAATTCGAGTTGAATATAAGCAGAGGATTCCTCTAGAGATACCTTTACGGCGGGCCAATGGCTCCCGTGGTACCATTTTATAGTCTTTGGTAAGACCTTGTAGCCGGGGCTACTTCCACTTGAGTTCCAAGAAACTCAGTAGTGGTCAACCTTTATTAACGAGGACCACAAGTAGCTATCTGCCAAGGAACAGATAGTACCGTAAGAACCTCGTTAAGCTAGCCATGATCGTTAGCCGCCAAGAACGTAAATCTATCGACCACCAATAGAGGCCTCGAACTTGTCGTTGCACAGGTGAAACCAATCACCGGCCACAAACATGACCCAGCAACACCACCCGACAACCCTCACGGGAAGTCAAATGGTCAGCAACCATCACAGCACGACCAAACACCATCAGGAAGAACAGCAGCAAACAGAAACGACACCAGCAGTAGACACAACCCCCGCCAACGAGCATATGCATAGTTGCAATCCAGGGTTAAACGGCAGCAACTGGGTACGACATTGCAATTACCCCATATGGGGACAGTGGGCGTTAATGGGTTAAACTTATGTTAATTTGAGATAAATTATCCGGTCTTAGATATTTTTTTAATTTATTTTTTTGCCTTAACACCCTTTAGTATAATATTAGCAACAACCATAGTTGAAACTTTGACCGAATATAAATGCTAGACGGTTGAAGATATTTTTAAAGTTTAAATTTTTTATAATTTTGTGAACAAATATTTATTCAAAAATATTTGAACAATGACTTTTTGTGAGTAACCCTATTTTTAAAACTTTTTGGAATTGACTATTTTTAAAAATTTTCATATGCCAACCCTGAAGTTATAATTTTTATAAGCTTAGTAGTATTTTAGTAAAAACCATCCATTAATTATGTTTGGAGTGAAAACGGAATAAATTTTGCAATATTTTAGACTTTCTGTTTTTGAAACATTCATCGTCCGATTGGTAAAATTTAAAAAATTATATACAATCAATAAACTAAATTCTAGCAGCGACATAATTTTTCATATTTGTCATCAAAAATATAAAAGATCAGACTTTTATATTTTTAAATAATTTTTAAAAAATTGCCATCAAAAAAGATCAAAAAAATTATTTTTGCAAATAATTATTTGGCAACTCTGAACATAAATTTTTTACAAGATTTTATGCATAACCCTGTCAAGATGTTGAATTATTTTAGTTAATAATGAGTAAACTAACTTACTAACGGAGAAGAAATTGTGGAATACATTATCTTTTTAAAAAATAACTATTAAAAAAATTCACTTTTAAATATAAAAATTTTTAAAAAGTTATTTTATTAAAACTTTGTTGCACTTTTTGCTCTTAAAAAGTTGCAACACTTGTTATGCACTGTTTCTCTCTTAATCAAACATTATAAGAGAGTTTTCAAACTTCAAATTCACTTAACATTTATCGATACAATCGATACTTGTAATTTATTTATAAAACATATAAATATTAATTTTAAAAAAGAATGTTAAATCTAAAAATGTATGCTTTTTATGAACCTGAAGTTGGAACATATCGTTCATATACTAAAAGACTGACATAACTAAAAAACACGATTTTGCAGAAAACGCTTTTAATTTTTTCTGCCCCTTCGACCCTCTCTCTAATTATTTGGTCACGTTTTTTATAAATAGGGTTATTAACAGTGTTGCCAGGTATGTTGAGCACAAAATCGCCCTAATTTCCAATAAAAATAGTCAAAATCGTCATTATATTTTCAAAAATCGTCAAAAAAAAATTTTGTTACAAGTGAGATAAAGTTTTAATAAAAAAAAGAATAATCAAGTGCTCATGTACTATCGGTGTAATATAATACGATTTTTTACACTTTTTTGTAATTTAAACTTCGAAAATCATTATATTTTATAACGATAGCACTTTACCACTTTAACTGTTAATTCCTTCTACATAATTCTGTAAACACCACTTCAGCAGCACAATTTTTAAATCTTAAATTCTTTTACATAGTTTAGCAATTCTTTAACAATCTTATTAAATTTGGACTTCCATTCACGAATTAAAGTTTCAAATTGCATTACATGTGATGACATAGTTTAATACAATAAATTGTGAAATTTTTGATTATTTCACATTTTTCATTTTGAGTTGGTTTTTAAAATTGCAAAAAATTATTTATTATTTTATTTATTGTTTATATTATTATTTAAATATTGTTTATTACTGCGTGTTTTTCAATTTTCAAATATAAATTGTGAATATCTGAAGTTTCACTTTGGAACACTTTATTAATATTATTATTAGGATTTTTAAGCACCGGATTTATTTTCTTATTTATAAATCAGAATATTCGAACTCGTGTTTGTTTCGCAAAAACTTGGATGTTTTTTTTTAATTTAAAAAATATTTTATTTTTATCTCAATCTTACACTAATTAAACTTTATAAAAATATAAATATTAAAAAAAGCAGGGTTGGCATTCAATAACTTTTCATAATAACGATTGGCTATCACAGTAACACTAATAGCGGAGTGGAAATTTAAAAAAAGCGATTCCATTAAACACACGTTTCTTCTTATGTAAACGGGTTTAGTTTTATATTCAACCTGTTTGATTTTGAAATATCTTGAACTAGTTACAGTCAAAATAACGCTAAAATACAGAAACGACGATTTATAACGTTATTTTGTTGATGTAACAAAATTTAATTGGTAGAATTTTGAAATAAACCCTGTAAGGACACATGCCACTATTGGAATCGTAGCTTTAAAACGTTCATAACGGCATTGGTGTAGCCGTGGCAGGCAACTTTCATTGTAATAAAAAGATAGTGTTTGCCAACCATGAAAAAAGTAAGCACATACTCAGGGAACTTCTGTTGTAAATATTTGCCGTAGTTTCAGTTGTAATACAGTATCTTTATTTTTAAGTGAAAAAAACAGTCATTTGTAGAAGAAATTTAATTTTTGACTACAATTGTAGTTCATTTAAAAAACAAACCACATTAAATTACAGTATTCTAATTTTACATTCATTTTGTACAGTACTTTTTTTTTATTTAAAAAAATAAAACAAATTAATGTTTGTTTATATTTTACTGCCTGAACCACTCATTAATAATACAATTGTAGTTAATTTTTTGAACAGTAAAAAACAAATGACTCTGTTAGTTGAATTTACTAAAATGTAAGTCGTTCTTTTTTCAAGTGAAATTTCATTTGTTTATAGCTGTATTTGGAGTGGTCTTTATCGTTATTAAGTTCAGAAAATAAATTAAAATAAATCTAACATGAATCCATAAAATAACTTTTTTGCTAAACTTTCAATAAAAAATAGTTTTTAATTTTAACAAAATAATAAAAATCCAAAAATAAATCCGGTGACTTTTTAATAATAGCAAATAAACATGTTTTGCTGACATATTAAACGTTTGTCAAAAAATCGTCATTTTGGAAGCAAAAATCGTCAAATCGTCATTTAGTAATTTAGGTACTCAAAATCGTCAAAATGACGATAAATCGTCAAACCTGGCAACAGTGGCTGTCGGTATTATGGATCAATACGATATTTTGTTTATGAAGGACAAATCTCCCTATTTAGTACTTCAGCAATTTCAGATTGTTCAAAACAACTATTTTGTTAACCACAAAACAGGAACAGTGGTAGAAAGTATATTGCTAATACTAACTATCCTATTTCATTTTTAAAATTGAAAATTTAAAATACATTACGCATGTTATAAAGGTTTCATTTGTTTAAACAAGCTGTTTTTCAACGCTTTCTTCTAAAAACCTGAACTGGTTTTAAGAGAGTTTCGAAAAAAAATGTTTTAACATTGGTACTTTTAATTAATTATTTAATTTTCATGCTTTTAAGCAATTTTAATTAAATTTTAAAGTTCATTCGTGTTGCTTAATGTATTATCTGCATAAGTTTTGTATAAATAACACAAAATTTTGTTTGTATATACTAAAAAATATGCATTAAGAAAACCTCTAAACAACTGTTTCTCTTAAAACCAGTTGACATATAAAATTTAACAGATGTTGAGTACCTTGGTTCTTCTTTTGTCTATATGTTCGTTGGTTTAAAACCTAATAATAATAAAGTTGTTTTTTAGTATTTGAATACAAAAATATTAATAATCATTACAAAACAAAAAACCGTAGTTTTTCATGTTTTTTTGTAGTATATTTTGATACTTATTTTAATCATGGATGGTAACCGATTCGATGCGGATATCGGTAAGCGTAACGCTAATTTCTGTTACCTCTTAGCGGTGACGGTATTTTAGTTATTTCGGTAACGTTATTTTAAGGATAGCGGTTTTACAGTTATTTCGGTAACGGTATTTTAAAAATATCGTTATTTTATTTATTTAGGTAATGTCAATGAACACCAACATTTTAAAGCCCCAATATTCCCGAATTCCAAGTCAAATTATTTCGGTAACGGTATTTTATCGATAACGGTATTTTAGTTATTTCAGTAACGGTATTTTAATTATATTGGTATTTAAGTTATATCAGTAAGGCTATTTTACGGATAACGATATTTCATTATTTTGGTAACGTTATTTTAGAGATAACGATAGTCTGTTGAAAGGCGGTTTGAATCGATAACGGTATTTTAGCGGTATTTCCTGCCATCTCTGATTTTAATTATAAACGGCGCTAAAAAAATATTAATAAAAAGTGACAGAATTATTTTTGATTAATTGTACCATATATGCTTACATATGATCAGATCTCTATCTATTTTATATATGATGATGATTATATTAAAAAAAATTTAGAAACGAATTATAAGATATGAACATATATCGTAATCTATTCCCACATATATAAGCATATATAATGATATCAAGTTGTATATAAGTATATAAAAACTTTTTTCATCAGGTTGTTTATGTGGTTCCGAAATATGCCGCTTGTAATTATTCTTTATTATTTTTGCATAGTTTCGTAAAATACTAGAGGATATCATTCCTAAACACTATTTATGTATTAGAGTGACCCTTTCTTCCTTTCCAAGACTACATCCTACTTTTATCATTTGATTTACTTTTTAGCATTTCATACAACATATTTTCGATTTTAGCTTAAACTTTTATTGTGAACATACATACCGCGAAAAAAAAATAACGGTTCTTCATTCATTTTTATGTACTATTTAACTTAATTCAAAATTTTTTTTTTTGTTTCCTTAGCCTGACTTAAATCACTAATTCTGTTTCTGTCCATTCATAACCCCCACAAGGCATTGAAAATTAACCAATGCCATCTTCTATGAAGTCACTTTGTAATAGAATAAACGTGTAATAATAAATATTAATAAACCAAAAATAAAGACACTTACCCGGTTCCGGGGGTAGTAGTTTGTGGAGCCTCCGTTTCAACATTTGCTGATGTTTTATCCAAAAATACGACAACAATAATCAAAAGAAATAAAAATGTCCACATTGGTTTATGACGAATATTTTGTAGATAAAACGGAACTTGTAATAGCAACATTTTTTAAATTATTATTTTATTTTATTATTTGAATTCGTTAAATAACGTGATTTTTTGATTTTTTATTGCTATTCAATGTTTTTTTTTCTGAAGGCTTGCTCAGTGGTGTAAAATTATTTATTATTGATTTTATATTCAGATAGCACGCAAGTGAAATGTGCAAACATCCTTCGTCAAGGACTTGTGTATTGTTTGTGTTTTCTTTTTTTTTTCTTATTTTATTTTATATAGTATACATGTGTATATTTATTTATGGATGTGTGTGTGTCTGTACCATAGTTTGTGTAAAAACATTGCAAAAATAATTTAAGACAAAAACAGAATCGGAAAATATGTAGATATGTTAAATAATACCCCATTTACATACATTGACTGACAGTAGTTAAGAATTTTTAAAATTTTAAACTAAACAAGTTTCAGTAAACAATAAAATTAGACTTTTTTGGACAAATTTACTAAAAATTTTAAGAAGGTAGAGATCTTATTTGCCATTCAAATGAACGATATTTATAAATATTCTGGATTTATACAGGGAAAACAGATTCTTTGCGACAACCGAATGATGTGATTGTAGCAACCGAATTATTTTGTTGTAGTTATCAAATGTATTACGGGGTTAATTGGAATTATATGCTCCAACCGAACTTTTGTCTGTTTCCCCAAACAAAAATATCTATGGCTACAATTTAACCATGCGGTGGGCAAAAAATCCGGTAGTTACAATTAATCTGTTTTCTGTGGGTACCCAGCCAGAAATTGCCAATGGTCTGAAAAATCAAGCACTGGCAGAGTACTGTTTGCCAATGGTCCAACAAATAAAGTGCTGGCAAAGCACTGATTTACAACGCTCTGCCAATGTTAGTAAAAAGTGCTTTGCCAGTGCTTAATTAACAAAATTTACAACAGTAAAAATAATAAAAGCACTGGCACAGCTCTGGCTTAGAACGCTCTGCCAACGTTCGTAAAAAGTGCCTTGCCAGTACTTGATTTACAAAATTTACAACTGTAAAAATAAAAAAGCACTGGCACAGTACTGACTTAGAACGCTTTCCCAACATTGGCAAAAAATGCATTGCCAGTACTTATTTACAAAATTTACAACCGTTAACTTAATAAGAACAGTGGCACATCCCTTGTTCACAATAAGAGTGGAAAAGTTTAAAACTAAATTGCAATTTATGATTTGAAGTTAAGAATATTCAGGTCTCCTATTATAGTCAGCACAAAGTATAGTTTTTGTACTAAAATTTTACTTAAAAAATTTATTTTCAAATTTCTTTCTTTAGTGAAATTGTAGTAAAAAATCGTGCTAACTTATCACAAAAATAATTTGATAAAAAAATATTCAGTTATTTTGTAATTAACTTAGCTAAAGCAAGCCTATTGTTATTTCTGTTCAAACTACCAAAATCATTCAATAAGAAATAAAACAACTCTTTAGTGAAGTGAATTATTAAGTAGGACTTTATTAGTCGGTTTTGGTACTGGCAAAGCGCTTATTGAAAGCGCTTTGTCAACATTTTAAAAAAGAAACGGCCAAGCCCTGCCCGGTGTTATCATTTTGGGGTTGGCAAAGCACTTAAATCTTCAGATATCCAACGCTCTGCCAACGCTCATACAACCGTTGAAAGCACTGGGCCAATGCTTTGCCGTTCGTATTTTTCTGGCTGGGTAGTTATTTATTGTATACTGCATTAAAAAAAGTTTGTCAGTACAATCGAATAACAGTTTAAACTTTAAAAAGGCGATTGCCGTTTAAATATTTTGAACTGTTGAAAAACAACAAACAAATGCACTCAAAATAACTAACAATGTCGTAAATATAACAGACAAATTTTCACTACCACAACTTAGAAACAAGTTATTTTTTGCGATATTTTAAAAATATAAAATGTAAAGTCAAAACTCCGACTTAAGTCAAAATTCCAGTTATTACGTTTTTATGCATAAGAGATGAAATGAAATTTTCCAATTATTATTTGTAATAATATCAAATATAAACTTATTTCCCAAAACACTCAACGAAGACTACATATAACGCTTCCAGTGGACTTTACTAATAATGCTTTTTTAATTTTATCGCATAGGACAGGGCTGGAAAAACTATGGCACGAGGGACACGCGAGTCGAGTTTCACTATTTTTGATTATCCTTTTTAAACTCCAAGTTTCATTAAAATCTGCGGATTCACCATTGTGTAGTTTCCTTGTCTGATGTAATTGTATTTTAATAAAAAAAATATAAAAAATATAAAATTAAACAATAATTAAAAAAAAAAATTTATGAAATTTTGTATTTTTGTATTTTTTAAATAACTAACAAAAATTTACTTTTTACTGCAAAATTATAAATGTGGTATGTATAGTTGTATCGTAAATAGAGATGATAAAATTTTGTTTTAAAATTTTCCGCCATCTAACGTTTTTTTTTCAACTAGTGCTTATTTCGTGAATGGTAACACTTAGCTCATGTCTGATTTGACAGATAATTAGTTTTATCCTTCCGCTGAACGAATATGGTCCGTATGTTCGTTATCTTGTGAAAAAAGTGAAAGAAACTGGCATCCTCATCGATAAACCAAAGCGTGAAAAGCCAAAAACAGTGCGTACATCCGAGAATATTGCTGCTGTGGCAGAAAGTGTGCGTGAAGCGCCATCAACATCAATTCACCGTCGTTCTCAACAATTGAACATTTCGGAGACATCATTGAGACGAATTTTGCATAAAGACCTTGGTATGACGCCATGCAAAGTACAATTGGTTCAGGAGTTCAAAAAAAAAGTTAATTGGCGGACCCTTTACAACAATAGATAATAGTACGATACAACATTTGCACCTATGTTTAGTGTACTATATTCAAGTGTGCTAACAGAGTGAAAACCCAGCCCAAAAAATCCAAAATCTTCGTCAAATTGAAAATAAAATTTTACCATCTCTATATTTATAATCAACATACAACACTTAACATACCTTATGAAAATCCTTACTGTTTTGGTAGTTGTTTATTAAAATAACATCTTCAAACAACTGTTACAAAAATACAGTACTTTTCTTTAGTTGTGTTTTAAATAACTGTCATAATAGCTGTTTTGTATTGTTTCATAGAAAAACTACTGTAATTGCAGTTAAAAACAACAACTACTGATTACTACATAAACAACTGTCATATAGTAACTGACAAACTATTCCAAAACTAGTTAGTAACATTTTACCAATTTCTTACTTGTTTTTACCTAATTTTTGAATAATTTATTATTTAAAATGTCCGAAAAGATCTAAACCTTGATCATCTAATAAAAATCAAGTTGTTGTCAATGTAAATGGGGAATAGGAGTGTTACAATAGAATCATAACCCCCCGATTATGTATTTGTAAGCGATGTGTTCGTTAAAAATGAAAGCAAAAGGATTCTGTAGTTTTATTACGTAAAAAAGAGCCCATTCAATGGCTATTACTACACTGAGAGAATAATCTGCATGATAATAATGAATTTTTTGCATTAGATCTATGAAGTGTCACTGGAATTCGTAAATTGAAACTTTTCATTAAATTAATGTGGGCTTTCATTAAATTTTATTTAAAAATTTAATTGCATTTATTAAAAATTGCATACGTCTCATGAAAAATTTACATTACAAAATAATTTCATAAAAATTATGGAAACTTTTTCATAAAGTTTAAGAATTTTTTCATTTACTTTGTAAAGAAAACTTCATTAGTTTAGTGAAAAATTTCATTAAAACTAGTCCAAGAAAATTCTCTCTGTGTATGTATGAGTGTGTGTGTGTGTGTATATAATGTATTTTACGACAAACGGAAGTATAAAAGCAAACGTTAACATTAAAAG
Organism: Delia radicum; assembly: GCA_021234595.1. Classification (NCBI taxonomy): domain Eukaryota; kingdom Metazoa; phylum Arthropoda; class Insecta; order Diptera; family Anthomyiidae; genus Delia; species Delia radicum. The sequence continues at coordinate 205,262,726 of CM037855.1, read as the reverse complement.
TGCAACAAAATCAAAGCATCGTATTCATTTACATTAAACAGAACTTGTAAAGAATTCTTTCTCTAATGAAAAGTGTTCAAAATATATCGCGGTGCTATTAACGATTTTAGAGAAAATTGGCTTTTGATGGCAACGACTCAGGTGTACTGCTGTTATCTACACACACAACAATCGTTGTCAAGTAATTAGGAGAATTTCAACTAATAAAGTTTTTTTTACATAAATTATTAAAAAATTAAATATCAACTAGTAAAAACTTGACAAAATTTAACTACCCAGGCAGAAAAATACATTTGGCACAGTACAGGCAAAGCGACGGTCGGTTATGCGTTGGCAGAACGTGGGATTAACAGTATTGTTCTATTACCCGATTTATAACAGCAGCCAACAACAAAATAAGAAATTTAAGCAGTAGTTTTTGTTTTTTTTTCTTGCTTTTGAAGTTAGTATAATTGTTATTAATATATCGCACTTGACCAACAATAGGGTATTAACTCAAAATTTTAAAATTTTCAGTAGTCAAAAAACTGTTTATGGCCACATTTTAACAGAATTTAAAAATTCAAACATATCATAATAAGCAAATTCCATTTGAAAATATATATACATTGTTTTTGTTTTAAATTTTACCACTCATTGAAAAAAAAAAAATCAATTTTTTGAATTAATACCATTTTTTTGAAATTTTATCGATTTAAATTTATACAATAAAACAAATTTTATCAACAAAGTATCAACTCAAAATACAACCAAATATAAATAAAACAGTTTGATTATTTTTAACATAAAAAAAGGCTCAAATCAAAATAATACCTTTTTTATGAAAATATACGATTCATTTCTATTTGAACTTTTGTATTAACTCGAAATAATACCTTTTTGTTGAAATAAAGGTAATCACTACATTATCATGAAAATGGTCTCAAAAGTGGTTTTCGAGATGAAAGAGTAATCGGAATACGTTGAAATTTTTACAACAGATAGATATTGATGTTGTTAGTTGATTTCTTGAAAAAAGTGATATTTTAAAAATTTTGAGTTAAACCCTCTTGTTGATCAAGTGCGATATGTATTTCGTTATTAATTAGTACTCTTCAAAATAGTCATTAACATTGGTAGCGATATCTACCAAACTTAACATTTCGGAACTATAACTATATTCTTTCAGATCCTTTCGGGATCTTACGTGTCTTCGTGATGAAATTAGTGGATCTGAAAATGCCGCCAACATATTTAAAAGGTCCTCTTCTGTCTAACCCGTGAAATCTTCGTGTGTCTTAATTGTTTTTAATCTTTGTTTTGCATTCTTGGGCTTCCACTGACAACTATCCAATTGGTAAGCATTGATTCTACATTAATTTTTGCTATGAACTAAAATCGTTTGTATTATGGGAATAAGATTCTTCTCAGGATACATTTGAGCCAAAAGTTGCTTAGTTTTTGATGCATTTCACCAAATTTTGAGTTATTAACCATTTCTTTACACTCAGGAAATAAAGAAGGTAAAAATTAATAAAAATGACAGTTAAAATGACTATAAAGACGATGACTGTATTTGTCATAAAAATTACTAACCATGTTGTCAATTTTAACTATTGATAAAACAACTACAATGGTAGTAAAAACTACTATCGAAGAGATCAAAGACAATTAACCTTAAATGAATGCTTAAACCATAAAAACCAGCAACAAAACTATGAACATAAAAAGACTACATAAGTTCTAAAAACTACTGTATTTAACAATTATTTTTTCGGTGTTTTAAAATTTTTTTTTTTAATAAAAAAAATATTTTTTTTCTTTTAATTACAATAAAAATTTGTATTTCCTACATCCTATTTAAAATGCAAAGTCAAAATTCCAAACGGTATTATAGTTATGACGTTTTTATGCATTGAATGAATTTTCTAATTATTATTTGCTATTATTATTTAACTATGAACATATCAATAATAACAAATAAATAAGGGACCGTAACGGTTATAAGTGGTATCAAAAAAGTTCCTTTATAACAGTTATTTTGTGGCTTAAAAAGAAAAAAAGACATCCAAAACAGTTATTTTTCAACGTAAAAATAAAAGATTGGATGAAACTCTTAAACAGAGAGTTTTATTTTGCCTTTATTAAATAAAACTCTTTTGAGGAGTTATATTTTTTCCGTCTAAAATAAAACTCATTTGAGGAGTTTTATTTTAAAACTCATTTGAGGAGTGTTATTTTTTTCTGTCAGAGAATAAAACTCATTTTATGTAAATTGACACTCAAAGCTTTCCGCTTGCCAGTTCATTACAATTTGTAAGGCAGTGTAATCTAATCACTTGCATTGCAATTGAAAATTATTAAAATGAAAACATGTGAGTTTTTAATTTGTTATTGTTTGATTCCTATTATTAAATGGTTGTTGTTTTATTCTTTATATATGTAGATAGCGAACAAGAAAGCAAAGGAAGTGATAATGAGGATGAAAAAAAGATTTCTATGAAATCGACAGTTTTTCTCCAAGGCTAAAGAATACAAGGCTAAAGGAATACAATATCCGTACTTGTCTACATTGGCAAAAACTATACAGTGTGTACCTGCAACCCAGGTAAGCGTGGAAAGAGCATTCTCTGCTCTTAAATTGTTATTGAGCGACCTGCGTTCAAATCTGTCCGCAGAAAATTTAGAAAAAGTTATGTTCGTTAAATTAAACAAATATATTACTATACACATTATAGCAAATAAAGTCAATAAAAAAATAAGAAAATACACAAAATGAGTTTTATTGTAGACGGAAAAAATAAAACTCCTCCAATGAGCTTTATTTTCTGACGGGAAAAATAAAACCCTCAAAAGAGTTTTATTTCAGACGGAAAAAAAAACTCCTCAAAAGAGTTTTATTTAATGAAGGCGAAATAAAACTCTCTTCTTAAGAGTTTCATCCGATCTTTTATTTTTTCGTTGAAAAATAACTCTTAACTGTGGAGTTGAGATCATTTTCTTAAGATCACCATAGATTCTGAAAGAGCGCTTCAATACGAATCGATTGGTATATAATAGTCTCCGTTGACTCTAACATAGAGAGTTTTTTGAGTTAAAGTTTTCGGGATAACTGTTATTTTCGGTCTCTGAAATAAATATAAACTAAATGGAATTTTTTTAAAACTCGACATCTTCTATTTTTAGTTCTATTTAATCTTCTATTTTTAAATAAATAACAAAAATATAACTATTTATTGCAAAATTACTGTTTTGGTAGTTGTTTATTAAAATACTAAAATAACCACTCAAAGCAACTGTTACTGGAGTGTAGTATTTTTGGTTAGTTATTTTTTTAATTTTCTCATAGAAAAATTACTACAATAGCAGTTATAACAACTACTACTGTTTACTACCCGAATGACCTACTGTAAGAATATTCTGAGTGCAGTATTTGTTTTTTTGTTTCGACGCAACCAGCGAAGTTTGACTAGGCTGTTAAGTTGTTAAAAATAGAAGATTATGTCGAGTTTTTAAAAATTTTCGCTTAGTTTATATTTGTTTTTATTGATATGTTTATATTTTGCAAAAATTAATTAGAAAATATCATTGTAACTCGAATGCATAAGAACGTCATAACTATAGTACCGTTTGGAATTTTAACTTAGCATTTTAAATAGGATGTAGGAAATACAAACTTTTATTGTAATTTAAATAAAATAAAATTTATTAAATAAGATTTTTAATATACCGAAAATAAAACAGTAGCTTTTATAAATTTTTAAAGTAGTTTCAAAATGTGTGTACTAAAAAATGGTCTGTTGTGTTTACTACACTCAAAAAAATAAGTTAGTACAAAAGTTAGTAAAACGTCTTGTAAATCAGGTATACTATTTTTTAGCAAATTTTTTTGCTAAAATCGTGTTTTCAGCTAAAATTTTTGTTATACTTATTCAGCACTTAACTGTTTTATACTAATGCTTTACTAATATACTAATGTTTTACTAATTTATTTTGCTAAAAAAAATTGTGCTTATAAGCACATTAATAGTGTGGACGACAACCAGATTGAAAGATATACACAGAATGAAGTAGATGTAGCGGCATGTCAAGATGTAGTAGAGAAGAGGAAAATGATACTAAAAAGTACAACTCTAATAAGACATATAAAAAAATCAACCATGTAAGACTTTTGTATCTGTTTTTCATACATAAAACAAAATTGAGGATTAAAACAACTTAAATTTTGCGTTGTCACCGGCTTGTGAAAATAATTGTCTTTTAATTAAATAAAAGACAAAATTAAATATTTAAATTTAATATGTATTTCTAAACTAAATGTTTATAGATTTATAATCTAGTGTGGTCAAATTGCAAACAAACATATACAGACATGTAGACAGAGTAAAGCGAAAGACAAAGACACACATCTTAGGTAGATTTTTATGGTTCCTTTTTCTTATTGCAAAAAAAGGGTTGTTTTTTTCGTTTCGTTTGTTTTTGTTTATTTTTTCGTTTCGTTTCTATAATTATCTTCGGCACTTGCGTCCTTTAAAAGAAAGCATCATTTAGACAACCATTGACGTAAGTAGTTGAAAGAAATTTTTTGTTATGTTATATATATTTATTTCTATATATTTTCAGATATTAAATTAATTCATGTCGTCAATGTGGGAAAATGAAAATTTTTATATTTCGTAATTATTGTAAATTATTTTTAAAAGAATCACAAAAATATGTTTTATGATTTTCAGCAAATATATTAACTAAATTACAATTGTTTTACAATTTTTTTGCGTTTTTTTCAGTCTACTAAAATTCAGCAAAAAAGTTTATTAATTTTTAGCAATTCTTTTTTATTTCTAATCTACTAAGTGTTAGCAAATCTTTTGCTGAATCTACCAATTTTGTTGCTAAAAATCAGCTCGCTGATTTTGAGCAAAAGATTTTGCTGACATTAGCAATTTTTTTTGCTAGCACCCTCCTGACTAAAAGTTTGCTAACTCAGCAAAAATTTTTGCTGACTTTACAAACTTTTTTTTTATGTGTACATTGTTAGTTGTTTTTACTACATATGTTAGTTGTTTTCCAATAGTTTCATCAACAACTATTGTACATTTTTTGTAATATTAACAGTAATTAAATTAGTTGCCTTTTTAACTAAAAGTTGTTTTAACTGTTATTTTCAGTAGATTCTAGTGTAACATCAAAACAAAAATCAGTAAATCCATAAAAAGTTTATGCTTGCAAATTTCCATGATTTATTTTGAAAACGATAGTAAGTTTCGAAATATTTTTTAATAAAAAATTCATGCAACCCAATTTTTTTTTTTGCAAATCATTTAATGTTGTCATATACATATTTTAGAGAATCCATCACTTAAAGCAATCGTCCTTAAAAACTCTGCACACCGCAAACATGGCAAGTAACGGGGAAAAAGAAAGAAATGTTTATTATGCATACATATGTATGTATGTATGTACATATTATTTATATATAAAATACGATGATGTAAAATATAATTAAATTTTTAAAAAATTGCCATTTCATAATTATGATTTAAATTGACAATTGTAAAATTCTTTTTAAAAAAATGGTATGTACTCTTTAAATCCATTTTAGTTTTTTGAGAAAAAATTTCCAGTAAAATTTTATTTTTTATATATGTATTAGTATACTATATATAAATAATCATTTCCTTATACACAGATAAAAAATGTGTTAAAAAGTTTATGCTTTATCTTAATTCAATTTTACATTTTTTTTCATTAATAACTACAATTTTTTTTTTTAATAAATTCACCAAAATTTAACACACTTTTAAATATTTGTTTTATAATTTTATTCACTGATTTACTTTTTGTATATGTAAAATTTTTTATTCACTTAATTTTTATTAGTTTTATGCAGACGTTTTTCTTGTTAAGAGTTCGAAGTTTAAAAACGAACTAAAGTTTTTTCCATCCCATCTCAGTATTTTTATATGTATCGACTTTCGTTAATTTTTTCTAATTTTCGTTATGTCCTGCGCCCTAATAACAATTTTTCTCAATAATATTTCCTATTTTTGCCGGTATTTTTATTAAGATTGATATGGCGGCGATTGTACCATGTGCTTGTCTTAATTTGATTTTGTTTTTGTCTAGAATATTACCTTTTGTAAATTTCATAAAAAGTTTAACGCGCCAATTTTTTTTCGAGTCCTTTGTTTATAAACGTGTTACTGCATGCGTGGAACATAAGAGTAGGCTGAATATAAAGAAATATTGCATAAATGTTTCAACAACTTTGTAGAATGAGTGAATTTAACAAATTTGTTGCTTGAAAATCAATTGAAAATTACAGTTAAAATAACTTTAATTCACATAAATTGCGAGCAAATTAATGGACAATTGCAGTAATTTTTATCTGTTTTAAAAAGCACTGTTGTTCACTCAAAAAATTTTGTTGGTAGAATCAACTGCAAATGACAGTTAATGCTTGGGTCTTGTTTTAGACGATCAGTTAATTTTTTCACCACACGTCAATTATTTGTCTTCCCGTGTATCCTTCTTATTAAAAAGGTTATATTCGTTTAATATTTATTTACCGTGTTCGGTAAAAAGACAGGTAGCTACTGCTATCTTAATGTCACATATGTTGTACTGCGTGGAAATTTTTTCTAGTACTCCGGGGTACGTATTACATAAATAACATCTCGTTTTTAATAGGATTATTCGCTACGTTTTCAATTTAAAAAGGAGAGATCATGTATCTCAACATACATTTAATTTTCTTGGGTCGTCTTTTGAGAACTTTATTAGTATCAGGCTTTTGATATTTTTTTATAAGTCCATTGTTTATGGTTACCCTGCTTATATAGATGATAAATTTCATTTTACTCGGTCGATAAGAAATCCCCAGTTAATTCCGCCTATAAGGCATTTGGATATTTTTGCAAACTCATTTCAGGTTCGGATACCTAGAATTTGGAATGCTTTGCCATGGGAATTAAGAAAATTTTCTTATACATTGCCTGTATACAAGTCCAAAGTATTATATTTTGCAGAACTTCAAGTTTTGGAGACTCTATAGGGGTTTTTTTTTTACAGTTTTGCAAGTCAGGATAAAAACGTTGAAAGTTATAATACATATTTTTTATTTTTTATGCAATTTGGAACAAATTTTTTTTTTTGTCAATAATTTTTTCTCGGCATTTATTATGATTCCGTTTTTAATCATTTAAATATTTTAAGTGATCTCATATATTTATATTATATTATATATTATTATATCTTATTTATTTTATATGCTTTAATTTAGTAGAGAAGTTTTATTGTTTAGTAGCTTTAATTAGACATATAAGGCCCTAAGGGCTCGGTAATGTAAATGAAGATTTATTAAAAAAAAAAACAACTGTATTTGAAGTGGAAAATGTGTAGACTTTTGCAATTAAGTCAACTGCAATGTGTAGTTATATTTAACTGTTAAAAATCAATTGTCTAATGTAGCAAAAACAATTTCAAAAACAATAGGGAAACTATATTTACACAAAATAACACTTTAATTATTTGCGTTTCACGATAATTTTTTAAATCATTCATGTAAGGTGTGAGATCGAAAAATTCCCGACACACATTTTCACTATTTCGCTCACATATGAAATCTGAGTGAGTAATACACTCAGAATATTCTTACAGTAATTACATGTAGGTCATTCGGGGTAGTAAACAGTAGTAGTTGTTTTAACTGGTTTTGTAGTCATTTTTCTATGAGAAAATGTGTAATGACTAATTTTGAAAGTCATTTCAAAAAATAACTAACCAAAAATACTGTACTTTATTAACAGTTTACCAAAACAGTAAGTTTGCAGTAAACAGTTAATTTAGTTATTTAAAAATAGAAGATTATGTCTAGTCCTTTAAATTTCTTGTTAAGTTTATATTTGTTATTATTGATATGTTCGTAGTTTGCAAATAATAATTAATAATTTTCATTGCATCTCCAAAGCATACAAACGCCATTCTAGAATATAAAGGGTCCGCCAAATAACTTTTTTTTTTTGAAAATGCTATAAAAAAAAACTACTGAATATTTTCTCAAATTTCTTTTTTTATTTGAAAGTACAATCCTTCCGGTGAATAATGGAAAATAATTTCATTCAAATGGCTGCCTCGGCTGGCCATGTAGTAGCCTACACGATCGGTCCAATTTTTAAGGGCATTATTGATTGTGTGCAGCTGTATTTCACCAATGGCTTCACGAATATTGTCCTTTAAAGCGTCAATTGTCTCTGGCTTGTTTTCGTAACACTTATCTTTGACGGCACCCCACAAATAATAGTCCAACGGTGTCAAATCGCAGCTCCGAGGTGGCCAAACGACATCAGCTCTGCGGCGGATATTGCGATCTTCAAAAACAGGGCGCAAAACATCGAGTGTAGCTTCGGCTGTGTGGCACTTAGCGTCGTCCTGTTGAAACTAAATGTTGCCAATATCCTCCTCTTCAATTTTTGTGAACAAAAATTCGTTCAACATAGCCCGATAACGATCGCCATTGACTGTAACGGCCACTCCTTGCTCATTACCATGATTTTCAAAGAAATGTCGCAATATTTCCCCGCGTTGTTCAAGCGTATACACAACCATATTCGTTCAGCGGAAGGATAAAACTAATTATCTGTCAAATCAGACATGAGCTAAGTGTTACCATTTACGAAATAAGCACTAGTTGAGAAAAAAACGTTAGATGGCGGACCCTTTAGTTTGGAATTTTGACTTTGTATTTTAAATAGGATGTAGGAAATACAAATTTTTATTGTAATTTTAAAATACCGAAAAAATAACTGTTAAAAATAGTAGTTTTTATAACTTATGTAGTCGTTTTGTGTTCATTGATTTTATTGTTTTGTTGCTCGTTTTTATGGTTTATGCATTCATTAAAGGTTAGTTGTTTTTGACCGCTTCGATATTCGTTTTTACTACCATTGTAGTTGTGTTATCAATAGTTAGTTAAAAATGACTACATGGTTAGTAGTTTTTATGACAAATATAGTCATTGCCAGTTAAAATGACTACATTACAGTTAAAATGACTACAAATGTAGTCAACATTTGTAGTCATTTTAACTGTAATTTTTAGTAATGTCTACCTTCTTAATTTTCTGAGTGTAGAGTTTTTTGCATCTTTAGTATCCTAATTGTTAGAAGTCCATTTCCAAAAAAATAAAAACAGTATTGGACACTTGTTGTGTACACTCAAAAAACTTTTACAGTAGAATCTACTAAAAATGACAGTTAAAACAACTGTAGATTCAGTTAAAAAAGCGACAAAGCTAATTACAGTTAAAATAACTAACTAAATAACTTTTAACTGTTGAAAAACATATAGCAAATGTTGTAAAAACAACTAACAATGTCGTAAAAACTACTGTTTTTAACAGTTAATTTTATTTTTTATTCGGTATTTTAAAAATAATTTCTAATAAAAAAAATATATATTTTTTCTTTCAATTACAATAACATCTACATCCTACTTAAAATGCAAGTCAAAATTTAAAACGGTACTCTAGTTATAACGTTTTTATGCATTGGAGATACAATGAAATTTTCTAATTATTATTTGCAATCTCTAAACATATCAACAAAGCAAATATAAACTTAGCGAGAATTATTAAAAACTTGAATTTTTTGTAAAAATGTTACTGTTTTTGTCCTCACTTTTTGTTCAAAGTTCATTTTTAATCATCCCAGGATTACCCAAAAACTTAGCCTTTTTCCGTTCCCGCAATCTTGGGAATTTGGTCCAAGAATTAAAGGATTTTTAGGAACGTAATTGAAAATTAAAAAGTTAAACATTCCACATTTATTATGCAGCAATAAGTAATTGAAACAATTTTTTAAAGAAAAAACAGTCAGCATAACACGACTCTTCTAATAAATACGAACATTGTTTGCTGGGATATATCTTGTTTTTACAAATAATGCAACCAACACACGTACATATAATGATATACAAAGAGTATTGATATGTAAAAATTGTTGCTTTGCAAAAATTTTTGATTTTATGATTGGGCTTACCAAACCAGCCATATTAGTAGACAAAAAAAATCATTAAAAAATATGAAATTTTTTAATTTTTTTTTAGTTTTTTTTTGTTAAACCGAATAAAAGTTTGTTGATTTTAGCAAAATAAACTGTTATTTGCATTCCACTATATTTGAGATAAATATAGCAACTTTTTTGTTAATATTAGAGTTTTTGTTTGCTATTTGAAGTCTAAAAATATTTAGTAAAAGTTTTTGCTAATTAGAGTAAAACGCTAATTACAATTAACTAAAATTCACATCGAATATAACTAAAATGTTGTAAAGTTAACAGATTTATTCATGCTGTTCTTATTTCATCAATATTTTGCAGAAAAAAAAAACTGTTAAATTTAGCAGTTTTTTCTATAAGGTAATTTTAGCAGCTTTTTCTGCTATTTTTACAGGTTTATTTCTATGAGTGTACCCATCTCATTTGATAAGTTTCCATATATAAGCACATACAAATTGATACGAAAAATGGGTCATCTACATGTATATAAATATATCAAATTAGATATAATTTGATACAATTTGTCCATATCCGTACATTAAATTATATCTAATTAGATATAAATATATCTGATTATATAAAATTTTACCCGATAGTAGGTATGCTTTTAGTAACTTGAAGTTATTTAAGTTTAAAAATAAAATTTCTAGAAATCAAGAATTTTAAATACCAAAATTTTGTTAAATGAAACAACAAAATTATTAATAATAATCAAGAACAAATTTAGTGTTTCAAAAATATATAATTAAGTTGTATTGTCTTAAAAAATGGACACATTTTTTAATTTGAAATTATATAAAATAAATCACTTGCAAATAATTTCGTTATAAACTTAGTATGGTTATATGTGAGGACATATGTAAGAAAACTTAAATTGCGTATAACTTAATTTGATGTTGAACTTTACCAAAATATGTATGGGATTATATATGTATAATGCAATATAAAGTTATAAGATAAATATTTTAAGTACTGCGTCACATATAGTTTAATTTAAGGCACCATATATAATCATATCGATCACTATATTATTTGGATTATTATTATATGGCTTATATAGTTATATATGGAGTATGATTTGGAGACATAATATCAAGTACCATATAAAAAATCTCTCAATAATCATATTATATATGACTAGAAGTAACTATTTTTACTCGAGTAAATGGTTACTTATAAAAAAGTTTTGAAAAAAACTATTCATGTGTATATTTGTGGTTTTCGGTATATCGATTTAGAATATAATATAAAAAACATTGAAATTTGTAGTTTTCGGAACAAAATTATTCTTCAAAATTTGTGAACAATTAATTTTTTTATTTGGTTAAAGTATTTATTAAAAACTGACTTATTTTTGTCGTTTTCGGTTTCTGTTACAACCGAACAGCAAACTCTAGTGAAAAGTAATAAGCGTTTTATTAATTTTAAGAAATTTTTTGTTCACTTTTATAAGGAAAAGCTACATTTTCATCCACTAAAATTTTCTCATGTTGAATTTATCTTCATTTCATTTCATTTCATTTATTAATTCAAAAACCAAGCCCATAGGGCCAAATATGGTTCGTATTCTACAATAAATTTTTACAAAAAATAAAAAAATAAATTTATAATTTAAAGAAATGCCTAAAATAAATAAAATTATAACTAAAGTTTAACGGTCCAAAATGTAGCAATAAGATTATCAAGATAAGTAGACGATTAAAAAAATAAATATGAAAAATGATCGTAAATTATCAGAATTATAGTGATTGATTAAAAAACTGCCTTAGTTTGCGTTTAAACGTAGCACTTGCAACAACAAAGCTTTTAAGAAATCTAGGTAATGAATTCCAGACTCTAGTTATCCTCACATTAAAGGATCTCTCGAAAATAGAAGAGTTTATACGTTGAAAAACTATCTGAGGGTTTCTACTCGATCTAGTAAATCTAAAGTTGTCAACAATGTAACCAGGACAGTTCGCTCTAATTAGCTTGTAAAACAATAACAAGATTCTCAGTTTTATAAAATTCTCAAAAGAAAAACCAAGAAAATCCAACACAAACGGAGAGACATGTTCTCTTATCCTCAATCTGTAAACATATCTCACTATACGGTTAACTGTAAGATGAAGACGTCTAAGAATATTACTGCTAGTACCCGTAAATACCTCCAAAGCATAAATTAACTGGGGCATAAGAAGAGCACTAGCTACACGTTTCCTTACATGTAGAGGCAAACAAAGATCAAGAGACCATAATCGTCTCAACGTAGCATTCACTCGAGCACACACGTAATCAACGTGTTTCGAAAAACGTAACTTATCTTCAACAATCATTCTTTTTTGGGTTGATGTGTTTATCATAAACCGCCGAAATTATTATTCAAAACATTTCAAACATGATTTCATATGAAAAATTTAATAATTTAGTTTCAGAAAAAATTTGGAAAATTTTTCTCCGTTTCCCTGAAAATGAAAAAATGCGAGATTTTATTCTCTATTTTTAACCTAGTGACTACAAACATGCCTTTGCATGAAAGCCGCAGCCCTGGTAATGACATACTCAATAATTTTAAACAGAAGATAACAATATTTTTTTTTAACAAAAGATAACAATGTATTTAGTTTTCATTCACAAATTTAAACGCCATGTTTGTTTTAATCAAACCATTAACAATTATTTTGTTATTACTTTCTATTAGAAATATAACATTTTTCTAATGACGAATATTTAAAAATAAAAATAAAACTGCACACGACTTTTTTTGTACAACAATAAAAATAGGACAAATTAAAAACAATTTTCATGACATACATTAAGACAAAATAAATTTTAAATACCTTGTTTTTTTATTGTTTATTGAACCAATATGTAATCGCTTTTATCACTTTAAACATTTGCCCCGATAATATATAATTGTAACACTATAAAAATTGTCTTAAAAAATAGGTGTACACCACATTTATTACTCTTCGTCTTTTATACAATTTTCCACCAAATCTCTTAAATTTGGATTTTCCATAGCAGCTGCTATTCTTTCTTTATCGTTAATTTGTTTATTTACTGAAATGAAAAATGTTTATATTAAAATATTGTTTTAAATTTAAAGATAAAGATAAACATCAATCTGTAGACTTTTGGCAAAACATCTTAAATCACTTAGGCCTTCTAACTTATCTCAAAATAACCAAAGTTTAAGGCTTAACCATAGTTATGAATGTTAGATTTGTATGGCAATATCTTTGGTTATAGTAAAACTTAGGTTAATTTTAGAAAAGTTACTCACCACTAAGCATATGTATTTTTTTTATATCATGGAAGTTTATAATATCAGCTTCCTTGATATCTTAAATTTCCAAAAAATAAAAATTGTATTCTTACAAAAACAGTCTTTTAGAAATTTGTTTTTGATAAAAAAAATGGGATCTTTTGTTAAAAGTCTACAGAAATTAAATCTTACTTTCATCTTCTGTGTTGTGAGTACCCTTCTTAATAAAAATATCTAACTTGATATTATGAGGCAAACTTCTTTCTACTTTAATTCGAATGCATAAGCCAATCAAAGTTGCCAAGGAACAATGTGGTACTGTTGGATTAAATTCAATGCGAACCTAAAATTTTAAAATAAATTAAATATCGGTATGTATGGATATTATTATTATGGATTATAAATATTTGAAAAAAGAGAATGGAGCAATGTTTCTTAATTTCAACTTCTTCCGTGGCTAGAGATGGGAAAAGGTTCAATACCCAGTAAAAATGGGTAAATATGGGAGTATTTACCAAAAATCTGGGTTTAAACTACACTGAGAGTATTATCTTCACTTCAGTAATGATTGTCTTCATATTTTTAATGAAAATTGTCAATGGCCTACTCTATTTTCATAGAATCTATGTTTATTAAATGTTTGTATAATTAATGAAAATCTTCATAAAACTAATGAATCATTCCGACAATGAAGCGTTTATAGAATTTATGAAACAGTTTCATACAATTTTCTAATATTAAGAAGTACCTTGAATTGATAAAACCCTTTATGAATGTTTTAAAAAAATGCATTGGAACTAAGTCAATGAACCGATCCAAATGATTTTGATAACATTTTCATAGAAGTCCAAAATTATTACAAGACTACATTGAAATAATAAAGCACTTTATAAAATATATTGAGCACTTTCAAATTAAATCTTAGATCTAAAGTTCAAAATGTATAAAAATTAATGAAATTATGAAATTTTACGAAGAAGCAAAAAAAAAAAAATAAGTCTTCAAAATACAAAAATAGCTCTAAAGATAATTTACATTAAATTTATGAAGATATTATTTATGAAATCGAATGATTTTTTTTTTATGAAACTATAAAATTTTATGAAAAATTTCCTAATATTAATAAAATGTCTTGGATATAATGAAATTCTACAACAACATTGAGAAGCAAAATTTAAAGAACTTTATAATAAATTTTATAAATAAAAAGAACAATGCTTACAGAGCAGTTAAAAAATCACAACTTAAGCCAAATGTATTGGTTTAACAGACATTTACATCTTTTCCGCAAAGAAAGACAATAATTTTTATTTTTTATTATCATAAATTTCAAATGTTTATTAAAAATACCCAATTAAATTTCCAAAAAAAAAAAAAAAATATATCTGGAATCCCATTGCCTTTTAGTCCATTTTCCTACATAACAAAAAAAAAATGTACATGAAATCTGACCATTTACCATTCGATTCTACAAAATATAATAATTTAATAAATAAACATCACTTATTTATTAAGAATATTTCATTCGCAAAATGCACCAAATAGTCATTAGAGTGATAGAAATGGTCTTTAATGGTCTCGTGCACACTAAATTGTTTGAAATCTTAGTTCACTTATATGCCATTTTTTCTCCAACTACAAAATCTATATTTTTCTATTTATAAATAGAAATGTTTAATTTTATTATACAGATATTTTAATGAAGCTGCGTTTTTAATGTTACAAAATATTGAGTAATTTTTGGGCCAAAGTGCACTAAACGATTTTTAGGTAATTAAATTCAATAAAGTAAATCTGTATTTTGTTATTTATAATTCAAAAATGTTACCTCTATTATGCAGATATTTGAAAGAAACTGCGTTTTTTAATGTTAAAAAATATTGGGACATTTTTGGCCCCAAGTGCACAAAAGGGTTAATTAAGTTTTTTTTTCTTTTTAAATAATAAATAACAACTACGAAAAATAATTTAGTCAACTTTCATTCAAATACGAAGATACCACATGATTTTTCGTTATCAATTTCATGAAATCTTCAAAATTTCGAAAAAATTGACCTTTGCCGTAGTTCGATTTTGACCAAGTTTTCAGAATATAGTGCTTGTAGTTTGTTTCATAAAACTCTGAATAGCATTAATTGTTACTTGTTAAAAGTAGATAAATTTTACCTTATGATCGAATTTTGTGAAAAAAAGCGTTTTCCTCGAAATCCGCCGAATTTAAATAGCTGCCCTTACTAAATTAAACGGGGGATATGTTTAATTTTTGGTATTTTTATTTTAAATTTTATACTTAATGAGACCTTAGTGTGCGAAACTATTTTTTTTTTAATTTTGTTGAACAAAATTTTTTAAAATTTGAAATTGGAGATTTGAAAAATACCCCAAAAATATTGTTGGTTTTCGACGTCACCTTAGGACAGGATACCGACATCCTAAAAATAAATATTTCATATCTAACAGTTAATGGGTCCAGTAAGTAAAAAAAAATATTTTGTTATTTAATTTCGAAAACGTTTAAGATGTGGGCTCGAAATGTTTGATCAAGTGGTATTTGGCACATTAGTGGTCTGGGGTATTTTTTTTTACTCGGGTAATTCTCAACCGATTTTGGATTTTTATATCTATTTGAAAACACTTTTTTGTCTTCATCTGCTTCAATATTATCAATTTTTTGAAAAAACGCAAAAAAAGCCATTTTTCCCCCATACAAAACACACTTTCAATTTTCAATCGATTTCCGCGTCGTGTTTTCTTTATCCAATCGGCACCAAACTTCATATTAAATGTTTTTACATACGAAGGAACCAAACTAGCCCATGGCTTGACTTTAGAACTCATTTTGAAAAACGGCCATGCAAAGTTGAACTCCTCTAATGTGGCCATATGTAACGACGCGATGAAAAAAGTTTCTATATACTGAAAATTAAAACTATTCAAGCTCGAGGCCTTACTCTATATTTATGTATTAGGATATTGTCCTAACAAATAATATATATAGTTTTTGTTTTCAAATTTATTAATTGGCCACTTTCAGGAATGTGTTGATAGATCTATTTCGGGAATTTTCTAGGTTCCCATCATCAGAATACGTTTTGAAAGAAGTGGCAATCCCATGCAAACATCAAACATTCATATAAACTAGTTATCCCACTAAATGATAGCTCTCGGGCTCGATTAAATAAAAATTAAATGAACTCACCACTGAAACATTCGATTTTGTAGGTGGCATTATTATTATACCATCTTCATAAATAACATTTAAGTCCTCCAATGTGGCCGGTTTCTCGGGATCCCTAATTGTCCTCAGACAATCTGAAATATGAAGAAGAAATTGTTTGTTTTTTTAACATTAATCTTTTATAACAGTCATTGTTTTTGATGATCCGAATAATTTGCATACTAAATGAAATGAACAAACCTGATTATGTAAGGCGTAGGTTTTGTAGTTGTTTTTACAGAAAAGTCGTTATAACGAATATTATTGCAATATTAAATTATTAGCATTAAATTATTCTCCAAGAAAATTTTAGTTTTTGTAAATTTTGGTTTTGAAAAATTTGATTTGCACGTAGGCGTTTTTTTATTAAATATTGATGACGCCTGTCCATAAAAAGGCAGAAACTAGTCTAGTCTCATTTAAAAATTAATAGTGTTAATTATTTTTAGAGAAAAACGTTTATTCTTCTTCTTAACCTCAACATTTCTAAATTTATTCTTGTTGGAATAAAAGTTGAAGTATATTGCAAACAAGTTGTAATAAGAATAAAAAAACCCCCCCGAAATTTTTAATTTTAACGGGAATCCAGAATCCTGCTTGAAAAATAATCAATAATATTTCTGGATGCATTCCCTGTAATAAGTGGTAATCTTAATAGATTGAAAGACCTAATCGTGAACACTGTTAAGAAAACTTTTGGCAATAAACAACCATGGCCCGTAACCGATTCGGTGCGGTTTTTTTTTTTTTTTTTTTTTAAAGAGAAGCAACACTCAGGAAATTCTTCCTATTTATTAATGTGCTGCTTTCTTTGGAAATGGGATAGTGGAGAGATGAAAGGTGGTGAAAGATGAAGGGCTTCAAACATGGCAACACTGTAATTGCGCGAGATGATAAGTCTTAGAACAGTTGTTGCTCGCCACCTCATGTAGAGTTGGCGAATTTATTGAAGCAGGTATTTTATGGATACCGTGTTTTTAGTTTTATTAGTAACGGCATTTAAAGAGTAAAGTTTTTTTTTGTAATTTTAATATATAAATGCATGCACACCGATATTTTTAGGCTCGTAATGCCCGAATTTCAATGACTGGCTAGGGCATAATCAAATATCTAAAACATATATATTTAAAGTAGGGATGGTAGGCAATACCGCTCAAATACCGTTATCAATTCAAAACTCGAAATAATTTAAAATAACGTTACAATTAATATATCAATACCTTTTTTTTATTAATTTAAGTCGGGATCAGAAAAAATAGTCGCTGAATAATCGATGTATATATTTTTTCATAAAGTTTGATCATAAACTAAAAAGTCATTAGAAATCGGTCATGATTGGTTTTAAAAATATTGGTCTACATTTTTATTATCACAATCCTTAAAAAAGCGATACCGAAATAACTAAAATGTCGTTATCCTTAAAATAGCTTTTCCTAAATAACTGAAATATCGTTACCCTAAAATACCGTTACCAAAATAAAAGAAAATAACTTTACCCTTACCGATACCCCCATATAATCGGTTACCATCTATGATTTAAAAGCTATAATTTTTTTCTGATCTTGTCAGTTTATTTCCTTAAGCGTATTTTAAGCTTTACACTATTTCACTTATTTTGGTAACGGTATTTTTGAGATAATAGTATTTTACGGATAATAGTATTTAACTGATAACAGTATTTCCCTGCTGTAAACGCATTCGACATTACTTACCATAAACAGTCTCTTGTAAATCATTCGCATTTTTATAACCCAGTTCCTTCAACAAGGCATCTTCACCAATAGCAACTGCTTCTTCGCCATCAACAACGCTTGCAACTGTACCCAATGACATTTGCGAAATTTTACGAACTAAATTGGCATCTGTGCTTGAATTCGTAGTTGATTCTGATTCTGATAGTTTTCGTTTTATAAAAGACAACATATTGCTAAATTCTTGTAGTGGTTATTATCTGTCTTATCTTTTTTTCTATGGTCAAGCTTAAAATATTATCTTTATACTCTTAGGGTGTTAATTTTTACCTCCAAATACTTTAATCACTTAACATGGAGCAACGTGGAATTTTGTGGCTGATCTATAATTTTATGAAAATTTTGTGTTTATAATTGCATTTTATTTTTTTTTTTTAATAGATTTTCGTAACAAAGATGTTTTTCTTTTATTTTTTAAACAGCTGTTTTCGTGTTCATTTCGTTTCTGTGGTGCGATTCTCTAACCTTTTTAACGATTTCATAGGCACCGTTAACTAACGACAATTCGTCAGATTACTATGAACATTTTTAAAAAAACTGAGTTAGAAAGTTTACAAAAGGCCTAACTTTTTTACTTGTTTTTAGTTAATTATTGAATAACTTTTTTTTTTTTTGAATAACTTATCCGAAAAAAACGTATAAGTTGAAATGCTCCTAATTACTTGGCAACGATTCTTTTGTGTGTAGACCACCGTTCAGTGAACGATGCCGAGCGGCTGATATTCGGCTAACAGCCGCCGCCGATATGTACGGCTAATTTCGGCTACAAAATGTTAGCCGACTAAATCAGCTAAGCCGGTTGGCCCCACCTACTTTATTTAAACAAATTTTAAAAAGATGGTTAAATAAATAAACCACAAAAAAAAAATATGCGCATGAAAACAAAATTTTAATTTATTTCAAAAAACCAACCTAGCCCCTTGGTCCATATATAGTTGTTAGACCAACATTAACAAACAACTTCATTATATCACTTAAAACTATAAAACCTTAAATATCGTTTTTTCTAACAATATAAAACAGTTTTTATAAAGCAAGTTTAACTTACAAAAATTAAAGTAATACGTTTAAAAAGAGTTATTACAGAATATGGCATAAACGCACATGCATATATTGCAGTTTAAAATGTTTTAATATAAAGTTAAATCTTATGATTGTAAATGGAAATGGAATGAAAATTTTATAAATTTTTTTTTTTTATTTATTTAACCATTTGAAATGAAAACACTTCAAAATTTGGTTGAAAAAGTCTGCTAAAATATAAAACTTGAGATTTGTTTTTTGTTGCAAAATAAAGCAATTTTATTAAATTAATTTCTTTTTAAAACTGATCGGCTGTAGCCGGCTATCAGCCGCCGCAGACGGTTTTTAGCCTTAGCCGCCGCCGACAATTTCGTGTCGGCCTCGTTCTCTGCCACTGTTTGACTGCATGACCAAAACAAACAACGTTAAATCAAAACAAAAAAGAGAACTGCTCTTAGATCACAGACTAAACAGACCTGACACAAGTGACAGATGCCAAAATTGTTTACAAAAACCTTTTTTTTAAATAACTTTTTCTGAATGCCGTTTGAGAAAGGGTAGGAACCCATAAGTTATTATAGACACTGTATTGTGCATATGTTTATTTCATTCTAACACGATATTTTGAAGAGTTGTCAGCGGAAGTATTTTTGAGAAAATTTGTCAGTGCTCCCAGGCTTTAAATTTTCTAGTCCAGTCTAGTTTGTATACACACAAAAAAATCGTTGTCTAGTAATTAGAAGCATTTCAATCTTTAAAGTTTATTTACTAAAGTTATTTACTAATAAAATTTTACCAAATTGTTCTACTTAATTATTGAATAATTAATGCGAACTTTATTAGTTGAAATGCTCCTAGTTACTTGGCAACGATTTTTTGTGTGTAGACTAACTAGACCGGACTGAATCAACATCAAATTGGCGTTATTATTTTTTCTTATTTCAACTCCTTCCACTTGCGCGCGGGAGCTAATTTAGGCTCTCTTTTACTACAGAGCAAAAAGTGGATAATTTATATGAAATGTGAACCTGACATTCAATTCTACGCCAAAAATTATTTTAAAAAAAACTTTTTTCCCGGTTTTTAAAGTGCACCGTTTAGATTAAATTGGACGGAAAACTCAGTTTTTTCAAAAATTTTAAAAACTAATTTTTTATTTACACACAATAAAAATGTATTGCCAACTGAGAATAATGGTACACACATTTTTGACATATCGCAAACCGTAAAAAGTTATTAAGGTATCAATTTTGTATAAAAATATTTTTTTAGCACACACAATGAAAAAGCATTTTCAGCTAAGAAAAATGCCAAAAACACTTTCGATATGTTAAAAAGCTGTTAATCAATAAAATATTGCATATTAGTAGATACAACATTTTTAAAACTTAATAACTTTTAACTGGGTTATCATATAGTGAACATAAAGGAAGGAGTTGGAATTTAAAAAAAATAATAACGCCATTTTTTTGGTTGATTATATCCCAAAAACAAGGAAACGTTATACTTTTCTGACGAACTCTAATATATATACATAATTATAACAACAAAAGTGCAAACATAAAGAAAATAAATATCGAATATAACTATTATTATCTGCAGTGTCAGCGTTAAAGTGAAATATAATATCTTAAATTAAAGCTTAAAGTCTTAGCTACAATTAAATAATACTTATTTCCTACCTTTATGACAGTAAAATATCGAGAAAACGGGAGATTTTTCTAAAAAGTTCGTTTAAAAAATATATTTTTTTAAATTGACAATTAATGGGTTTAATGGAACTGCATTAAATCTCAAATTAAATCCAAACTTTGGAGACCCATAACACGTATATTTTTGTGCGCAGCATTAAAGGTTCTATTGATCGGGAAAATTTTTAATCGTATTTTGAAAATATTAAATCGACGAAAAAATTAAAGAAAATATATATAAAGCAAAATTCTAATCACTGATGCAAAAATTTGACTCACGCACACTCACTCACGAATAATTTTTTCCAACTCGCACTCAGCCACGTTCACGTGAGTAAAATAGGGATTTGCTCACACTCACGCGTGATTTACACAAAATTTTGCCCACCCGCTCATCTCTAACTTCAATTAATAAAGTTTATTCGCAAATATGAGAAATCTAGTAACACTTCACCAAGTTTTTACATGTTTCTATTTATTCTTTAAATTAATTTATGCGTTTATTAGTCAAAGTATTCCTTGCTAGTTAGCATCGATTTTTGTTTGTAGCTGTCGTAAAAACGATAGCAATTTGGGTATCGTTTAATCAAAACGATAACGCGTTTTATAGAATCGTAATCTTTGTGACATTTTCTTTCTTATGTTTGTTCTCAATATTACCATCACGAACTATTCTAAAGTAGTTGTTGTTGTTAAATGCAGCTCTGAAAGTTTTGAATTTTTTTCTTATCAGTTCATTAAGTTTGGTGCTTGTGCGTGCTTCTAGAACAAATTTTCGAGTTTTCGAAAAAATTGAAAAGTTTAATTTGGCTAAATTCCTCTTAAATTATTCGCATTTGTATTGTTTAAAATACCAAGAAGTAAAACTAAAAAGAGAATATAAAAGAAACACTTGTTGCAGTGGAAAAAAATCACATTGTTCTGTAAGTTTTTTTTTTAATACTCCCTTCCCACCTTTTGTGTTAATGGTTGAAAAAAATTGCTACGTAAGGAAATTGTAGAATCGCAAACCAATCGTATTGGAAGAACATTTGCACACATTGAGTTTCTAAATTTAATTAACCTAAATGTACAAGAACAGAATTCATATAAAAATAGTGGGTGTTTTTATTTCTAATTTTTATTTTATAAATCTCAAGTTTTATCTACATTAATACGTGTATTATTCCGTGTATTTTTAGATTATTACTTTGTTTAAAAAGGTTGTCGGCCATTTTTTGTGATTTTTACAAACCTTTGCTTTAAATGCCAAATATTCCATTTAAAAGTGTCCCATTTATTTGACATTTAAAGCAAAGATGATTGCTAAAGTTGTTAAAAAAAAAATAATTGTGATATCTTGCGTCGCTGATGTAGACATTGCAAAAAACAAGCAATTAAGGCGATGCCTTTTATTGCAGGCTTTTTCCATACGTAATGTCATTATGCGGTGATATTTTGCTTGCAACACCGCTTGATTTTTTTTTTTACTTTTTGTCGGTCAATCTTAAGTTATTCATTCGTTTCTAACATTGTAATTTTTTTAAACTTATTTAATATACAATACTTTTTAAGAATTTAATTGTTTTTCTTAATTTTAAGAATATAATGAATATAGGAGAAATATGAAAAGATTCCCTTTGGTTCTCGTTTGGCATCAAACAAGGCGTGTAAATAATTCGTCCATATATGAGCAATATTATCGTTTTAATTGTATTACAATATTTTCCGACTGTTTTTTTTTTTTTTATTTTATACGAGGGCGGCTCAATAATTCCGTGACTTTTGATGAAACACAGTTTTTTTTTGTAAAAAAAAATTTATTTTTCAACATAATCTCCTTTTAGCTCAATACACTTAGTCCAACGTTTCTCTAATTTTTGTATCCCTTCCAAAAAATAGGATTTTTTCAGGTTCATAAAATAGGCATTTGTTGGATCAATAATTTCATCGTTGGAGCTAAATCTCTTTCCACCGAGCCATTTCTTTAGGTTTGGAAATAGGAAATAGTCACTGGGAAAATAGGGAATAGTCTTGTGCATATGGGGACTTTTTTTTAAGCCTCGTTAAATCGGTGCAATAAGCTGGCATAATATTCGCCGTTTATTGTTTTTCCCTTTTGAAGGTAATAGATGTGGATTATCCCGCGTGCATCCCAAAAAACTGTTGCCATTACCTTATTGGACGACAAACTTACCTTGGCCTTCTTCGGAGCCGGTTCACCAGGAGAAACCTATTGTTCAGACTGCTGCTTGTTCTCCGGAGTGTTGTAATGGATCCATGTCTCATCCACAGTTACAAAACGCCGCAAAAACTCATTCAAATTGCGGTTAAACAACTCCAAACAATCATTTTAAGTCGTCACACGATTACGTTTATGGTCAATTGAGAGCAAACGCGGCACTCATCTTGCAGACAGCTTTCTTAAACCCAACTGATCATTTAAAATCGAAACCACACTGCCATATGAAATACCTATGGCATCAACAATCTCACGCACTTTTACTCTTCGATCGGCCAACACCATATCGTGGATTTTTCGACATTTTCGGGTGTATTGACCTCAATTGGCCGTCCAGAACGTTCAGCGTCATTTGTACTTGTGAGACCACAACGAAAGTCAGTAAACCACTTTTTTACCATTGAAATCGATGTTGCAGAGTCCGCATAGTATTTTTTAAAGCTTTTCCTTGGTTTGATTGACGGTTTTTTTTTTTGCAAAAAATAATGTTTAATGAGCACTCGAAATTCACTTTTTTCTATTTTTAAAATAATCCACAAGGTTGTATGTTTTGAACAGCTGTTAAACGCAAAGTAAATGACGGAACTTGCTCAAAATATTACAATAGTCTATTAACAGGTGGTACTTGATGGGAGCGGTGTTGCATTTCATATAACTACGAGGGAAGTTCGGAAAGTCACGGACTTATTGATCCGTCCTCGTAGAGCAAGTCTGGAAAATTGCACAATAACTTTGCTATTGTATGGGTACCTTAAAGGTGCCCATACACTAGTAATATTGCGAAATTTACCGATTTTGTTCTTAATAGTATTACTAGATATGGTAATTCTTTTACTACCCCGCTTGCTTGACGCAATTTACACGTTGACTTTTTGTGACAAGATTCTGAGGCATACAATTCTCGTTTGTTTATGAATGGATTGGTGCAGCAAGCGGGGGTAGTAAAAGAAACACGGGTTTCGTTTTCATTATCATTTTTCATGTCTGTTTTTGAGGTTTCTGTGCAACAATCAAAAATATATTCCAATATTTTTTCTTTATTATAATCGTAAATGGGTTAAACATCTATTTTAAATAATTGTGAACAAATTAAAGTGATCGTACTAATTTTGTTTGTTATTTCTTTAGCTACGAACCAACAACCGATTAAATGTCACATAAAGTCAAGAGTTGTTGCAAGCAAAATATCACCGTGTAAATAAATATACATGACTTTAGAAAAGTACTTTAAAAAGGAATTGAGTAAAAATCCTGCAATTAATTGCGTCGTCTAAATTGCCTCCTCTTTTGTCCACAACCGAGAATTGCATGCCAAAGAATCTTGTTAAAAAGTCACTGTAAATTACGTCTAATTCAATCGTGAATGAAAAAATTGTTGTTCGGAGTTGTCAAACAATTATTTGAAAAAATCTATTTTTTAAATTTTTTATGAGACCTTTTTCAAAAATTATTTAAAAATATAGTAAAGCCCAATCATATATATTTTTGGTCTAAACTGTAGTTTTTTTTTTTCAATATTTTGCTTTTTTTATTTATTTATTTATTTATTATTCTTCAATTAAATAACCGAGCCCAAAGGGCCATATATGGCTAAGAAATAACTACAACACAAGACTACTGTATTATATAAAACAAAAATATAAATAACAATATAATATTAAAAAAAAGAGAAATAAACATATATGTATTATAAAATAGTAAAAACATTAGAAGTTAAAAGAAAGAAGAGAAAAACAATATAAAGGCACTGTAAACCAATGAATAATTACAATCACACGTTCCATTAAAATGTCTAAAATATTATAACTCATTACCTTGAGCATAGATCAAAACTTTGCGTTTAAGAGTGTAGAATGGTAATTCCAAGGACTTGAGCTCTGTAGGCAAGTGATTAAAAATATGAGCTGCCCGCACATGAAATGATCGTTCTAAGAGTGAGGTTAACCTAGGGATTTGAATTTGACGATTTCGTGTAGAATGGCCAAAAGAAAAAAAAAAATTCAAATATACAAGGTCATCATTATGATTAATCTTATAAAAATAAAGTATCATCCTTGCTTTAACATAGTTCGAAAATGGACAACCTAAGAATCTCGAAACATACGGCGTCATATGGGTACGATTAAGTATCCTTAAACAAAATAGATAACGGATTACTCTATTAAACAACACTGAAAGCCTTTTCATAATGTAGCCAAAAGTGCCACTATAAACTTCAATGCCGTATGAAAATAAAGGCATAATTAAAGAATGTATGAGCATAACCTTGATTCTCATAGGTAAAATTAAATTAACATTATAGAGCCTACGCAAGGAGTAGTTGACCCTAGAAATAACATAATTTACATGTCTTTCAAAATTTAAAATATTGTCCAACCACAAACCAAGACACTTGATTTGATCGACAAACTCAATATTAGTACCATTAATATTTATTACCAAATCCAGTAAGGGTGATCCAAAAAACATAGCCTTTGTCTTATCCGCATTAATATATAATTTGTTTTCCAACATCCAATCCGTAATATTAGAGACACAGTAATTTAACTGTTGTTGCAAAACATCCGAGAATTGCCTCTCGCCACTAAATAAAAAAAACAAATCATCTGCATATGCAAATGAAACACATGAAGAAAAATGAATACAATTAAATAAATCGTTGAGATATATATTAAATAACAATGGTCCAAGTACGGACCCCTGTGGTACTCCACTTATAACGGGTAATACATGAGAATATTTATTCCCAATAGATACGTATTGGCCTCTATTTCTGAGATAAGATGATATAAGCCTACAAGAAGAAACAGAAATACCTAAATTACGGTATAGTTTAGAAATTCATATACTATGATCGATCTTTTCAAAAGCCTTCTGAAGGTCAATGGATAAAAGAACATTGACATGACCAATACTTAAAGACCTTCTAATCGTATCAGTAAGTCCTAAAAGAAGCGACGTGGTGTTTCTACCACATCTAAATCCATATTGAGAATCACTAAAAAAAGAAACATTAGCAATGTGATCCTCTAATTGGTTCTTAAGTAAGATCTCCAAAATTTTAGAAAGTACTGGAAGTATAGAAATGGGACGCAAATTATCCATGTCATTAGACTCACCAACTTTTTTAAGAGGTACTATCCTACCAGTTTTCCAGCAAGATGGAAAGATTGATTTGGTAATTACATTATTGACAAGATAAAGAATATATTTACCAACATAAGGTAAAATCAATTTCAAATATTTTAAGGAGAGCTCATCACAACCAACGGCATTCGATTTAATTGAATATAGAGCAGATATCAGTTCACAAAGATCAACATTATGAAATGAAAACCCACTTTCATCCAGAACATTATCTAAAAAACTATCATCGATAGGGTTATTACCTTGATTAGAAGAAATATACAAATTCAAATCCTCAACATCAACATTATCAACGGTTGATGCATTATCAGCAAGACCGTTAGCACGAAGTGTATTCCAAATCTGTCCTGAGCTTTTATTACAAAAAAGTTTAGCATGCGCACTACGTTTAGCATTACATAGCATAGCTATGGTAAGTCTCAAATTTTCAGCATCAATAGAACTTTTATTGCTGAGCTCAAAAATATCTTCTTTTTTTTTTGTCGGCGACCAGTGGTTCCCGAGTTATGGACCTCCAAAGTTTGGATTGATCGGGACACGAATTTTTCAAATTCACAAAGTCTAAAATATTCCAAAAATTTATTCCGTTTTCACTCAAAACCTAAATAATGGCTGGCTTTTATTTAAATACTTATAAAAATGATAATGTCAGGGTTGATATGACAATTTTAAAAAATAGTGAAAACGCGATATTTAAAAAAAAAATTATAAAAACCGGTTAATTAAAAAATTTAATTTCATGTATTTTTGAATAAAGATTTGTTCATAAATTTATACAAAATTAATATTTGTTTCATATCTTCAACCGTCTGCGATTTATATTCTGTAAAAATTTCAACAAACACAATTTTCTGGCTTTTGATAGCAAAATGTCCTTCAGATCTATGTCGTCGTGTCTTTAATGAGTTAACGATATAAAAAATAAATTTAATAATCTTAAAAATAATAAATAAGAATTCTTAGAACTTATCAGTTTATTAATTCAAAAGCATTTTAATTAAGTCATTTCGGAAGGTTAAAAAATAATTTCAATTATTCTTTAAAACAGAATTATTGCATATTAAATATTAAGTTCAGAGGCCGTATTATTATTCCTTTTATCATTAAAGTCAAATGCAAAAAGTTATTTATGACTTTTATGTTTTTGAGCAAATATAAGTTATTTTTTGATTTTTATCGGGAGGGAACAAATAAGTTATTTTTTTTTTTACTTTCTTTTTTTAGCAAAAATAATTTTTTTTTTACTTTAATTTTTTTTTTGAGCAAAAATAAGTTATTTTTTAATTTTTTAAGGACTTTTTATGTTCTTTTTATGAAATTAATGGCAATTAAAAATCCCCATGAAGGTTAATTTTTATGCGTTTTATATGGGCTTGCCAAAATTAAAATTTTTTTAATTTTAATAATGCATTTTTTAAAAATAATATTTTATTTTTGCTCGAAAAAATAGAGTCAAAAAATAACTTCTATTATCGCCCAAAACAAAAATAAAAGTCAAAAATAAATTTTATTAATGCTTGAAAAAGAAATATATTTTGAAAGACTTCCACAATGTTTTTGGCATACATTTAAATCTATATGACTTTCAAAATTAAGTTAGTTATTAAATATTATTTCAGCCAATTAAACTTTACCAGGGTTTTTCTATAAAATGTTTTAAAAAACAAAACGAAATGTCAAAAAATTTAAAGTTTCTGATAGAAAACCCCCTGGTAAATATATTACAAAAAAGCACGTGTCATATAGACTTCATACAGGCTTTAAAGCTATTATCAATTTTAAGCCTATATGAAACTTGATTTTTTGTAATAAATTTTCCAGGTTTTTCTATCAGAAACTTTACATTTATATTTTTTTCTGTGTATGCTTTAATAATGATCCACTACAAACAAAAAAATCGTTGCCAAGTAATAAGGAGCATTTCATCAAAACAAAAGTTATGCGAAAACTAATAACATTTTACCAAGTTTTTATTTGTTTCTACTTAATTATTGAATAATTTATTTGAAAAAACATTATGTATTAGTTAAAATGATCCTAGTTACTTGGCAACGATTTTTTATGTGTAAAAGATTTTGAATTGTACCGATTTTTAATAAACAAAATGTGGCAACATTGAAAAAAAATCATCGCTTTAAAATTCCTAAAAACTTCTCATGATCGTCAAAGTACATATGTATATAATTTTCATTGGAATTAACCGTTTTTTTCCAATAATTTCTAGTTGCTTATAATTGTGTGCTTATAAAATGGCTCCATTTTATTAAAGTATTTTGTTAAAAGAACTAGTGTTTTTTTTAAACATTGTATCAAATTTTAATATTAGAATTTTATTTTTGCTGGTCAAAAAATAAAAGTTTTATTATTTGTTTTATTATTAGAATTTTTTTACTTATTCGAATTATTTTTATAACATATCGCTTTTCTTAAAGTCCAAAAAAAGTTTCTTATTCGTCTAACTGGATGAGAATTTGCTTTGAGTTTATATAAGAACGGTAAGTTTATTTGAAACATTAAAATTACTGAATAAAAACAAACCTTCAAAAAATGGTTGCTAGATCTTAAACGCCAGAAAATTGAAGTTAAAATTTTGTCCGAACCTAAATTTTAAGTATGTATTAAATTAATCAAACAGAAATTGTTTTGGAATTTAAACCTTAAAAACTATCAATTTGGAGTTTTAAGTTTTTTTTTTTTTTTTTTTTTTTTTTTTTTATATATTAAAATAGTTTTTTCCGAATCTTTTGAAAAACGTTCCTTATAGAAAAATGCAGTACGTACCTAGAAGTTCTCAAATTAATCTCGTTTTTTTTTATCTAAACATTGTAAATATGGTCAAAGTTTGGATACGGCATAGGCTACACAAATCCTCTTCTTTAGAAGTATTAACGCAAAAAGCTTTAAACTGTTTTTAGTAAATTTTAATGACTAGAAGTCGACGTGGTTGGGATCTTTTATAACAACAGCAATTTGAATATTATCTAAAAAAAATCAATCGTTTTTAGTTTTTAAGAGTAAGGGTGTTGTAGCGTTTGAGTAACATCCAGTTTAAAATAACACTAGTCATTGTTATTGTTACATGTCTTTACATGTCTAAATCTGCAAGTAAAGACATGCAAAAAAAATTACACAATTTGTTATTTATTTGATAGGAAAAAAAATGAGGTTATGAAACATACATATTTTCTTCTTTTTTTCTTGTAATTTTATTTTAACAAAGTCGGATAAATCGTTACTTTGGAGTTCTGGCCTACTAAAAAAAATTACAAATTATAAATGTAGCTGACATTTTGATGACATTCAAATTAAACAATTAGAATTTTTAAAATTCCAAACTTAGTCCAGGTTCACACACGGCAATTATACTTGCGCAATTCTTGAGTTTATAGAAGAGGGAGGAAAAGAGAATGGAAGAGGGTACAGACTTGCCCGTACTCCAATTCCGTTTTGTTTTGTCATCTGCAATTTCAACACTGCAGGTTGATATATGAAAATTGCTGAAACAAACTTTTAATGTGTGAACACAAAAGCAATTTCAAAGGATAATTGAAGAAAAATTGCGCAATTATAATTGCCGTGTGTGAACCAGGACTTAATAACTTATGGTATAGGTTATGTATGGGCGTTAAATAATCCGACTCCTCTTACTTAACTAAGACAAAATTTGTTCAAAATCTAATATTTTATTGAAAATTATTTAAATTTTAACATACTTGAAGTGGTTGAGTGGGTATCAAATGAAAGGTATTTTAAGGACCTATATAGGTATCTAAAAAAATGTTTGACACCGAATGATTTGGGTAGATTTATATTCTTAAAAAAAATTTCATGATTTTGCGATAAAATTTGGAAAAATATACGAAAAATGGGATATTTCAAAACTGCAAATGAGAATTTTTTGCTTGATTTGGATTCAGCGTTCACATATTCCTATTAAAAAAATATATGTTTAAAAACCTGTTTTTTGGCAGTTGAGTTGTATAGTTTGTACTTAGAAAATTTTTTTTCGGTGGGATGTAACTCTTGACTAGTGGGGTTTATATATGGTTTTTTTTTTTTAAACAAAGATCAAGAGAAAACAATTTATGTTTTTTTAGCACACTTAAAATAAACCAGAAAAAATTCTCTGAAATCTTTTTTGTTATAAACATTCATTCTGCTTAAAGAGCTTACAAAAATTCCAAAAATAATGTCAATATCTAAATATCATCAA
This sequence comes from Delia radicum, assembly GCA_021234595.1. Classification (NCBI taxonomy): domain Eukaryota; kingdom Metazoa; phylum Arthropoda; class Insecta; order Diptera; family Anthomyiidae; genus Delia; species Delia radicum. Next base: position 205,232,182 of record CM037855.1, on the reverse strand, counting down.
AATCAGTGGTACTTGAAGAACAACTTCCTAGTAAGCTTAAAAATATTATACTTTTTTAATATGAGAAAACTTTCTGATTCTGGGACTTTTTTTAAATAGACCAAATTCAGAATCTAAGACAATTTTTGCATACCCAAATTATTGATTTTAATACGTTTTTGATATTTAACAGTTCTTAATTTCTAATACATTTACTATAAAAATAACTGTTAATTCTATTTCAATTGTATTCTATACGTTTTAAAACAATTTTGATATCCATAAATAATTGTCAACGTAAAATAAAGTGTTCATGTTTCTGGGACATTCGTGTTACTGGATGTTCACGTTCCTGAGAGTCCACTGTATATACTTTACCTGTGTTTAGTCAACTACAATTGTTCCATATTGTGGCATGTTGCCTAAAGTGGACCTTTCGTGTTGTTGCATGAATATGCCAAAACTAGAGATGGCCACGTGTGTAAATTTGGTTCACACTCACTCATGCTCACGAGAGAAAAATTCCACTCACGCACAATCACTTAAGAGAATTTTTTGTCTTATTTATATTTTTTACCACGCTAGTTCACGAAATAAAACCTTATCGGAAAAAATAAAGTGTAAAAATTAAGTTAAAATAATGTTTAACTTAAATTTCCTCTGAATATGTAATGTTGCCATTTGGTATTTTAAAACCCCAAAAATATTTAATGGGCGAACAAGTTAAATAAAACATTTACTAAAGCAAAAAAAAAGGGGGTAAAACTCTACTCACACACACTCACTCACTCAAGAAAAAAATTTACTTACGCACACTAACGGAGATTTTTTTTCCTACTCACTCACGTTCACGTGAGTAAAATTAGGGCTTACTCACAATTACGTGTGATTCACGTGATTGTGACAAAAATTTTGCTCACGATCTCATCTCTTAGCCAAAACCAGAGTTCGAAAATGTATGTACCACTAACATAACGTTCCTATCAAAGAAACAAATACAACGATCTCTATTGTTTCGTTCGTATTTATAAACACAACAAAAGTGTTCAAATTGTTGTTTGTAAGTCCCGGTTCACACACGGCAATTTTACTTGCGCAAGTCTTGAGTTTATAGAAGAGGGAGGAAAAGAGAATGGAAGGGGGTACAGACTTGCCCGTACTCCAATTCCGTTTTGTTTTGTCATCCGCAATTTTCAACACGAATTTGGCTGCAGGTTGATATATGAAAATTGCTGAAACAAACTTTTCCTGTGTGAACACAAAAGCAAGTTCAAAGGAGAATTGAAGAAAACTTACGCAAGTAAAATTGCCGTGTGTGAACCGGGACTAATATAACAAACGGAACAAAACAAAAATGTTTCTTTCGTCAAGCATTATTATTTCGTAGTGGTTATTTTTTTGTGTTCATTCAAATTAAACTTTATAACGCGTTTTTTACGTTGTGGTTGGCAAAATAAAGAAATGATTTTAGACGATTGAATAAAATAATAATAAAATTAAGTTGTAATAAATCTGTATCTTCTAAACTATTATTTAAACAAACAGAACAAAATCGTTTAGTTTGGTCTCTCATCGAAAACTAGTTTGTGAAAGTGTTTGTGTTCTGTTTACAAATCAAAATGAAAATTAAGAAATGTTGTGTTTATGTTTACTGTGCACAACAAAAGGATTGTGTTGAGTTTCAGCAAAAAGCAAAACAGAACGATAGAAACCCGTTTGCTTGAGTTTAATTTCGAACTCTGGTCAAAACTGTAAACTGTTATCGTTTTACTTGATATTATTGTCTCGTTGCTTAAAACTGAATGTAAAGTGTAAAGGCTGAATTAGTTTGTACGTAAAGTTCCGTGACGAGTCAGCTGATTTGTTTTTGATGTATGAAAATGAGTGTGTATGGTTAGTATGTATGTAATGTAACGTTCCGTGCCGGACAAACCAGGTTAAAACAGAATTTTCTGTTCTACGCTAAGTGACGGCCCTCAAATAAAAAACTAAACAACCAACACAAGAACTTTTTTTTTTGTAATTTTATAAGGTAAATTGTACAAATTAATATAAAAAAGGTTTTTTGACACATTATGATAATGAAATTACTACTATATTTGAAACAATTAAACAATTAATTAAACAATTACTATAATCGATTAGCCGCAGCAACTGCTGTTGTTACGGAACATACTAACCACACAAAACAGCCGCCCGGAACGGTACGTTACAGAAACGGCACGGAACGCAAAGACTAATGAAGCCTTAAGGTTTCATTACTCGAACGGATACGTTTCGTAAACGGGCTGTGCAATGTGTATAAATAGTACCTACAAACTATATGTTGTGTCTGTTTTACATACTAAACAAATCGTCGGGCTTATTATTATTATAGGTTGGACGTACCGAACATTTTTGAAAAAATTTATATGTAAATTATCCCGTTTCTGATTTCGAAACCCGTTTCGCGCTATCATTTCGTATCTGATATATCCAATATCTGATATATCCTGTATTAAAATTTATCTACCTGCGGATTTTACAAAATATGTGTATTTTTTTTATCGTTTTTCTCAGTAACAACTTTTTGGCGTATGTGTCAAACATCTTATTGGTTTGAAACGAAATGTTAACGGATTTAAGAAAAGTAAATTCTATTTTCAACAGAATTTACTTTCCGCAAATTACCATTTGTTTCGTATGTAAAACAGAGACAACATTTTGTATGTAGGTACTATTTTTACACACTGTATGGAGCTATAGTTCGTTTACGAAACCTATCCGCTCGAGTACAGTGTGTAAAAAAAGTACCTACCATAGTACCTAATTGTTTTACATACAACAGAAATGGTAACGAATTTGTGTATTTTATTCACAATTTTAATAAAATTGATATCATAAATAAGTATAATAAATGAAGCAAAAATTTAAAAAATTAAATTTTCATATTGTTCTTTTTATTGGATCTTTGATATACAGTGGGGAGCACTTGTGAGTACATTTAAGTACTTTTTACACCTAAAGATTCAGGCCAAAAAATGTGTGACACTAGAACTAAATTATACTAAAGGTACAAGGTACGCTGAATCCAAACCTGGCCTTAGATTCACTCTCCGACATCAGGCGTTCGAGCAATATTAAGGAGAAAAGTGTATTTTTTGATCAAATGCTCCGATTTTTAACCTTCCTGGAAATACATTTTTCATAATACTTGTAACGTCACCTGAACAAACTACTCTTACCGTTTTTTTTTTCAATTTTTAAGATAACTTATTTATTTCCTTACGACATAAGTATAATTTAGTTTTAGTGTCAAACATTTTTCGGCCTGAATCTTTAGTTGTAAAAAGTACTTACATGTACTCACAAGTGGTTTTCCTTTTTAAATGGTTAACATACACTTTAGTTTAACTGCTCTTTGTAGTTTTCTTGTTAGTTTTTTTTATAAAGTTAGTTTTTTTATAAAGCCCAAATATAGCTGGTGTAGGGCCAAATTAGGGAACATTCTCTGACTATAATGAATAACAAATTCCGCACAGCCCAATTTCCTATTTTTGTGTGTGTATCAATTTGTACTTCATAATAGGGAAACTCCCTTTTTAATTATGGTTTGTGTATGTGTTTGTTTTCATTTTTATTTTGAATATACATAAATATTGGGTTTCCGTATGTGCATTCTAAAAAATAACCGAGTAAGCAAAAACCATAAATTTAAAACGTAAATAAATTTAAAACATCTAAACCGATAAGAAGCTAGAAACTTTTTTTTTTTTTTTTTAATTATAGAATAAAATCAAATTGTGTGGTGCATTACAATATATTGGAGTAAAAAAAAAAAAGTTTGCTTTTATTAGATATTTTGCAAAATATGTGTCATTAGACTTTTTTTAATTATTTATTTTTTTTCTCACTTATTTAATAAATTTGTTTTATTATTACAGTAAATAACAATTTTGATAATATCGTTGTTTGATACACAAAATGGTCGCTTCAACAGCAACACCAGCATCATCGTTGCCATCGGCCATGACAACAGCATCAACACAACAAAACGGAGCTGTAAGCAACCAAAATGTAACACTAAAAACTCTACCCAAGGGAAAATACACATTAGTAGCTATTGATATCGATACCACCGGTCGTAGATTAATAGACGAGGTAAGTAAAAGTACCCAGGAAGATATTATTTGAACGTGACCGCAATGTAAAACTTTTATGAACGAGCAACGTAGCAATTATTAATTCATATTATATTTAATTTATTCCATATGTTGTAGATTGTTCAATTAGCTGCGTTTACGCCTAAGGATAATTTTAGTCAATACATCATGCCTTATATGAATTTAAATCCAGCTGCTCGTCAACGTCACCAAATTCGTGTGATCTCAATTGGTTTCTATCGTATGCTCAAATCAATGCAAACCTACAAGGTATGATTGATTAATAGAAAGCCGTTTTATTGTTCATAAGTCATATTTATAATTCCCTAATTTTTTTTTTTTAGATTATCAAGTCAAAATCGGAAATCGCTGCCCTTAAAGATTTCCTTGATTGGCTCGAAGCTTTAAAAGCCAAAGATGTCAGCTCGCAAGGTATTATTTTATTATATCATGAAGAGCGCAAATTCATTCCATATATGATATTGGAATCGCTTAAAAAATACAACCTGCTGGACAGGTTCCTTAATACAGTGAAATCATTTACCAATGGCCTTAATTTGGCCAAAGATAATGCCAATGAATCATTGCAGCATTATACTTTACGTAAACTTTCAAAACATTTGATAGCCAATGTCGTTAACAATAACAACATTGTTGAACAAAATAATAATAATGTTATAGCCTCTTCCACTATGGCGGAGGATGGTGCTGCAGCAGCAACATCTTCAGAACAACAATTGCCAGTAAAACAAAAGACTACCAAAAATAGTCCCCAACATGAACGTGAATTATTTGATGGCAATGCTTGTGTACGTGCCAAGCTTGCGTACGATGTCGCTTTGAATTTAAGTAATCAAGACTCGAAAGAGCCAATTGATTCCGCAAAGAGTTTCGAGAAAATGCTAACCGCATTACAGCCTTATGCCCAGCCCATTGAGTGTGATTTAAATGAATTACAAGCTCAAAATGAAAATCTGGAACGTCAGAATTCATTCCGTCCAGTTTTTCTTAATTACTTTAAGACTACCTTGTATCATCGTGTGCGTGCTGTTAAATTCCGTATTATATTAGCTGAACACAACTTTGATTTGCAAACTCTTAATGCCATTTGGTCAGAGAAGAATCGTGATGGTCTTGCTGAGATTTTGCAAGTTATTGAAGAGCTGAAGGATCAGGAAAAAACAGAATTGGCTGATTTATTTGATAGTTTCTTTGATCCAGCCAAAACGACTATTAAGCCGGTTGTAAAGAATAATAACAATCGTCGCCGTAATAGACGGGGTAAGTAAAAATAAAAAACCAATATTCATTTTGCACTTTTTTAAAAATGCGAAAAATGTATATTTTAAAATAAAATTTTACAATCTCTATTTTCGATTCGACTATACAACATTTTGTACATCCCTTGTGAACAACCCTATAAATTTTAATAACATTCACGCCAATTCCTTACAATTTTGTGATGTTTGTATTCCGTTATTGGTGCGCTGACATTAACTGTATAAAATTGCACCGTTAAAATACTGTTCTCAAAACTCAATGCCATTAAACGGCACAAAAACCCTATGGAAAAAACTGCGAAAGATTTTGGTTTCACTTGTAAGCCACCAACCACTTGTTTTCACCAAACGGTGATATGGAAATTCCTTGTTTAAGGAATTTTTTATTGGTTTGGATCTGAGTGTTAAAAATCATGAGCAAAAAATAAAATGAATTCGAGTAATTTTTTTAATTTTTCTACTTTTAAATATCTATCTATCAATTCTTTAGGTGAAGACTTTTAAACATGAAACTTAGCATGTCATAGTTTTTAAGTAAAGTCTACCTAACCCTGTCCATCGTTTCTCTCAATTCAAAAAACCTTGGGAAATAAGAGACATCTAAAGTCAGTTTCAACATGTGTCGAATATTTCTAAAATAGCTTATTTATTAAAAAAAACAAACATTGAAAGTTCATTTTTATTCCCATTATATAATTTAAATTTTAAATAAATAAATTTAGAAAAAACATCAAACTGCTTTTGTCAAGCGTTTAGAATTGTTGCTTTGGCATTTGGAAAATTATTGCAAAAAATCCTTTGCCAATACAGATTTATGGTTAAAAACAATGTATTGTCAAAGCTTTGTTCTTTTCATTTCTGACTGGATTGTTACTAAATAAAGATTTAAGATTTTTATTTATTTTTTTTTTTTTTTTTTTGTTTTCAGTACGTACTAATGTAAGAAACAACGATGGCAATGCAACGTCTCGTTCTGCTGGTACTGAACAAGGTGCCGGCGGCGATAAACCACAACAAAAACAGCAGAGTGGTGTCAATAACCCATCCAGCGTGCCAGATTCTACAACAAAATCACCCAAATCACAACGTGTTGGCAAGCGTAACTCTCGTGCAAATAATAAAAATGTATTAAAGGCACAAACACCAGTGGCTAATAATGATACGCCCACTGCTGCCGCCATTCAAACTAACAATGCAACATCGGCTCCAGTAGCAGTAGAGTTATCTAATTAATGAGACTTTTAAATCGATTTCATTTAATTCATCATATCCAAAATGCCATGCCCAAATGTTGCTGCAACAAGTATCTAAAAAATTTAATTTTTTAATATATATATATTATTATATTTTTGTTTAACAAAAATGACTACAATATTTAGTTGTAGTATAAATTTTGTTGTTTAGTTTTGTTGTTTAAACTTATTTTTTTTTTACTTTATAATAATTTTTTTATATTGTATATATATATATATACATATATTATTTTGAATTACAAATATTTAACGATTTACACAAAAGCAACACTTTTAAACAATTCTTTTTTTAAAACAAAGAGTGCCTTATTTGTTACATTACCTTATTATTATTATTATTCAATTTGTTAAAAAAAAAACACAGGATTGCTGTAAACCTTTCCTTATAATTTAATTTTTCTTATTACTTATCCCATTTTACTTGAAATTTCTTAAAAAAATAAACTTTATATATTAGAAATAAAAAACAGATTTAAATATTGATCCATTTTAAGATTGAACTCTTAATAACACAAATGAAGTAATTGTATTAATTTTAAAACAGAATTTAATTTAAAAAGTGTGTTACAAAGCAAAATAATTAGATTTGTAAAAACAATGAATTTCCTAAAAAAAAAGAATATTTGACAATAATTTTAATACAAATACAAATCTAAATATTTGGTGCTCTTCTTAATGGATCATTACAAAATCTGATATTTTCATACTGTATTAATATTTTTTTTTTACTTTTATGGTAAAAATAATAAGAAAATATTGTATTTCTTTGAATTTCATGAAATAATAATTTTAAAATCAAATAATACATTTCAATTTGTACCCTTTATTTGCTTTTAGTAGAATAATTTAGAAGACATGCTTAACAACATTCAAACAAAACCATTCATAAAAGAATTTCGCCACATAATCAACCATGTTCTGTTTGTAAAAATTACTAATTTTTATAATTAAAAAAAAAAAATTTTAAATTTTGAATGCAGTGAAAATCAGTTTATTTTCAACTTGTTTTAGAATCACTTTGAAATGTAGAACATGGTCTTATATTTTATACACTATGGTGAATCGATTTCGGGAATAGGTTGAATTTCAGTAACGGAAGACTCCAAAAGTTGTTAATAAATAAAATGTTTTATAGTATAAGCAAAATTAGTAAGCAGCTTCAGGTTCCGCATTACAAAATGATAAACTTTGCATTTCACTTACAAAGGACATGTTATGAAGGAGAAAAATATAAAGACACTAGTTTTTTTAACTGCCCAATATTATCTTATGTTTAGAAATAAAAATATGTCGAAAGTTTTTTTTTTTTTAATTAAATTTATTTGTAAACACCATAAAAGTACCTACACGAGAAAACCTAAATTGGCTATGTGGTGGAACCAGGGAAAGATTGAAAATATAGATGAACTTAACTCATTTCTACTACTTAACCCATTTCTACTACATCGTTACATATCGTCAGGGGGGGTATTATTAAATTCGATTTGAAAAGAAATAAAAAAAAGGCTTAACTGAATTAATAAGCACTTTATTATAAGTTGGAGACTTGAAAATTAAATCAAAAATAATGTTTGTACTGCATGAAAATTAATGGAATTATGAATTTTTATTTAAAATTTTAGTCTTTACAGTAAGAGAATTATCTTTACTTCAGTTATGCATTTCTTCATATCTGTAATGAAAATTGTCACTGGAACTCGTCCATTGAAACTTTTCATAGAATCTATGAAACACATGTCATTAAAGTCAATGTTTATTAAATGTTTGTATAATTAATGAAAATCTTCATAAAACTAATGAATCATTCCGACAATGAAGCGTTTATATAATTTATGAAACAGTTTCATTAATTTTTTTAATATTTAGAAGTTCCTTTAATTAATAAAACTCTTTATGAAAGTTTTGAAAAATTCATCGGAACTAAGCCAATGAACCGCTTCAAATGATTTTTTAAATTTATAATATATAGCGGTATTCACTCTTGATAGCATTTATGCAAGGGTTGCATTAATACTATGATTTTATGCTACAAAGCGTGAGCGTCTTTTTTTTGTGTGTATTGTATGTTTACAACCCAAGCATTTCAATGTTGACAAAACAGCTAATTTCTAACGAAAATGTATTTTCTAGCGATTTTTAAGTAGACTTTAGCGATTTTTTTCAAATAAAAAAGGTTGGCATTATTCTTCGTTCTCAGTGTCTCAGTTCTCTCACTAAAAGATGATAAGTATTGTAAGTTTGAAAGGTTTGCAAGACCCAGAATATGCAATAGGTTTTCGTCTTGCATATAAATAAAAGTCTTGCATATTTTTATTTCATGTATTTTGTTGTTGTGGTCTTGCATACTCTTGTATTTATACAAGATCTGCAAGCTTTGAAAGGTCTGCAAGGGTAGTTTGCTACCAAGAGCGAATACCGCTAATGTTTATAAAATATGTTGAACACTTGAGAATTAAATCTTAAAACTAAGTTTAAAATCTATGAAAATTTATTAAAGTTTATAAATTTCATAGCTCTAAAGAAAATTTGCGTTAAATTTATGAATAGATAATTTATGAAATCGAAGTACGGATATAAAATTTTCGAATTCGAACAAAAATTTTCGAATCGAATTACATAATAAAGATTGAACGCCTGATGTCGGCGAGTGATTCTAAGACCAGATTTATATTCAGCGTACCTTAAACCTTTAGAAAAGTATACTTTAGTTCTAGTGCCAAATATTTTTCGGCCTGAATCTTTAGATGTAAAAAGTACTTACATGTACTCACAAGTTCTCCCCACTGATCACTCATAAAATCCGCAATTCTTTTGCAAATTCAATTGTCTTGAAATATGTTTATGTTTGACTGAAAACCTTGGTTTGTGTCATAAAAAATCATTGCTGATGATCATAGTAGAGTGGTCCTAAAGAGGTAAATATTGAAAAAAAATGCTAAAATTTTTAAAAATAGAATTAAAGTTTTATTATATTTTTGTTTTTTTTTTTTTTTTTATAAATTTCAATACAATTTTAAAATGAAGTTTGTTATAAATATTTCTTTACAATTTTTTTCTCTTTCGTTTTGTGATATTACATAGTTTTTGTATTATTTCCAGTTTTCAAAGTAGTAAACAATATTAAACATAAATTTTTAACTTTAGTAAATTTTTAAATAAATTTTAATGTTAAAATGTTTGGTCTCAAAAAAAGTCCAAAATATATAAAATTTAGAAAAAAAACCAGCACAAAAATATAAAAATAAACAAAATGGTTCATATATTATTTTTTTTTTTTTTAGTATGGGAAGATATGAATGGATTTATTTGTGTGTTTCTCGGTTAAAATAGGAACAGTTTAAAAAGTGTAAATTGGTTTTTAGTTTATGTTTTAAAATACTTAATGCATTCGTTGGAAGGATTTTCTTGTCAATATTATTGTGTGCGTTTTCTTTTGTAAATTAATTGCTTATGTATGTGTGTCGTCTGTTCTAAATGTGTGTATATTGTGAAATTTGTAAAACAGCGAGCGATGCCAGTTTTGATCTTAATTATTTTTAAATGATCAATAAAAACTTTTTAAATTGATAAAAAAAACATATATCTTTTTTTTTTTTTAATCTTAAAAAAGGCACTCAAAATAAACACCGTAAATTTGATTTTGCCTAAAATAATTGAAAATGTATAATTTTGTTCGAATTTACTTTTTAATGTATTTTAAGGTTGGCATCATTATCAAAAGTGTTGGATGGATGGTATGGTTATTTGGAAGATTTCAATATAGATTTGGGGTTGTGTGTGTGTATGTGTGTGTTGAAAAACAAGTGATGATCATGATGATGTAAAAGTGCTTTAGACCATTTAGTTACATTTATATAATTTTTGTTTGTTATTTTGTTTAAGTTTTAGTATGGGGTCAAAGTTGATCTTCTTTCTTTAGTTTTAGTTTAGTTTTGTTTTTTTTTTTGTTTTTTAAATTTTTTTCTTTTTAAATACTATAAAACTTTATTAAATTTATTTTGGATTAAAGTTATTATCAATCATCTTAATAGTTTTTTATCATAAAACATATAGTGTTTTGTAATAGTATCGTTGTCGTTACTATTACCAGCATTTTTTAAAATATACAATGCTGTTGTTTTTAGTAGTATTCTTATTAATAATAATAAAATAAATTTTGGTCTTGCCTATAGTTGCTATTTTGCATGACCATTACTTAAAACAGCTGGCAAAACGTTGGCTTGCTGTACCACAGCATTTATAACTTCGATTTCCTTTTTAAGGAAAGCTGCACTTTCGTCCACTGAAGCTTTACCGGTGGCACCAGCCACGACCTCACTAACCGTGGTAGCCAAAGAGGTACGTTTGCGTAAACCGCTGGGTATTTCACATTCGCGCATTAAGTCGTTTTTGAATTCCACAATACCCGATACAGTTTCCGTTACAGTCTTATCAATGAAATCTTCAATATTCTTGGTTTCAGCTTCAATTTTCTCCATAATTTTACTAGACAACTGATCCATTTCACACTGATCGTGTGGCACACTTACAGCATCCCGTCCTGGATTAACAAGAGGTAATTTAGGTCCTGTAGTACGTTGATCGACTTTGGGTAAATCTTTATTATTATGTGATGAATGAGTATAGTAGTTTGGTGATTTGAGAGCTTCTTTGTCGCTAGCAAATGTTGAATTTTTAATATCGTTATCTTTGTGAATGTTATTGGTGAGAGCTTGTCTCTCTTCTCCACCTTGATAAGTTTTGGAGGATGATTGTTGGGTTGGACGTCTTTCGCCGCGTATAAATTTGGGTAAAATAAAAATAGTAATCAGTGCAACAATGTGAAGGCACAAATAAAATTTCAGGTACAATCTAATGCTGCCCTGTAAAATTGTAAAGACAAAAAAAAGTGATTAAAATAAATTTTAATTACAATTGTAATCTGTATTTTAAAAATTAAAGCGAATATACATGTATGAATGCCTTATTCGGCCAGATTACGGTTGTCGTAGTCGTAGTGAAAATTTGTAGTTTTTAATAAACCGTATTACGTTTGTCGAAAACTTCGAATGTACAACACTACTAGAAAATCTGTTACAATTTCCGTATTACGGTTGTCGTTTTCGACTGTCAAAATGTATAAAAACAGTCGTCTATTTTATTTCTCACGACAGATTTAAAAAATTCTTAAAAAAATGCATATTTCAATGAAATTTGAATTAAATTTAAATACTTTTAGAATAAAATTATAGCACCGAAGCTCTGCGAAATTGGAGGACGTTTTAGGGTAAAAAACATAATTGACAAAATCTGGAACAAGTGCAGTTTAGAAACATAACTACGATTACTTCAAAACTTTTACCACAAAAACTAATTTTTGAGCTGAGTTCAAGAAAGAAAATATTTGTAGTCGCCGGCGCTCGCTTGCGGCTGGGCATTAAAGTTGAAAAAGTTTTTTAAGAATCTCAAAAAGTACAAGTCCGTTTATAACAATATGCATGTCGTATGAAAGCTCTTTTAAATAACTTTTCAATGGTGTACAATATGTCAATATAAATTATCCCATTAAAGGCCGGTTTAAAATTTTCTTATTTTTACTTTAGTTTTTTAGATAAAATGTGATTTTTATTCAAAAATTGGCCTGTGTAAGTACTTAATAAGTTTATAGAAATGGATAGCCGGATTTATAAGCTTTCTTTTGAGGTACAATATGACCAAATATCTCTTGAAACAAAAAAAAAATATCAAAGGTTAAATTTAGACATTGTGGATTTTTTGCGATTTTTTTAACCTTTAATCTCTTTTTTTTTTATTTTAAAAGATATGGTAGTCCATTATACCTTTAATGAAAGCTTGTGAAATTTTCTTTAATTTTTTGAACAGTTTTTATATGCTTATATAGGCGATTTTTAAAAAAAAAAAAAAACAAATAAATATAAGGAAATTTTGAATTGGGCTGTAATGGGTAAAATTCTTGGGTCGTATCGTACATCATTAAATAGATATTTTAATAAACTTTGATATGACAGGTATATTATAATGATCGGACGTGTACTTTTTGAGATAATTGTAAAAAACTTTTAAAAATTTAATGCCTCGTCCAGCCGCAAGGGGGCTCTGGCGACAAAATTTTTTTTTGCTTCTTAAAATCAGCTCAAAAAGTACTATGCGAGGTAAAAGTTTGGACGTGATCTGAGTTTTTTTTGCTAAACAACACTAAGCCGTTTTCTTCGAATATCATTCCTCTCAGCCATAGGCACTCATATTTTTCATCTAAAGTTATAAAAAAGTCCAAACTTAGCATTTTTTATATTTTTGATAAGTTAACAACAAAATCAAAAATTTCTTATTGCCACCAATCTGCTGTTTTTGACAGATCGTCATAGAGTGCTTCATTATATTAATAAACTTAACAAATTTGTCAACACTCTGTTGTTTTCAATCTATTACAAAAACCTTTTAGTCGAAAAATTTACGTAATACCGCAACAAATAAAAATCGACAACGACTTCGACTAGAGTCGAAATACGACTACGACAACCGTAATCAGGCACAATATATTAGGTCTGTTCGACCTAATATATATATGTCGAGCTTCCAACCTCCGTATATTTAATTTTAGTTTTTACTCTGGCTCAAGTAATATTTTTTACAGTTTTGTTAGTTTTTTGTTTTTAAATACATCCAGATTATTTTTATGTTATTTTTAAGCGTGTTCCCAAAATTAAAATTTTGAAAAATAAATTTTTTTATTTCATTTATAACTTTTATATACTCCAAATTATCCAGATATAGAATTCTGACTTTATCCGATATCATTAACCCACTTTAGTCTTAAATTAAAAATGACGCACAAATTTGATAAAAATGCAAAAACGTGTTTTTTTAAATTATTTTCGTAGTATAATAGTTGAATTTAAAGAAGAAAAAAAATAGCTTGAAACGCATGAAAAATTCGTCACGAAAATTTGATTTTGGGTTGTCATCACTTTGTACAGTTTTTGCATCAATAAAAAGAATGACGTAGATATTTTTTTTTAATTTGAATTCCTTCTCTTTACTACAGATCAAAACGGGATGTATTTAAATGAATTTTAAACTCGACATTCGATTCTACGCCAAAAATTATTTTAAAAAATTGTTTGCCCAGTTTTTGAAGTACTCCTCCGTTTAGGCAATAACGGTTTCTCGAATATACAAAATATTCGAAACTGGTTCGGATTTGAAAATAAAAAAAAAACGGTTAGCAGGTTGTCGGTTACGGTTTTGGACAGTCTAAATACAGTAAAATAAATTGATGTTTTTTATTCAAAAAACAAATTAGGAAGGCTGATTGATGTGCTCCTATTGCCATCAAATTTGAATAGGTGAAAGAGCTGATCAAATTAATAAGAATGGGTTCATTTTTTTAAAAGTTTAGGATTTTAAATTTGGTATCAAAAATAACCAATTTTCGTTCTTTTTTTAAAAGAAATAATATACAAATTTGGTATCAAATGAAATGCAAATTGGTATTAACCTTTAAATTTTAGTACTAAAAATATTAAAAACTTTTGATACAAAAAAGTTTCGAGCAACTTTGAAATAAATTTTTACCAATTTTTTTTTTTTTTGATTACTTTTCTCTCCTTGATCTTATTTCCTAATTTCAGTGAAATTTGTAGGAATCGCCCAACAAACAATTTCAAATATGTAGAAAATGTTACGTTTCGATATTTCATACAGTAATTCGCTCGAGCGGCCCTTGGGCGCTAATTAAAAATAGGTAATATTGAATAAACTCGACGACATATGCCCAAAAATCAACAAAAAAAAAAAAACGATGACATTTTTATTTTTTTTGGGCTTTATGGTTTTGGGCGCTATTACCTAATGCTCTGTTTAATATCTAAAAATTTAACCTACCACGAATTCAAGCAGAACAAATGGGAACGTAGCATAACCCATGATAACACGAGTTGTCAGGCATGTTAAAATATCATAGAACATACGTGTCATGCGAGTTTGTTGGAAACGATGACGGAACATACGGCGAGCCTATAAATGCAAAAAATAAATAAAGTTGACAAAATGTCATATAATAAAGAACTATGTAAAACAATTATCTATGTAATTGCCGTTGCCGAACTTACCATACGGGCTGAGGTTACCATTAAAGCACCTGTTGCAAATGTTAAATAGTAACCGGATAGAAACCATGCCAAACAGCACTTAAAGCAAAAGTCAACATGGTACCATATTTTTTGGGGACACGTTCATAAACTATGGTGCGTAGCCAACGATTTGTGCCACAATTCCAATTGTTAATGGCATCACGCATATTGGTAGCAAACTAGAGAAGAAACAAAACACTTTTACTCCTGTTACTCATTTATCCCATTTTTTACCAAGCATATATTCCGTGCGAATTTTTTGACAAAACTTGGTAGGAAGATATGTTGTTTTCCAAGTATACATTTTTTTTTTTTTTTTATTATTCTTTTAAATAACGAGCCCAGAGGGCCATAATGGCTAAAAAATATCTACTACACAAGACTACTGTATTATATAAATAAAAAAAAAACACTATTAAATTTAACAATATAATTAATATAAACTAGTATATTATTATAAAAGAATATAAAAACTTAGAAGTTAAAAGAAAGAATAGAAAAACTAATATTATATCTGTGCGCCCCGGTACGGATAGTGTGTAGCGTGCTGGCTTATCAGTGCGGGGTCGTGGGTTCGATTCCCACCAGAGGCACTGGTCTGTTTTTGCTACAACGCGCCGAAGGCCATAGTAGCTAGTGCTCGGTCAGGGTAATAGGATATAATTTGTAATTATATGATTATTAAGTAATAAAATAAAAAAAAAATAATATATTATATTTAAATGAATAAATTTTAAATTAAACAGTTTTTAAAAGTAACAAAAAATAAAAAAAAATATAATAATAGACACAAACGTATATAATACTCCTCATTTATCCTTCTCAAAAAAATGTCCCTAATGAATATAGTTGCGTTCAAATATCAGATGTATACTAACAAATTTAATAAATTTGTGAATAAAAGGTTTAGAAAGGTTTAAACAGGTTTAAACATTGTTATAGCAGGCATATTCTCTAAGCTTGGCCCTAAAATACATTGACAGAAAATTCAAATTTTCTAAGTAATAGGGGCAACGAATTCTAAATTTCAGCTACCCTGTACTGAAAAGATCGTTTGAAGAATTGATGTATTATGTATAGGATACTTCAATTGAGGGTTTCTTAAAGACCTTGAAAATACCAAAATGTTCTAGTAAATATTCCGGACATTTAGACCTAAAAAACTTTATAAAAATGTATCAACAATCGCGTATGTATAAAACTTTTAAAACCGCATCCTAGAATAGAAAGTCTACTACATAATCTGAAACATGATCACGATATTTAAGGTTGTACACAAATCGAATAATTCGATTGAAAGAAGGTTGTATCTACGCATTACCCGACCCTTTACACCTGTAAAAACTCAGCACAATACAATATATTGGACATTTTCAAGTGAGTTTTATAGCCTAGTCGAGCCCTCTAGTGATGTTTTAATTAAATGAAATTGAAATTTTAATATTTTTTTTGGTTTTAAATTTAATTCTTATGTATTAACCAGTCAAATATCTATAAAAAAAATTGCACAATATTTTTCGCACTATTTTAAGAATTTTTTAAAAATTTCGACATTTTTAGGATATTTTTGAAAATGCTATTTGGCAACTCTAATCGCTCAAACTTAATGGTGTTTTCTTTTCTGGAAAATAGTATTGACTTGTTAAAGTGCGAAACTTTTAAAATTCTCTTTCTAATCAGAAATAAAACAAAATTTTATCACATATTGTATTTTTTTAAATATGCGTGTTTTATTACAATATTGTTAACGCAGTTCATTAATAAATACATGCACGACGTG